>JARHVA010001597.1:60000-430000 GCA_037957365.1 Torreya grandis | reverse complement strand
ATCTCTCTTTTCTATAATAGAAGGTAGAATATCTATTGTTTTTATTCTACTAGCATAGACTTGTATTTCTAAATCATTGAATCAATCTATGCTAAACCATTCCAAAAATGAAGTTTGACATCTAGTCTCAAGACAAACCCATGAAGTTTGATGTTGAGATAAAAATATAATAAAATCCTCATTGTATCTATGATCTTAACTAAGAATTTTCAAATGATATCTTTAAAATTATTTAATTATACATTAATAATACTTCTCAAAATATCTTTTACAAATGACCAACCACATCAAATCTTATAAACTATGTCCAAAAATTGCTAAAAACTAAAACCAAAGAACCTTTTACTTCTAAGATTTTGATATTTCCAATCTAAAAAAAAAAGGTACCATAATTTTACAAAAATTCCAAATTTTAATGCACATGCAGGCTGCCACATATAATATGTCAAATTTTTTGATACAAATCAATTTATTCATGCACATCCTCTTCGGAAACCTAGATGTTATATATTTAGATAAAACCCTTATTCATGTTAAACCAAAGCCCAAATAATAATGAATACTATAGCTCATCTAAATATTGATATCATTTTCCATTCATATGAATTCTTATCACTAAAACCTAGTACATGTAGTATATGAACAAACTGACCAATCCATTTACATCATATAAAACAAAACCTTTGTTCACAGACATTTTAAACTAACCATCTCAAGTATTTTGGTGATGTCTTTACACAGTTGATAGTAAATATTATTATACTTTCACCTTTAAATAATTTAATTATTGAAACTCTTCTAATATATTAAGTACATACACAAAAACAAAATATAATTTATAACCTTGAGATCCGAACAAACCACTAACCAGATGTTTTAGAAATAAAGACAAAATCTCAAAATATGCTTGAAAGGTGAAGTTTTAAAGAACTAAAAACCTAGGTAAAGAAAATATGCTTGATTTCTTCCACACAATAATTTTGATATAAACCTTAAGAAAATAGAACCCAAGAACACCAATACCAAGCATTAAAACATTCACTCTCCATTCTTAAGGCAAAAAAAACCAAGCTTTAAGCTAGACAAATTTTATTCTCTCACAAACCAAAAACAAAATGTCAAAACTAGAAGCTTATCATGCATGTCGAATAACTTTCCTCAAATTTTCATCGAAAAAACAAGAACCCTTATGTATATATGCTAACTAAAATAACCCTTAAAATTTCACTTCTTTAGTCAAATATACAAATTTATGTAGATCTGATTACATCTTTAACCATGCAAGAAATAGATTAATAAAATACTAAAGGGAATCAAGATAACTTATTAGAACATCTGCATGTACATGAATTTAAAAAATCTCATACCATAACCCATAATTTTATAAAACCTATAAAATAAAAACTCAAAACTTTATTTATGCTCATGCAGATGCATAACAAATAATATTCTCAAAACCCTTTAAGAAAAATATCATAACTTCTGAAATAATTTGCATGTAGATGAACTCACACACTTTTAACATTATAGCTCATATCTCTTCACAGAAAACTATTTGAGAAATACTTAAAACTTTCAATAATGATCATGCAAACGGAAATACTTCTTTCATGCAATAAAAAGAATCATTTCTTTCATGTTACTATAAATTTTCTCAAAAGAACCACAAAAACTTTCCAAACTTCTTGAAACTTTTTGAAACATACCAAAAAATATACCCCAATATTTCCCATCTAATATCCTTCACCAAGACCTTGCTCTACATCTTAAATATTATCTAGCCAGGGCTCCACTTCCACATCCGAGCTTACAATAATGAAAAAATAACTAAGAAAACTCAAAATGGATATCCATCAACTTCTCACTATAACTAAATATGTTACATGCTTAATTCACAATGGCTTGCATTTACTAAATGTGTACTTAGTAACCCCACCAACTTGTTTATCAGCTTCAATAAAATTATCTATCACTAAACTTCATGCTAAAATCTTAACTAGCCTCCTCAAGTCATGCATCACATTAATTTCCATTACCACTGAATCTTTTGGCCATATCTCGAAGCACTAAAAATATGCTTTTAATTAAATTCATGTGTCAACCTTTCCTTGCCAAGGTGGATCAAAATGATAATCAAACACTAGCTAAACATATCAATCTAAAAGCCTTTGAAACTATAACCCATAGTTATCAAAATAAACATAATTGTGATGGAGCTTTATACCCTAACAAAAGTTAATATCTTAGCATCATGACCCAAAGGGTCCTCAATCATGTCATAAGAAGGCTTTTGAACCATTTTAAGGATCTTGAGTTAAACAAAATTATCCTATTTGAAAATATGTAAGGATTTTAAAGAGCACCCTTTGTTATCAACCTTATTCTATAGGATAAATTTAAAGTCTTAATCTTTTAATCATATGTATATATATGCCCAATGAGATACAAAATAATGTTAACCATGCCTCAAGTCTTATGTTTTATTTTTGAAATTGATATTTGAATAATAACCAAATCACTTAAAGCATATTAATACTTTAAATTTTCTATCCTCCAGTGAATAAAAAAAATGAGTCACGAATATGAATTTTGCCTAGAGAATAGTTTTTCATAGGCATTGAGTTTTAAAATGTAGTGTTTTCAAATGTGACAATCATTTATATAACACCATCATCTATTATAAACCATTAATAATATCAACTATGAAAATCAAAGAAGCATCATTAATCTGTTGAAACTATTAAAACTGAAATTCCATTTATCAAATAAAACTATCTCAAAAACTACTTTAAATAAAAATCAAAATAAATGATCACATTTAAAAATATATATGCACATTTTATTCATTAATCCATCATGATTTTTTAAACCAATTTATAAATATAAACATGAATTCATCAACTAACCATTATCATTTCATAATTGAAAATATGCATTTAAAAATACTATCAATCGATTGGGTCCCTGACACAGTTTTAGATTTCATGATAGGATCATCTCTATGGCAGTAAGTATTGATTTTAGAAAAATTGAGGGGGGCGTGAAAAATAGGCATAACACTAGTGACCTTGCTAGCCAGTTTCAAGTATTAAATTAGGTAACAATCAAATTACCTATTATATGAACATTAAATTGAGAGTGTGATCCAGGTAAATCATTTCTCAAGTAACGATGCATGAACCCCTTTACTAATACATTTTGATAAGGGATGAGTTGTTTGACTAGTGTGGTATAAAGAAAAGGAATGATATAGAAGATAATTTTAGGTTGGATGCACACACAAATTCAAATGCATAAATAAAAAATTTGAAAATGATGTAATACTTTAACAACTAGATACAACTCAACATATATTATTCATTCATAATGAAAACTAAATTCATAAAGAGTAACTTCTGAAAATAATTTGCACTTATAGTATATTTTTAGCTTCCTTGTACTCTTCCTTCATAATGTGAAACTTCACCATTTTCAACTCTCATTGATCTTTTCAAAAGCAAAATACAACAAAAATAAGAAAACAAACAAACAAATAAAAAATAAAAGAACATAAACCCAAATAGTAAATCAGAACATCAAACCTAAATAGACAAAATATTTACAAATAAAAAAGAAATCAATTATTAACCAACATCAAAAATCATCCACTGTAGGATAAAATTAATGATACACCATAACTAGAAACTAACAAAGGTAAATAAATATAACTTAATAAATGAAGTGTAAGAATAAATGATAAGAGATCTGCCCCAATATAACTATAATGTAAGCCACAATTTTTAGAATGTAAATATTCATGATAAGTCAAGCTATATGATTTAAAAGTAAAAAGATAGCATGATAAACACATTAAATAACCTTGAATAAATAAAATTCAATCTTGATTATGTATGCTTTTAGCCATTTTCTAGTTTTGTACTTTATATGAAAGATTATCTCTTTGATTTGGAGTGAGATGAATATTTTTAAGGTTAAAATAAAGAAAATATTAATCAATAAGTAGACTTGTCTATTCAAGTATCTCTAAAAAATTTTGAATATTTTTTGATTTAACATATTAAGTAGGATCTACTGTTTCAAACTCTAAAGGATCATAAAATTTAAAAATTCATAGTCAATATTATTAAACAAGTCCTCTGATTTAAATTCTGTAGAAGAAACCTTATAATAAATATCATACTTGTTAATTTAATATTATGATCTGAATAATCTATAAAATCAAACCTTTCATACTTAAATTAAGTCAATTGATTACTCATCTGAGTGTCTGCAACATCACAGACATATTTTTCTGTTGTTATAGCACTAAATCCAGCATAAAAAGTTCAAATTTCTCATTATCAAGATGATATTTTGAATCAAACATGATAGAATAATTATCATAAGGATTTTAATTGTATTTGATATTATTAAAAATAGTGATAAAATCATAAGTAAATGAATAATTTCCATTGGGTGGGTAATCAGATTCAAAATCCAAATAAATTTCCATATGTAAGTCAAGAGTTTCTAGTTCAGGAGTTTTCAAAACATCATCATCATCTTCTATATTAGATGTATCTAGAATAAAACCATGAGTAACTTTATTTGACAAACAGTCATTACTATAAAATAAATTATAATTAAGAGGAAATATGTTATCATATGATTGATAAGATTGATTAAATGAATTAAATTTCTCTAATTCTGAATTTGATGAAAAATCTAAATTAAAACACCTTGATGAACTATCTAAATTATACTCTAATTTTTGAGAACTATTTTTAGTACATCATGTCATGATGTGATCATACATAAAAAATATTAAAAACTATTTAAGAAATTCATGTTCAAAATTTAGTATTAGAGTAGAAAATCTTTTTCATTTGAACATATCATGATTAAGTGAACAAATCTTACAAAAATCTTGATTTTAAATTCAAATGTGAGCAAACTTCAAATTTGAGATAAAATCAACAATACTAGTTTTATGAATAATCTAAATATAATTCTTAGGTAAGTTATTTTTCCAACAAATGAATAAAATATCACCACTTGGTTGAAAATAAATAGTAATTTCATTTAATTTCAAAAGGAAATGCAACAAATATTCTGGTATAGACTCTTTTTCTTTCAAATAAAGTGTGAACCAAGATATTAGACGTTGATATACATGATTTTAAATTAAGTTTTTTATGGAAAGCCATTCTTGAGTGAGCTCATCTGAAGTTTCCATAACTGTGTAAGAAATAGTCACTAAACTAGAATTAAAATTTGGGCAATTGGTTATGGTAACTATAAACTAGACACTAGCGACTAGTTATGGTAAAGTGAATCATTGAAGACAATAATGAATAAATAAATACACTTGATTTAAATTATCTAGTGGAGTCACCAAAGTTTTATATGATTTAAATTATATCATTAATAAATCAACCCTTTCACTTATCATGAAGGTCAAAATGGAATCATACTAGTCTAATCATGGGTTTCTAAAGGGTCAACAAATATCCTAAAGATGCAAGGGTTTTTTATATGTTCTAGGAAATAATCAATAAATAATCAAATGCAACTTATTCCATTATAACAATAAAAAATCCACTCTAACAAATCATGAATCAATTATGATGAGAATTTATAATCTATTCTATCTGACAGAGATAACTTATGAGTTAGATAATCTCTTGAAGAATATAAATTTGATTGAGTAAATAGCTATAAATTTAATAATATCTTGATTCTTGCTGAAATATTTTCCAAGTTATCTCCAAAGAAAATAGAAATATAAGAGATAGATTTAAAATAAGAGAAAAGACTAGATAATCAATCACAAAAATGAGAGAGAGAGAGAGAGAGAGAGAGAGAGAGAGAGAGAGAGAGAGAGAGAGAGAGAGAGAGAGAGAGAGAGAGAGAGAGAGAGAGAGAGAGAGAGAGAGTAACAAACAACTAAAAAAATAAAGAGCTAAACTAATCAATAATAACAAACTAAATAAACAACTAAATCCTAATTAAAACAACCTAATCCAATCAATAAACAAAACTAAAGAAAGATTAAAAAACAAAGAAGGAATCTATTATTTTCTATCCAAAGAAAGAATAGTAATTAAACTAAGTAACTTAAATGAAAAACTAAATAAAATACAACTAAACCTAAGTGAAAATAGAGTAACCATAAATAGAAATGAAACTATATTAAAGATAAATCTAAAGTTAGAATTCTATTAAAATTAGAATCAAAATAGACTATAATAAAACATGTGAGTCTCGAAGGAGAGTTGTCTTAGTAGAAAAAGATAACTTTATTGAGAAAACCAACATTCTTCCTTTACAAAGACTTGAATGTCAACTTTACAATCAAAATAGATAAATGAGATGTCATAAAATAGTGAAATTTTCATCATTACTTAGGTTGAATACTTGAAACCTGTGTGTAGGACTCTAAATAGCAATCATCAAAAGATGTTAAGCTTATCAAACTTTAGATAATCTATATTAAATGTTAAATAAAGACACACACACACACACACACACACACACACACACACACACACACACACACACACACACACACACACACACACACACACACACACACACACACACACACACACACATATTGATTGTGTTGCATAAGTAATTACTCAACCATTAGATAAAGTACCATTGGATCTATCTACAAGAGTTGTACTATCTCAAAAAAGTTACATAGAGAGAAGAAAGATGAATGATTGACTTCAAAAAATGTCTAAGTCCTCAATACCTATTATTATTCCTCTCTCTCCAAATGAGTCCTTGACCTCCTTTAGTACCATTAAAATTAGTTGTAAATAAGTTATAACTAATTTTAATTAGTTATTAGTTTATGCTAACTAATTAAATTTTAAAAATTTAATTAATTATAAACAAATATTGTTAAGAACATGTTTAAATAAAACTAAAAAGTCTTAATTGATCAAGTTTATTAAATATAGTTCAGGGTACTAATCTAAATGGGTGGGGGACCCTTATTGATTAATAATATAATAATAAACATATTTAAATCATAAAATAAATAAGTCAACAGTTAATAAATCATATTTAGATTAATCCATAATGCATGTCAAAATAACTTAAACATATATATTTATACCAAAATTTAGATCTGTTACAATTTCCAAAATTTATCAAAATATATCAAAAGTCTAAAAACTGAAGTCTCAAGTTTTGTCATGAAAAGTTTAGCATAAAACAAAAATTATATCCCCTATATGAATAATAATCATCTGAATCAAAAAGTACTTTAATTACATGTTTGCCTTATTCATGAAGACAAACATTATACTCCATCTCTATAGGAGGAAATGGTACCAACCTTGTTCCTAAATCAATCGTACTAGCATCAATCTATGGCTTGATCCTTTTTAACATCCTAACATCCATGGGTGTTTTAGGCTTTGACTAAATTTCAACTCTCTTTGCTATAGTTCTTTTTTAGCATTAGAAGGTGGAATGTCTATTATTTTTTCTACCAACATAGCCTTGTATTCCCAAATCATCAAATCAATCTATACTAAACCATTCCAAAAATGAAGTTTGATATCTAGTCTCAAGACAAACCCAAAAATTTTGATGTTGAGATACAAATCTAATAAAAACCTCATTTTATATATGTTCTTAACTAAGAATTTGTAGATGATATTGTTAAAACTATTCATCTATACATCAATAATACTTCTCAAAATATCATTTGAAAAATGGTCAACCATACCAAATCTTATAAACTGTCTCCAAAAACTAATAAAATTGAAACCAAAGAACCTTATACTTCTAAGATTCTGATATTTCCAGTCAACAAAATATGCATGTACCATAATTTTACAAAAATGCAAAATTTTAATAGATATGGAAGCTATCACCTATAATATGTCAAAATTTTTGATACAAATCAATTAATTCATGAACATCTTCTTTTGAAACCCAGATGTTATATATTTGCATAAAACCCTTATTCATTTTAAACCAAAACCCAAATAAGACTGAATACTATAGCTCATCTAAATATTGATATCCTTTTCCATGCATATGAATTATTAGCATTAAATCCTAGTGCATGTAGTATATAAACAAACTGACCAATCCATTTATATCATAGAAAATAAAACCTTTGTTCATAGACATTTTGAAATAACCATCTCAAGTATCTTAGTGACATATTTACATAGTTGATAGCAGATATTATGATACTTTCACCTTTACAAAATATAAGTGTCAAAAATCTTCAAATATTTTATGTACACAAATAAAAACAAAATATAATTTATAACCTTGAGATTCAAACAAACCACTAACTTGACTTTTTAGATATAAAGACAAAATATCAAAATATGCTCAAAAGGTGAAGGTTTAGAGAACTAAAAACCTAGGTAAGGAAAATATGATTGATTTCTTCCACACGAAAACTTCAAGATAAACCTTAAAAAAAACTAGAACCTAGGAACATGAATACCAAGCATTAAAACCTTCACTCTCCATTCTTAAGACAAATATTACAAGCTTCAAGCCAAACACTTTTTATTCTCTCACAAATCAAAAACAAAATATCAAAACCAAAAGATTATCATGCATGTCAAATAATTTTACTCAAATTTTCATCAAACAAATAGGAACCATTTTGTATATATGATAACCAAAAGAAACCTTAAACTTTCACTTCTTCAATCAAATATACAAATTTATACAGAACTGATTACATCTTCAACTATGCAGGGAACAAATTAATTAAATATTAAAAGGGAGTCATGAGAACTTCTTAGAATATATGCATGTAGAAACTCTCATACCATAACCCATACTTTTATAAGAACTTCAAAAGAACAAATCAAAAATTTCTTTATGCTTATGGAGACACACAACAAACAATATTATCAAAACCCTTTAAGAAAACTATCATAACTTCTCAAATAATTTACATGCAGATGAACTCACACACTTTTCACATTATATCTCATATTTTTTCATAGAAAACCATTGGAGAAATACATAAAAATTTCAATATGTTCATTCAAACCCAAAATACTTATTGGAACAAAAAGAATCATTTCTTTCACATTACTATAAATTTTCTCAAAAGAACCGCAAAATCTTTCCAAACTTCTTGAAACTATTTGGAACATACTTGAAAATGCACCCCAAGATTTCCCACCTAATATCCTTGACCAAGACCTTTCTCTACAACTCAAAGATTATTCATAGAGGGCTCTACTTCCATATATGAGCTTGAAACAATGAAATAATAACCAAAAAAAATCAAAGCTTATATCCATAAACTCCTCGCCATAACTGACTAAGTTATGTGTTTAATTCGCATTGGATTGAATTCACTAAATGTTTACTTAGTAACCCTGCCAACATGGTTATCATCTTTGACAAAATTATCTATCACTAAACTTCATTCTAAAACCTTAACCAACCTCCTCAAATCACATATCACATTAATTCCATTACAACCAAATATTTTGGCCATATCCTGAAGCATTGAAAATATGCTTTGAATTAAATGTTTGTGTTGACCTTTCCTTACCATAGTGGATTTAAATTTAAATCAAACACCAGATAAGTATATCAATCCAAAATCCTTTGAAACTATAACCCATAGTTACCAAAATAAACATATTTTTTATGGACCCTTATACCCTAGCAAAAGTTAATGTCTTAGCATCATAACCCAAAGGGTCCTAAATCATGTCATAGGAAGGATTTGAACCATTTAAAGGATCTTGAGTCAAAAAACATTAGCCTTTTTGAAAATATCTAAAGATATCAAAGACCACCCTTTGTTATCAAGCTTATTCTATGGGATAAATTTAAGGTCCTAATGTTTTGATTATATATATATATATATATGACCAACGAGATATAAAAGAATGTTAACCATGACTCAAGACTTATGTTTTATTTTTGAAAATTATATTTTAATAATAGCCAAATAACTTAAATCATATTAATACTTCAAATTATCTATCCTCTAGTGAGTAAAAAAATGAGTCATGAATCTAAATTTTACCTAGAGAATAGTTTTCAAAGGCATCAATTTTTAAAAATGTAGTTTTTTCAAATGTGACAATAAATCATATAAAACCATCATCTATTTTGAACCATTAATCATATCAACTATTAAAATCAAATAACATCATTAATTTACTAAAACTATCAAAATTGAAAGTCTATTTCTTAAATAAAATTATCTCAAAAATTGCTTTGACTAAAAATCTAAATAATTGATCACATTAAAAAATATATATGCACATTTTATTCATGAAACCATCATGATTTTCAAAACCAATTTATAAATATAAACATCAACATCAACTAGTCATTATATTTTCATAATTGAAAACATGCATCTAAAAATACTATCAATCAACTGGGTCCCTGAAATAGCTTTAGATTTCATGACAAGGTCATCTCTATGCTAGCAAGTATAGATTTTAGAAAAATTGAGGGGGGGGGGGGGTGGCTGGGTTAGGGGTGGTTGTGAAAAATAGGCATAATAGGTACATGTTTGTCTACCTATAGATAATTTTTGTCTCAATAAAAGAGACTTATTTTTCGGATCCAAAATTGTAAAGTTGGAATAGTTTGATAAATGTTGTAAATCAAAGATTTTTTTTGAGATTAATATGTTTAAATAATTATGTACATATTTATGCATATATGAGATACCCATTTACTACTTTCAAATACTACTTAATAGTAACATCAATGAGTTACATGTCACAAGGCCATTTTTTTATGATATTTTATCATCAACAACAATAAGGTTAATGGATAGTGTAACTTTCATAATTTAATACATATTAAAAAAAAAATTAGTGATTAATTGAACCATGTGATGGTTATAGTAAATCTCATCTATTGGGGTAGTTCCCAAAATATGCTTCCTTTGCAAAAAAGACTACCATAAATAATTGACTAATTCAATACAAATGTTTTTGTAAGATTGTTGATATCAATGAAATGATGATTCCATGTATTTTAAATAGTAAAAAGTTTAAAAATCAATTTAAATAGTTTTTCATTACAATTATTGATCACTTAAAATTATTTTTATGATCTCTTTAAGTGTGGAGAAATAATTTGGCGATTGAAAATAAATAGTCTTAGAATTATTCTGTAAGAAAATTTGGGTGATCTTTTTTCATTATTTTATTTATGTTAAAAACTTATGTATAGTTCAGTTGAAGATGAGATAATTTTTAGTGCCTTTTTTATAGAGTCTAAATTATTAAAAAATCTTGACAAAAATTTAGATAAGTGTTTGAGACTTTACACATAATGGTACGTTGTGAATAAACTCCCCTATGACAAGGCTTTGGAAATATAGAATTTGATTACTGGAAGCATAGAGGTTAATAAAAATCCCACCAACACAACACATGAACTTGTTGAAAATAAATATGAAATTATTGTATCAACCCAATGTTAATAAATCTAGAAATATGGTGGAGTAGATTATATAAATTTTCAAACAAAAAAAATTGGTAGTTCTTATTTAATTTTAATTGGTGATGTTTTAGTAAAAAAAAAAAAAAAGATAAATTTTACTCTTTTTGATGTTGATGTTAATGAATTACAATGTTTCAAAAACCATTATTCATTGTTAAAAAACTATCATATTCTATGAAATAATAAATTATTTATCATATTATTTTCCAAACCTACGGTGCAATTCTAAGTCGAAGATGCATTTCCAATCCTATAATTAATTTATAATCATGTGACATTTTTCCAAGCCTGTGATGCATTTCTAAGACTGTAATGCATTTTAAAACTTGTGATGCATTTCGAAGACCGTCATGCATTTCCAATGCCCACAATGCATTTTGAATCCTTTTATGTATTTCCAATCAGGTTATGTATTTCAAATCCTATGATGATATCTAGCTTTTATATGTGAACATTTTAACTACTAAAAATGATATCCCCCTAAGTCCACCATTCATTTTTCTCATATTCCAATGCCTAAATGGCATCTCACTTGATAATTTTATATCAACATCTAAGTGTCAAGTTAAATTAACAATACAATAATGATATATCTCTTATATTAAAAATAAATAATTCAAAAATGACATTCATAAAATGATGACAAGATAATTCCCTTCCTAAAATTTACTAAAAAAAATCATATATTACCAAATTATGTAATGAGAACTTCCAAAGATGAAATCTTACCATAGAGATTATGTTCTACTTTATTTTTGTATGATTCCACATTTTTCCTGCTTATTTTTCACACTAGCATACTTTGGAGTAAGTAAATTTAAAAATTTACCCACCATTTTTTCTAATGTTTCAACACTTTATGTGGCTTAGTTCACTCATAGAAAGTTGAGCCTGATGTTTCTTGAATACCGTCATCTACTTTGGTGGAGCAATGTCAAAATGTTTTGAAACATTGATCCACATCTAATGAACACTAAGGAATAAGATAAATTTTTGTTATATTTTACATCATAAATTGCCTCTTTAGTCCTCTACAACCATCAATTATCATATAAAAACATGTCTAAAAGAAATAATTGGGATTGGGTGATATTTAGAGTAATAAATTACATTTTTTGGTATATATGAATGTGTATACTATTAAAAATTATGACAGTACATTATTACAATGTAAGAAACTATTATATATATATAATATACAATAAATTTCACATTTGTGATCTTTAAAATACTTTTCAAAACACAAAGTTATTTTCCAAACATGTGACAATTGTGCAATCCCACAATGATTATGCAAGCCATTGATGCTTTTCCATAATGTGGTGTTTTTCAAATAATATGTTGATTGAAATTTTTTAAAATGTTATTCTAGGAATTTTATGATTGAGCAAGCTTAAAATTGAAATTGGTTTGTAAGTAACTTTGATGTAAAATTTTGAATGATCTATATTGATTACATTGATGCATTAATTTTATGATGTTATATTAAGATATCGACTAATTTTTTTATTAATTTTTAATCATTAATATGAAATTGATATTATTTCAATATTCATTATCAAATATATAAGAAACATGATTGGTAAATAATGTTTAAATGACCCATTACCATTTTATATTAAAATATAAATAATATTAATAGTGCACATGTATATTATGATTATGCTCATATTTTATTCATATCAAAAATATCCTCAAACTTTTGCATCATCTTTGGTTTATGGCTATATGTATACTATCCAAGCTAAAGATTCATTTCATGGGATTTTATTGATCAATTGAATCCATTTTATCCACATCACTATATAGGCTCATTTTTTTCCTCTTTACCCTTATCTTTTACTCTTTTTAATGAATATATAAGAGTAGGTTTAAAATAGATCTAAAAGTTGCAACCATGTTTACGAGATATATATTGATTGAAAACCCTATTTCATTATTGTTTATGGACACTTAAATATATGTAATGAAATAAATGTGTATTTAATAAACTATATTTTTAATGATATATCCAATTTTATTGATTTTTTGGAAACTAATTTAAATTTTTTTATCTCTTTTGTATGTTCTAAAACCACATTAACACATTAAAACATGAAACATTATCTATCCCTTTTTTAAATCTTACATCTATAATTTATTTTCAACATTCCCCTTAAAATAGAACAATTTGACATCAACCAACTAGGTTATCTAGTAAGCCAAGACCTAGCAATATAGACCTTGGGGAGATTATGTCTCCTTTCACAAGAGGTTGGGTCAATTTCTACCTACCTAAGTTGGTGTGCCAAATGACCCATCTATAGCTTCCACTGAAAGATATGAAATTTTATCATTCATGGATGGTTTATTAGGATATAACCAAATCAAAACTAATCTAGTAGATTAGGAAAAGATATTTTTTATCACACCATGTGGGATATTTTGTTATAAAGTCATGGATTTAAAACTAAAAAAATGCATGAGAAAATTATTAGTGTGGGTCATGCAACATATGTTTCATGATTACATACATAACAAAGCTGAATATTATGTTAATTATTTATTAGCTAAGTCTAAGCATCAAAAATACCATGCTATTAATTTATAACAAATATTTTAAACAATGAGGAAATATAACATACATTTAAATAATAAAATAGTGATTTTTTGAGTATCTTCTATAAAATTTCTTGGTTTTATCATTTATCAAATAAGCATTGAAGTTGACTCTAGTAAAGTAAACTTTATACTTGATATACCACTACCAATAAATTAAAATCAACTTCCATGTTTAAAAGGTCACACTCAAGCTATATGACACTTTGTGGCTCAATTACTAGATAAAACATAATATTTAACAAGTTTACCTAAGAAAGATACAAAATTTGAATGGGATGACCCTTGTAAACAAAACATTTATTAAAATAAATAATATATTCTAAACACTCATGTATTTATTCCTCTATTCTATATTGACCCATATTATTATACATTTCTACCACCAATTAAGCTTTGGGTGCCTTTCTCACACAGTACGATGATGATCACCATAAATTCTTAGTTTAATACATTATTCACACACTTATCGATTATGAGAAAAATTATACTATTATTTGAAAATTATGCTTGGATCTTGTTTTCTCCATGCAACAATTATGACATTATTTACTTCATAATGAAATCCATGTTGTCACCAAAGTTGACCCACTCAAATATACTATGTCAAAGCCTCATCTATAAAGGCATAGAACAAAGTGGGTAATTATTATTATTGAGTTTGATTCAATTTTAATATCACAAAATTATATTAAATGGAAAGCTATTATATATCAATTAGTTGTTTTTTTGGTATTAAATGATCCATTATGCATTACTACCTAATATTAAGATGTGTATACTTATTATAACATCAATCATGATATTTGGACCTTGAATTTTGATGTATCTAAATGTGTTATTAGGGTTTGGGTTGGGATTGTATTTGTTACTCCATGAGGTGAGCACATGAATTTTATTTTTCACTTGGGATTTTCATGCACAAATAATAGTGGAATATGAAGCTCTAATACTAGGTTTATTAATAGCATAAAATTTGCACATTAAATCTATATGCATATATGGTGATTCAAATATTTTCATAAGTAAGATTTTAAATGTTTACCAAACTAAATAATATAATTAAATCACTTATAAATACATGGCCCAATGTCTCATACTACACTTATCTTCTTTCTCCATTGAGATCATCCCTCATAAAATTAATAGACATGATAATGCCATGGATAACACCACATGTTTAATCCCAATTGATATTAATTATGGTCATGAAATATTTTATATCCAATAATTATTAAATCCTTTTTTAAAATTTGGTATCATCAATGCATTAGATTTTTTGGAAGTCACATGTAGTGTATATAATCATGACTGGTACACCAAGATATAATTACCTCTATAAATATAATTTTCCTAAAAATGATAAATGTGAGGATGAAAATTGATTAAAATTCTAACTCATGTGTTATGTATTTATTGGTGGATTCTATTTTTAATGTTCTTTTGATTGACAATTTTACGATGTCTAAATCAAGTCAAAGCTTAAACTGCTATACTTTAAGTTCATGATAGTGAATGTGGAGGCCAAATTAATGATAAAACCATGTCAACTAATATCTTGTGTCAATGATATTATTGGCCAAAAATTAAGTGATAATTTCATGAATATGATAAATTGTGTTCCTAATGTCAAAGGCATAATAATATCAATCACGCTCCATCGTATGCATTGTAATATTTTATCTCTCCATGGCATTTATCTCTTTGGAGTTTTGATTTAATTGGAAAACATATCCATAATATATAGAAAGACATAATTTTAATATTATATAGACTAAATATTTTACAAATTGGTTAAAGTAATACCCTTAAAATCTACAATGAGTGGATTTATAAATTTTTTCTAACACATATCATCACATGATTCAAATTACCTAATGTAATTGTAACATATAATAGTTCATATTTTAAAAATAAAATAAACAATATTTTATTCTAGGTTCAAATTCTATCAGAGTTTCTCAACCCCTTACTACCCATAATTAAATGGTCAAGTAAAAGAAACTAATAAAATAAATAAAATCTTATGTAAGATTATTGAAAAACATGGAACATATTGGAATAATAAGATTATCTACACTTATTGGACATATCACAAAAGTGTAATAACAATAGTGATGTATACACCCTACTCTCTTATTTATGGAACAAAATCTATAGTTATTATTGATATATAAATATCCCTATTTTACTTGTATTAAAATACATTATCAAGTCAAATGAGTATAAAAAATAATGTCTACATGAATTGTAAATGCTTGATAATAAAATCATATAGGCTCTCTAAAAATTATAAGTTTATCAATAGTGTAGAACATGAGCATATGGTAATAAAATTCATGATTTTGAATTCCAAATTGGCAATTTATTACTCAAATAAAATCAAAAGAATACCATTGCTAACAAAGAATCCCAAGGAAAATTCAAACCCAATTAGTTGGGTCTATTCACAATCAATGAAATGATTGTTACATGATCTTACCACCTAGCCACACTTAAAATAAATCATTTCAAACATTTAAAATATTAAAAAAAAAACTAAAAGAACATCAATTTTTTTTAAATTTTAAAACATAATCAAATTATCCTAAAAAATTCAAATCAACACCAAAAATCAATTTTTATTGTTGATAACATGATTATTTACATATTTTATTTATTTTACATTTGATCAATATCATATTTTAGTTTTCCAATACATATTAATTTTCACAAGGTATTTCACTGTGATATAGACATATTTTCACATAGTTCTTTGATGTCAGGCTTCCCTTATTACCCAACAACCTTGGTAAGTTAAGAACACTTATTCATTCTTCGGTAACATTTCAACATGTGGTATCTATCCACAACTTTTATACCATTTTGAGATACATATCATACAAAAAAAATTATATTTGGTCACATTATACATGTTTTACATGGGTATGCTATTTGTTAATAGTAACATTGACACATATGGATAATGAATTAATCTCATTTTATTTCTGCATCTTTCTTACTTTAATTCATGATAAGTTATAACTTTATTTTTGGGTGTCTCCCTTGGAATTATATGTGAAATTCTTGTTTTTATGGCATCATTATAACATTATGTGTGGCCCTTTCCTTGTGTGTTTGTGTGACATTCATGTGTCCCATATATGTGGCCTTTGGACATTAGATGTGACATATTATGAAAATTTTGTGACATTGTATGACATTACATGTATTTTTATTTCTTATTAATATGGTTTTTTAATTCATATCAAGCATTACTCCTAAATTTAATCCTACTTTTGTGTCATGATGCATATCATGCATATGTTTCTTATGTGATTCAATGTTAAATCTATTTAACAAATGGTTCATATAAAAATCAATGATACATTAAGTATTATGATGCAATCCTATTAAAATGTTCAAAAAATTAATACATGATTATATATTTCACCTATATAATTTATTTTGAGATAAGTGACTTGCAGGTTATGTCTCTCATCTCAAATTGGGGGCATCATAATAGGCTTGTCTCAAGCATTCAAGCTTTATGAGTAAAAAATTACAATTTTTTTGGAATTTTTTTTTTTTTAGAGTTCCAACATAATCTATAATTTTTATATTATGGGGGAATGTGACATGCATACACACTCATTCCTACAATTAATTTCAAAACAAATTCATATACACTTGACGCATATGCATGGGGATGTGCAAATAAATTTAAATTACAAGTTAGAAATTTCATAAAAGTTACAAGTTAAAATGGAATTCAATATTATAATTATAGTATAGGTGGAATGATTCTCATTCATGTTCATGTTACTACATATAAATTTCAAATTTATAAAACCACAAAGTTACAAAGTTTCAAATAGAATCTAGATCCGTCTATAGTATTGTGATTTATCTTCATGTTCTAAGAAGGCCACATTAGAGTCTAGTGAAACTCAATGTCTATGGTTGAAATTTTGTTATATATCAAGCCATATTTTATGGCTCCACCACTTCAATTAATCTATATATTACTCTACACAATCAAATGAAAGTTAGAGCATACAATCATTCCAACTAAGGAGTATTCAAATGTTTTCAAATTAAAACTTGATCACTCTAAATTCACTACAAGTTTAAGATATATCCAAAAGCCTCAACAAGTGGTCAAGTACTTATCCACTTCCAATTTAAATGATAATTATATTTCATACCCTTTCAAGTGGATGTTTTCCCTAATCTCTTTTCAAAATTTAAATTTGAAGTTTAAGATTTTCAAATTTTAGATATGGATGATAACCGATTTTAATGGCATTGTTGCATGTTTTGCATTAAGGATTATTACACAATAAAGCTTCACATTAGAAGATAAAGTGTGTATATACACTTGGGCTCAAATATGATTTACTTTATCAATTTCACTTTATCACATCACTTTAATAAAGTGGGGAAATGTAGACATACTAAATTAATTACTAAGTGCTTGACAATATTCAATATTGACATCCTTACCTTACTTGACCTATTCACCATTCCACTAACCTATAATCTACACTAGAGCATATAATAATCTACCAAATATATTGAAAATAGTCATAACATAATTTATACATCCATATTTTTCTAATATAAACTTATCAAACCTATTCCAATAGTCTTTGTCCTTCTAGCATATGACCATACTAGATCAAATAGGGCAACAATACAACCTTGTCCATTAGTGAAATATTATCCCTTGAACACCAAAAATAACTTTTTAAATTTGATACATTTAACTTAACCTCTATTTTGATTTTATAAAGTTTTCTTAGTGGAAATATTTGAAATATTCACACATATAAGCACATAAAGGCTTCTTCAAATACATCTATAAATTAGTTGGTATTTCTACTATACACTGAGCAAAAAGGATTATTTATTTCAATTTAAACTATACTGTATTCTAACATTCATAAGCCAAGTATAAATAATTTTTATCTAGAGTCAAGGATAACCATTTTCAAGCATTTAAATAAATATTATATATAAATTCATACAATTTCAGAATCATTCACACAATCAATATAGGAAGGAGAAATATAATGGCTTGAGGCCCATTTGGGATATGTAGCTACACAAAGTTTTCTAAGGGTAGCTTAGCTATTCTTATAACTCTATCTCCATAATTTTGTATTTGATATATTTTTTTTGTCTAGGAGATAGGAGTTGTGTTTTGCAGGGATTCCACATGGAAAATTAACACACATGATTAATTAGTAAACCCTTGTAAGTAGTCACATAAACTCAAATCTAAAAATCAAGCATATAATTAGTTGAGACATGGACATAATGTAAAACTATCCTCTTTCTATGGACTTCTTATAGCATATTTCAAATGCTTATTTCTAGATACAACATAGTTTGTAGGCCATTTAGGTAGTTTTTGGTCACAATCAACTTGCATAGTCAACATAAAATAAGTTTTATAGAGGTTTCATTTCTAGTGGTTGATTTACTATTTTTAGCTAATTTTAATTTTTTTAAATTATGTATTTGAATATTAGATATTCATATTTATTATATATCAATTTCAATAGTTTTTATATATATTATTTTGATTCATTTCAATTCAAAATATATTAAGCAATTATAAAATTACACGATTCTAGGGCATTTCTATGTTTATATATTATCAATTTATATTAGGATATTATTGGAATGTTGTTTTTTGTGATTTTGGCTATTTATTTGAAATTTTATCCCTCATTTCTTTTCTCTCTTTAACTATATCTTCTCCCTTACCTATTTTCATTGGGTTCTGGAATTTTATTTCACAATTGTCTAATCTATGGTTCTAACTACTAAAATTACATAATATACAGTACTAGGGTTGGCCATTATGACCCTTTTTTGGTATCCCATGCCTTATGTTCCTAATTTTTAAAACACTTTTTCCCATTTTTTGTCAACTTGCATGACAATAGGGTGTTAATTTGAATTGGATAAGTCTATGATTACATAGGTGCATTGATGCATATAGAATAATGATTGGACTTGAAATGATAAGTAATAATCATGTGTTTATTTAAATAATATATTGTGAAAGTGTATTTAAATACATAATCTAGGGTAAAATTGAAATCAATCATGAATAATTTATTCCATTGTCCAAACAATCCTTCTATAATATATATATATATATATATATATGTATGTATGTATGTATGTAATCTAGGGTAAAATTGAAATCAATCATCAATAATTTATTCCATTGTCCAAACAATCCTTCTAATATGTGTGTGTGTGTGTGTGTGTGTGTGTGTGTGTGTGTGTGTGTGTGTGTGTGTGTGTGTGTGTGTGTGTGTGTGTGTGTGTGTGTGTATGTATGTATGTATGTATGTATATATATATATATATATATATATATATATATATATATATACATATATATACACACACATATATATATATATACATACATACATACATACATATATATATATATATATATATACAGATATATATATATATACATATATATATATATATATATATATATATATATATATATATATATATACATATATATATATATATATATATATATACATATATATATATATATATATATATATATATGTATATATGTATATATATGTATATATATGTATATATATATATATATATATATATATATGTATATATATGTATATATATATATCTATATATATGTGTGTATATATATATATATATATGTATATGTATATATATGTGTGTGTGTGTATATATATATATATGATTAGGCATTGCTCACAGATTTATTATTGGATTGCATCAATTATTAAGTGCTAAGTTTGTTCCCCACCTAAGGGTTTTCTAATAACTGAGGGATAAAATAGTCCCTTGAGTTAATCCCCAAATTTTATGGCAAGTAGTGACTTTTTAGGGTTGGGGAGGAAGAGGTCAACTTCCCAAATATTTTAATATAATTTTTTTTAAATGAGCAAGGTCTTTTGAGCCCTCAAGTAAAAAAATAGGATAGTAAAATCATATTTCACATGAAAGTTTTTCAAGAAATAGTTGTTAGGAAAATATTTACTATTCACATTATTTCATGAGAATTGTAAGAATGTAAATTAAATTTTTTACTAAAGCAATGCACTTGTGACCACTTCTTATACACCTTAACACATACCAAAGTTTCACATTCCTTGACCTCCAATCCTTCACTTCTATGTGTATGACCTATTCCTCCAAACAACTAATGATTAATAAATTTTCATTATCCTCATTATAAATAGACTAAGCTCATCCCTAGACTAATTAATATTATATCTTAGCTATATTTTCTCCTTAGATAAGGCTACTTTCTCAACTATATCTTACCCACTAATTATGTTTGGATCCGCTGTCCATATCCTCCCACCAAATAAATGTTAATTTATAAAATTAAAATTCACTTGATAGGTCACTTTCCATGTTTCACAAGTACTATTCAAATTAATTATAAAATTATCATTATAAGGCTAAATATTCTATCCATTTGCTCACTAGAAGCTCATAATATTGAAAATCATTAGGATATTTAACTACATAGAGAAGAAAACATATATTCTTCTCAAATATGAGTCCACATAGAATTAATATCCCTAATTTAGGTGTAAATACACCTTTAAGGTCACAAGTCATTATCTAATCACATACTTACACCAAGATTTCACAAATATATAACATCACACCAATATTTCACATACACCATTGTATCATGGGATAAATACATTATTGAACCCTATTCATAGTATTGGCACGTAAGAAATGCTCAACATAAGGGGTTTTGAAGTCAAACATAACTTTAACCACTAACCCATTTTCCCATTTATTTTATTTATCTCTCATGGTCTATTGAGCTACATTTCTAAGTGAATAATAAGTCATAAAATAGATTATATAATGAATTTCACATATCTAATCATGCACATAGGTCCTATAGGTAGGTGAAATCACACTTATCTAAACTTATATAGAGAGTTAAAACCCTACCAATTTTCAGTGCAACCTATAGACACCAACATAGGTTGACCTCATATAAATAGTGAGCCCTTGTCCCAGTTATATGAAGAGCTCTATTCCTAATTAAAAACAAGCTCATTTTACCTCACAGTCAGTTTCACAGTCACAATTACAATCATGTATATATTATTTTTGAGGTAATTTATTTGTTTTAAGTACTTTCTATTTTTTACATAGTTCTACAACTAGCAAGTTTCAAATCAATATATGTGTGATTTATTGTTTATCCTACATACTTTGATTTTACTCAATTATTTGTTTAATTAAGTTTAAAATTCCATAAACCCAAAAATTTGATAAAACATATTGGTGAACCTATTTATTGATAGAATATTGTAAAACCCTACCCCTTTATGTTAGCTTTTTTGTTTCAAATTGATGTATTAGGAGTTTGAGATTTGGAAAATTATTTGATAATAAAATATTCCAAGTTTCTTTTTCATATTTTATGTAATATAATAAATTTAATTCTACCCCATTAGAATAAAATGTTAGAATAAGTGGTACTCAAGTCAAGCATACTTATGTTTATTTTCATAAGGCACATAAGATGGATAAAGACAAGGGTATACGATGACATTATTATACTAATGAACAAGTTGAATATATAGATGTGCCTGATAATACTTATTAATATGATGAATATACTAAAGATAACACCAAACTTCAAGATGAGCAACAAGATGTCATTCCAAATATAGGTGATGAATAATAAGAGCTTAATAAAGTATAAATTATTAATATTTTTCAAGAATAAATTTATGAACACTCTTAAGATTATCATATAATTTTTAATATTCTATTAGACATAAAAATTGTAATCATGGTTAATACATCTGATAATTCAATTTATATGGGGTGTTTACCTTTCTATAAATCATTGGATATAAAATTTATACCACTATATACTATGGGTGAAACCCAAGGGTGTAATTAGGTTAATATTCCAATTCACACTCAGTCATTTGAGACACCACCACTAGTTATCACACATTCTAATCCTAATGCACAATCCCTTATGGAAACCATTTTATATTTCTAAACAAAATTGTTGAAAATGAAATAAAGTGATTTGAAACCCAATAAATTACTATATTCACATAATTTATTTCATACTCCATTGGCTCAATTTTTTTTTAATGTCCTTTACCAACTAGTTTTGGGCACCTAAGCTTACATTGTATGATGGAAAAGGTGACATTGAGAAACATTTGAGAACATTTCATGCAACATGATTATAATAAGCATTTAATGGTAGGTTTTTGACCAAGTTATTTCATATCAATTTAAAATAATACACACTTAAATGATTTTATGATTTACCACATTAGTCAATTCATGCCTCCAATCCTTTATCATATTTATTCCTTACACATTTCTCAATCAAAATTAGTGAAAATATTTTGTATGCTTAGATTTCTCAACTTAAACAAAAAAACAACAAGCCTATATTATAATATGTCTTAAGGTATGAGACTATATTATCAAAAATGAAAAATACAATGATAAATAAGTAATTTTAAGACATCTTCAAATATATTTTTCATCAAAATCTACTTGAATGTATTATGTTCAATATTTTTTCATGATTCATATATTTATGTCACATAGTTAAGGATAGAAAAGTTAAGTTTTTGGCCATGAATAAGTTCAAGTACATAACCACCCCAGTTTCTAACTCTCATACAAATAATTTGAGTAAGCCATTATATAAGGTGAGACCAATTGAAAATAAGAGTGATCAAAAGGAAATAGTAAATGTAGATTCATAACCTATTTCATGTATTTCATTATCAATGAAGTTAGGATATTTGGTGGAGATGGACTTGGATGATCAATGGGAACTATGGCACCCTCTTTGGATCAAACACCTAATCCCAAAAATCAACAATTTTTTCTAGCTAGCATCTCCTAACCAGATACCAACAACAAATAATCTTATCAAGAGAGGCTTGTTAATTCCTAATCATTATTCACTCTACTCCTCCTCTACTAAGTCAATTTCCATCTATTTATGGAGTGCCCCCTTAGTCTCTTGGTGCTTAATTAGATGCTTAATTACTTCCTTGTCTCTTGTGTCTACCTAAGATCCATTCAGGATCTTATTAAATAATTAAAACCCCCATGGTCACTCTTCTCTCATTTATTTTATGGCTCCTTGCCCTCCCTAATTTATTTTAGGCCATTTGGAAGGCTACAAATGATCATATTTTTTAGAATTAGATCTCTTCACCTGCATCCATTTTCAATCAGCTTTGCTCTTCTATTTTAGATAATTAGAAAGCTTTCACCCCTAAAGACAAGGTCAAGTGATCTCTATTTGAAACTTCTATCTTTCATTCATGGAATCTATATTAAATAGTGGAAACACCACTATTGGTGACAACGCATTAAGCTATCAAATAGTCAAGTCCCCCTCTAGGTTAGTTTAATCTTAAATTTGATGGTGCATCAAAAGGAAATTTGGGTTTGGTAGGGTGAGGTGTGATTTGTGATCATGTTAGAATAATGTTTTTTACTTGTGTGGGTCCTTTGGGTCACCAAACCAAACATGTTGCCAAGGTCATGGCTTTATTTTTGGGTATTTATCTTACATCCTATCTCTGCATCCATAATATTCTCATCGAGGGTGGATTCCTTAATATTATTTAGGCTCTTGAAGGTAAAGTCACCGTGTCTCATACCATAAAATATATAATTGATGACACCCATAGCCTTTTTCACTCATTTGAGAAATTTTCCATTGTCCACATATATTGAGAGGAAAACAATGTGGAGGCTATCCTTGCCAATTTTGGAGTGTGTATTGATAGGTTGGTCATGTGGGATAAACCCAATAAAATCCCAACATAAATCCTAAACACCCTTAATCATGATTGCATATAATTGTCATATTGAGTTGGCTAGGTCTGCCTTGAATGATGTATTAACGAAGAGCATACAAAACTGGTTAGTTAATGATTCCCATCCCAATTTTTCATTAATGCCATTGGGAATATCATTTTAAAAAAATTATATAGAAGCATAAAAAAAACTACTAAGTTTATGGGCAACATTTCTTATAGAAAGATGATAATGGGGGTAGAAAGAGAAAAAATATAACTACTCTCATATTCAGATGCCTAGAATAACAAGAAAGTTTGGAAAAATATCTACAAAGGAGGTCTAGATTAATTCATGTATCACATTACCAACCATGATAAAACCCTATTAAAGGATTTTGTTCTCATTTAGAATAAGTGAATAATTAGAATGAGGGGTCTGAGAAATGTTGTCTCAAAGGAAAGTGTTAGGTTATGGAGCTAAAAGATTCACTGATGCAGACATGGAGGAGGTTGTAGAAGAGTTACGGAGTGTCACAGACACCGGCATCGGTCAGGCCAACCGACGACGGCAGGTAGGAGACAAGAAGCAACCGACATCGGTCAGAAGTCAGCTAGCGTCGGTGATCCCTAGGTAGACAGGGACCGACATTGGTCACCTGTGTGGTTCGAGCTACGAGTATATTACGGGTAGTTGGTTGACGAACCAAGTGTTTTCATGATGAGAGCTAATTTTAGACTGAGAACTGCGAATCTAATTATTGTAATTAGATGTCTAATTATTGTTTGGATGAGATCTATATAATAGACTCATGGTTGTATTGTAAACTTGTGCTAGAGAGTAAGAGAGCAATATTATAATCTCCTTCTGTGTGTGAGGTGAGCAATGGTGTGTTCCTCCTAGTGCCATAGTACCAAGGTGGGTGCTAGTTTTGGAGAGTCAGCAGGATTCTTTAGGGGTGTATGATCTTAGTCATCAGGTGAGCATGGATTCTATAGGATATCTACATGGTAAGTAAGATCATTGATATGCAGGTGTATGTGTGTGCAAGGTCAAGGTTCACAGGTGTGCAGAACCAGGTTGATTTGTAGGTGTGTAAGATCAGATAGGATAGCAACACAACAGGGAGCAGAATTAGGTGGGGTCTACTTGGAGTACGTGGAGTACTTGTGGAGTATGTTGAGTACTTGTGGAGTGTGTGGAGCACTTGTGGTGTGCATGGAGCACGGGAATAAGGTGAACACCAACTCAGTGTTTGAGTTGGGTGTTGGGACCTAAGAGAGAGAGAGATTTGAGGAGAGAAGTACTGTTCACTTAAGGTGTGGGAAGCCTCTGAAGAGGTGGTGGAGAAGAAGTGGCATCTTCTTTATTGTATTCTTTTTTGCAAGAGTTTTAATACAAGTTGTGTATTGTCTCTCATATCATGTGTTATTTCTAAATTCTAGTTACTTGTGTATTCTGGTTATTTCCGCATATTAAGTTTCTTGTATTTGGTAATCAATTGTGTGCTTCTAGTTATTTATCCCAACACGTGGTATCAGAGCTAAGGTTACAGGGAGCAGGTTTTGTGTTTGGTTACAGGTCACTCTCAGGGGTTTTTGATTGAGTGGGAGTAGAGCAATGGCAGATCAAAGTAAGCTAAGAATGGAGGAGTTGAAAAGCATAGATGGTCACCAACAATCATATGGAAAGAAAGAGAAGGTAAAAGAATATTGTTGGTTGGTAGCAGATCAGCATGAGGAACTGAAGATGCAGATGTTGCAGGTGTTGTTGCACAGGATGCTTTGGGAGGTTTCTTGGATAAAGTTGAATCTTGGATAACAGATTATGTTGCCTCTTTCCATGAAGCCCCAAGGAGAGGAGCTAGTGAGCCTTGCCAAAGAATTGGCAAAGGGGAAGTGAAGTTGAAATCACAGGCGGCCAACACATGGGTGTTGAAGGAGGTCATGCAGGTCCCAGGTTTGGAGATATGGCTAATTTCTTTAGAAAGGTTGGGTGATGAGAGATGCACGAGAGCTCTCACAGTGGATGCACTTGAATTAGCTGGTGGTAAGAAAATAGGTACTCTTTATCTACTTGTTTATATTACTAATTCTTCTTTTGTTGCGGAGACGTGGCTTTGCAGGCTTGGTCACATGAGTAGGAAGGAGATGCATGTTCTTAAGTGGAAGACAGATATATTTGACAGGCTTAAGAACTGGAAAGCCTTGGTGTTCTTGGAGGAAATGACAGACAGAGACCGGTGGATAGGGTTGGATACTTCTGAGTAGGGTAGTTTGGACATGGGGATTGATTCAAAGGATCTTGTGGGTAAAAAGTCATCACTCATAAGAAACACAAGTATCGGCATCGGCAGGAAAACTAACGTCAACAGTATGTAAGACCGACGTTAGTCATAAAGATCAACATCGATAGCAGGAGGACACCAACGTCGGCATAGTTGGTAGTCAGGACAGGCGCAGGAACCGACGTCGGTCGGATGCAAACTATGTGGTGACTGAGGTTGGTCACTGTAACAAATTTTGGGTGGACAGCAAGCTGTCAAGGAGTTTCAAACACCCATATGGAGGACTGAAGATGTAATTAAGCCACAAATTTTTTATTTCTCTTCTTTATACTAGTTTCTTACTGCAGAGCAAGAAGGATCTAGGAAACAGTGGGAGTATGGCATGGAGAGATTGCAGAACCAAGCGGAGATTTGGTAGGGTTGCCAGCGGGAAGAAAGCATATAGACAAATGGATACCTTAGTTGAAGAATAGAGAGAATAGATACGTGAGATGGAAGACCAGGTCATATGGTCTTGAGGAGCTACAGGACAGTGGTACAGGTTTTGACAGGTGGAGGACGAAGCATGGCTTTAGTCAATGTCAGGTAACTACTATGGTTTGCCTTACTAGGTGGATGATGAGTCATGACATCATTCTATTGCTGTATGTGGATGGTATGTTTGCTAGCAGGATTATACATACAGGGTTTTGCTAAGCTAAGGGGTAAGATTAGTTTAGTGGTTTGCTATGAAGAATTTGGAGCAGTGAAATTATTTGGCATGGGAGACATGGAGATCACAGGTTGATTTTGTTTCTAGTGGGAGCTGATGTGAATCAGGTGTTGGCGAGGTTCATTATGCAGGATGCAGAATCAGAGCACACTAAGGGCTAGACAGTTAAGTGTCTGAAATCACATGAGGTCTGGTATAGGCCTGAGTTTTCCCAAGCAGTGGGAGTTGTCAGAGAGTTAGGAGCCAATTCTGAGAAGTGGGTTGTCAGGTATTTGAGAGGGACCAGCAGCAGGGATTCATGCTATTTAGGGTCAGGACTTCACTACATGGATTTGTAGATGTGGATGTGGCAGGGTACTCAGATGACAGGAGGTACACCACAATGTGTGTGGTGGGTTGTCTTTAGAATTCATCTTGAAGAGGGATACAAGCCAGGAAATAGATTAGACGGGGTACATGTATAGGTACAATGCAGCTATTTATCTCCAAGTGGGAGATTGTTAGGTTATGGAGCTAAAATCTTCACTGATGTAGACATGGAGGAGGTTGTAGAAGAGTTGCAGAGTGTCACAGACACCGGTGTTAGTCAGGCCAACTGATGACAGCAGGTAGGAGACAGGAAGCAATCGACGTCGATCAGAAGTCGGCTGGCATCGGCGATCCCCAGGAAAATAGGGACTGACGTCGGTCACCTATGTGGTTCGAGCTACGAGTATATTACGGGAAGTTGGTTGATGAACCAAGTGTTTGCATGATGAGAGCTAAATTAGACTGAGAGCTGTGGATCTAATTATTGTAATTAGATGTCTAATTATTGTTTGGATGAGATCAATATAATAGACTCATGGTTGTATTGTAAACTTGTGCTAGAGAGTAAGAGAGCAATATTATAAGCTCCTTCTATGTGTGAGGTGAGCAATGGTGTGTTCCTCCTAGTGCCACAGTACCAAGGTGGGTGCTGGTTTTAGAGAGTCAGCAGGATTCTTCAGGGGTGTATGATCTTAGTCATCAGGTGAGCATGGCTTCTATAGGAGATCTACATGGTAATTAAGATCATTGATATGTAGGTGTATGTGTTTTCAAGGTTAAGGTTCACAGGTGTGCAGAACTAGGTTGATTTGTAGGTGTGCAAGATCAGATAGGACAGCAACACAACAGGGAGCATAATCAAGTGGGGTCTACTTGGAGTACGTGGAGTACTTTTGGAGTACATTGAGTACTTGTGGAGTGCATGGAGCACTTGTGGTGTGCGTGGAGCACGGGAATAAGGTGAACACCAACTCAGTGTTTGAGTTGGGTGTTGGGACCTAAGAGAGAGAGCTTTGAGGAGAGAAGTACTGTTCACTTGAGGTGTGGGAAGCCTCTGAAGAGGTGGTGGAGAAGAAGTGGCATCTTTTTTATTGTATTCTTTTCTGCAAGAGTTTTAATACAAGTTGTGTATTGTCTCTCATATCATGTGTTATTTTTAAATTCTAGTTACTTGTGTATTTTGGTTATTTCCGCATATTAATTTGCTTGTATTTGGTAATCAATTGTGTGCTTCCGGTTATTTATCCCAATAGAAAGTATTGGTGAGGTGACATATATGCCCTATAAAGGGATGAAAGCTTTCAAAGACAATAGCTAGAAGTTGTAACTAATTCAAAAAAATTCAAAAATAATGAGGAGATGAAGATAGACAAAAAAGGATTCCCTAGGCTTAACCTTCCAAAGCATTGGCCATAAATCTATTGACAAGTGATAAAATATCTCACTTTGGAAGGTAAGTTTATTACAATTTTCTCACATCACATCCTTTTCCTTAACCATTTCGAAGGTTATAAAATAAGTTTGACATTTAATTTGATAAAATACCTAGAAAACACATCCCTATCTTACCAAGTGAGTAATAAAAATGACATTATTTACCATTGTTTGATTTATTTATTGGTCTAAAAAGTCAAGCATTTAATGATTAAATCCATCTCCCTTATTGAATACCCTCTTATTGATGCCCCTGAGACTCATGATAATGTGGAGGCTTCCCCCAACCCCAACTCCTTCACCCATTTAATTAGTCTTTATCATACACCTCTCAATCTCCTACAATCACCTTCATCACCCTCTACCAAAAATTGTGAAATCATCTCCACTCCTGCCAAAGAGGCAACTAGTTTTAAAGACACAATAACCCTCTCCCTAGAAGACTTAATTAGTTAGTGTAATAGAGAACTTGGGGTTTATTTAGACAAGCTTGATAATGTTAAGATGGCCGTGCTAAATCTTATGGCTGATTGGAATCATTTGAAAGTGGTAATAGTGAGACTCAAAAATGACTTGGATGTGGTGTTGAAGATGGAAGACACTCCATTGTAAAATAAAAATGAACCAATGGAGATATCTAAAGAATCCCCTACTAAACAGAACACTTCTCATCATAAATGGGCCCCAAGTTTAATTAAATAAAAGACCATCCTCACCTCTAATGAAGGCCTCTCAAATCATATCATGGGTAGAATTAAAAAGTTTATACTGAAGGAAACTAGTTAGGAGATCGAGGAGGAGCAAGAGACTACTTAGGATAATACTAGCTTCAGGGAGCTTTCCAATTCTAGCTAATGCTTAGGTTATGGTATTTTTATATTTTTGGTTTTAGCTCCTTTAGTCTATCTATTTAATTTTGGTTTTTGGTATGGTTGTGCTTGATTCAAGGCCTTATTTAAACTATATCCAATATTTGGCTTTTATCTCATTATGTAATACTTTTATTTGAACTAGTGGTTTTAGGATCCCTATAAAACCTACTTTATTTACACTATCTAATAAAAAATGTATTATATTATGAACTCCTCAAATGAGACAATTTAATATCTTACTAGAAGGTCTATATAAGGGGTTAGAAAAAATATTTGAAGTTCATCTCATATTGATCTCTCTAATAAAAGAGGTTGATGTGAGTAAACCTCCTCTAAAATGATTTTATTATAAGACTTTTTGTGAGTTTCATAGAACACTAGGGAATAATACTAACATATGCATTAGTTTAGGACATAATATTCAAGATTTGATAAATGAGAATTTATACCAATAGTGTAGAGGCAAAACCAAGTGATATTATAAAATTTAAGTTATTTAATGGTCTTTTTTGGAAGAATACAAGTTAATAAATAATAGACAAATCAAAATTACATTACACATATTATGCACATCATCCACTAGATTGTTATTATCCTCTTATAAAGGCACATAATCCTTTGACTAAAATCAACCATACATATCATATTTCAATTCCATCTATACCAATTTTCACATTCATAGAGCATGATATAGTCAATGATGATTTTTCTTTTCACTCTTTGTTAATTTGTGCTTACATCAATCATCAACCAATATAGAGTATTATGGTTGAAAACAATTCAAGTGTGAATATGTGCACTATCACACTTATCTCCCATATTGGATACAAAAATAAGGATATAATTCCAAAAATAAAAATAATAAATGTATTAAATGGTCATTTTAATAGCTGTATGAGATCACATTATCATTATAAGTTGGTATGTAACATATGGCCACCAAGTTTATAGTAGTACCCAAAGCCAAAGTTTTTGATATGTTATTTGGATGTCCTTGGATTCAGCAACTTTGTGTAGTTCATTATAAAAGACACATGTTTGAAATATATTTTTTATAATTAGGGTATCATAATTTATGATATCCCATATGAATACTTGATACAACAAAAGGTTATTATTCCTACATAATATATTGCATTTGAAAAATATAAAAAGGTTAAACCCACTTAAAATATTCATTATATAGTTAAATTTCCATGTGAATTATTGTTTAAAATACACTTAATCAGTGCTTTGTCACATATTATAGAGATACACTCTCTACCCTAACACACCCTAGATTAATATTAAAATGTAATGAGAGTTTTCCACAAAGGAAACCAACACATAATTCATACAATCCATGATGGTTTCTAATGAGTCCTAGAGTTTACCATGATAAACAAATACACAAGATACTATATATCATTACCATGACAAGGGTACATATGGTTTAGAGTTAAATCAGGTTTTATATTTTAAGTTGAGATCAGTTAACTCATAGTGGCATGATTCTTTACATTCATGATAGGTCATCTTTCATATGTTAGATACAATGCCTATTGATTGTGAGGCTCTTATAGTAGTCATTGGTTATATGTTAATTTTTAAGTTTCATAAATTTAAAAATGTATAAAAATATAAAATTGTAATAAATTATAAGAACAAAAACCTATACATGATATGCCTAGTTTATTTACATCAATTGATTTTGTATTCAACATATGTAGTATTTCTCTATATCCAGTTTTGATAAAATAGGGTTATAAAGTATACCTAATTGATTTATATAGATTATAGGTTGTTAATTTCATGTTTAGTTGTAGGTAGTCATTCTATCTCAAACCCAAATAAATTATATAGACAATACCTCTCCTTTCCAAATAGATATGTAGTGCGCTCTTGTTTGATTCCATCATACTTGTCCTAGTGAACACATGATATACTTTTTTAGATTCAATCTAGTCAAATTCCTTATAAATTTATTTTACATCACAAAAATATCATCGGGGCATCCTTATACATATGTTTTATCATTTTATGATTATCCCTTTCAATCCTACTTCAATACATTACATTGCACCATTATTGACTCATTTACTTTCATATTGCTATATTAATGAATACTTGATTTTATGAATATACTAATGTTACAAGTTGCTTATGTAGATCAACTTCACATATTAATTCATGATTTTCATGTTTGCTTTCATACTTCATGACTTTTGTGTATCCATCTTGTTTAGATTATGGAAATTTAAACATGTCCTTAATTTTGGCTCTAAGCCTTATTATTTAATCTGTGTGTGATTGGAATTTTTACATGTACCCTTTATGTGACCTATTGTCCTTTTTGTGTGTCTTGTGTGCTCTTATGTTTACTCTTTTTTTGTGTATGTCATGGCCATGACTCTTAATATAACAGCATTCGCATAAATTATTATTTTGAGATAATTTATTGTGCAAAATTCACAACTCACCTCAAAATAAGGGGCATACATAGTGGCTTGTCTTACAGACTAAGCTATAAAATTAACTACACAAACCCAAAAACATTTTTTAATTGGTTGATCATAGGTTATACCCATATTTTGATTTAAAAAAATTAGTTTCAGACAATAATTCTCCATTTGGATAGCAATGTAGGCTAACTATGTCCAAAATAGGGCATTATCATCCCAAGAGTTAAAATAAATTAGAATTATTAGAATTACATTCATTAAACATAATAGTTTTTAGAAATTAATAAAGAATAGTTTTAGGTTTTATACATAGGATTAGTAAACATTTTCTCATCTTTTGGGAATGATGCATGACATGTGTTCATAAATTCACATAGTTTTTACTTAGAAATCCACTTGATATTGCTCAATTAACAGGATTAGTATGTTCATATAATATATTAGAGGAATTTGTGTGGCACATGGTTAATTTATTTCTCTTTTTCTTACTAATTTCTACAAATAAAATGAGAATTCCTGTCATTCTCTATGTTATATACACAAAACTCATATCATGATATTGTGCACTGGTTTTTCACTAGTTTACACTATAAATATATATTATTCCATATATAATAGTTCATGCACATTTTTTCACTAAAATTATATATTAGAATTCATATAAAGATTCTAATATACTCTACTAACTTAGATATTCAATGATAAATTCAAGCACACCTTGAGTTAATAGTAACATAATCATTCTTATGAGGATTAGGGTATGCATATTCTAATCCAAATGTTTCAATGAATAAATTTCCAAGGTTCCTATATTATATAATCACCATTTTTTACCAAAAAACATAATGGTTTTTTTAACCAAATTGGTGTATTCATCCCTTGCTATTTTATCTATAAGTTTATTATCTATACTTTCATATTCTCATCCTAAATAAGGACTAGTTTATTCATGTTTCATTATAGGTTTACATAAAATGTAATTTAGCATGTGGCCCAAATTAAATATTTTTTATTTATAGGTAATTTTAAGTATAACTCTTTTCCTTTTAATCTAGTACTTTCACTTTGTTACATTACTAAAAAATAAGTGGGGTAAATGTACACAGATAAATTAACATTTATTTCTAAATCAATGCACTTGTGACTACACCTTATACACACTTAGCTCATGCCAAAACTTCCACAGTCCTTGACCACCATTAATTCACTTTTATATGTATGATATATTCATAAAATCAACTAATAATTACTAAATATTCATTTTCTTCATTCAAAATAGTCTAAGCTCATCCTTGGATTGACCCAAACTTCTAGTTTAGTTGTATTTTATCCATAGATAAGGCCACACTGTAAAAAATATGTTACCCACTAGTTGTGTTTTAATATGATGGCCACATACTCATTCTAAATAACTTACAGTTTATCAAATTAAAATTCACTTAAAGGGTCATCCAACATGTTTTTCAAGTCCTATTCGAAGGAATTATAAAATGATCACTATAAAGCCACATTTATTACTTATTTGTTCACTAGAGGCTTCTATGATTTAAAAAACCCAAGATATATATAAATATATTAAAAGGAAAGCATATATTATTCAAAATTCTGAGTCCACATACCCATACTAGCCTTGATCTAAGTCTAAAAACACATCCAAGTTTAAAATTCATTATTGAATTAAATAATTACACCTATATTAGACCAACATATAATACCACACTAGTATTTCTCATGCACCATTATAAAATGGGCTAAATACATGGATTTTTATCCCTCTTTAAAATATTAATATGTAAGAAATGATCAACACAATAGGTGTTGAGGCTAAGCACAAGTTCAAACACTAACCTTTTTTCCCATTTATTTTGTTTATCCATCATGGTAAATGGAGTTATGGTTATAAGTGAATAAGAGAGAATTAAATCTATTTTAAAATGAATTTCATAGATCTGATTCCATACACATGGTAAAGGCACACTAATATATATTTACATATATCGAGGTAAAATCCTATTGAACATAGACTCACCCTACAAACACTAGTATAAGTCGATCTCATCCAAATAAATATACCTTGTCCAAGGTAGGTAAGAATACCTATTCCTAATTCATAACAACCTCATTTGTATTTAGTTTCAATTTCACATTCACAATTTTAGTCCTACATATCATATTTCAAGTTAGGTTATTTCTAGTTGTTACTTTCCCTTTTTACCATCTCTCTAAAATTAGTAAGTTCCAAATCACTATATGTGTGATTTATTGTTTATCTTATATATTATATTTTACTCAGTTATTTGTTTAATTAATACTAAAACTAACTTAACCCCAAAATTTTTTAAAACAAGAATATATTTGTAAATAATATGTACGTAGATAATCACTCACTCAAATAGGTGAGTAGGATGGATTTTAGCAAGTTTTTTTCTCATGATAATATTTCTCTCCTAATATATAAGAGACAACCAAACTAAGTAGTTTATCCATAAAAACAATAATGAAGTGAGTTTTTAGTTATGTATTATATTATGTGCAATGAACTCTGACTAAATTTAATAACAATTACTTTACATTTCCATAAGAATGCTCTAAAATTTCAAGAATATTAAAGTGAAAAAATAGTCTCTATTGACTTTGCTTTTTCTAGGTTTTATTCACTTTATCCTTTAGAAATACTTCCAACTATTTAATTCTAATGAGTGATTATATGTTTAATAAAAATAATATATTATTACAAAAATTACTGTTATATTTTTTTTTCCTTTTTAATATATTATTTATTAAAAATTAGGTTTGATTTACTTTTTAAATATAATTAGGCTTAGTTTGCATATTGTAATGGTAGATGTATTTGATGTAAACCCATTTTCCTATACTAAATTTTGAATGATTACAATGACTAGGATCGTAATAATGATGATGGTTAAAATGTTCTATCTTTATTATATCCATCATAACCTTGGATTATCGAGCTTACTCTTGATTATCTAACTACTTCAGCCTATATAGAGTATGATGATAATTTTATAAGTACTTTGATTTATTTAGATAAGATCCCATGTTTTAATTTTAATTATTCTATATATTGTACATTTTTTTTATATAATAACTATTTTTTCTCACTAACACTAATTTACAAAAATATTTGGAGCATAAATATCCTCGACTATATGTCCTAGGAAGTACATTGGGATTGAGATGGGTCAACTTGTGGCACTTTTTGAGATAATTTTTTTCCATTATTATTCTTACTACCACCTTTAGATCAACATGACATCAACTTAACTTATCCCCTAAGGTTTTGGTTTCCCTGTGTTCTATTTTTTTTTATGTTTATATCCTTTATATAACACCATCAAACTAACTAATGATGTCTTGTTCTGCCCCATAGTTTTACCAATGTCAATGGATATAATGATGAGATATTGCTCATGATATAAATATTTTATATGTTATTGACTAGGCCAATGATTTCAAATAGACCTTTTTTACATGTATTTAATATGTATTTATAGGGTTGATATTTGTAATTTATCAAACTACATACATCTAGTTTTATATCCTTTTTCATGTGAATCCAATTTTGGTATAATAAAAATAATTAGGGATAAAAATATTACACTAAGGGAAAGAAAGTTAATGAAAGGTCTATATTGATATTTTAGACACCTAATTTTAGTAAAATACTAGTTATATTCTATAGTATTAGTGTATTTATGTGTTATGGATCATTGGCTCTAATTAGGCTCTTATTATCATGTTTTCTTATGTTATTTATTATTATTGTGACTCTTGTAAAATATACACACTTATATTCCTCTTTGTAAATCTTTGTTATTATTTGTTATGCAATGGATATCATTTATTCTTCTAATTTTATTTCTATTACCTTTTTCTCTTTCTTTAAATTTTTCCCTTAGTTTCTACTTTTTGTTATTTCTTAGTTTTTTTCAAGAGTGTACTACTTGAATAGATTTAAAATAGTACACTTGTAATCTACCCATGATTGTATTTTTTTAATCAAAGTTTTTTTAATATTTTCAATCCATTTGTCCCTTAACTCCATTTAATTGGAATTTATGTAATTTATTTTTGGTTTTCTTCCCTGATATTTTTCATCTTAAATGCAACAAGGTCCTATTTTAATTCAATAATTCTAACCAAAACCATATTGCCATGATAATGTTTTTTTTGGGTCCTTTGGGCATTTTTCTATGTTTTCTTGGTGTTTGTGTCCCATTTTATTAGTTTTTCAGCATTATTTTTTATCTTGCATCCAATAGGTCCCTAATATTATTTCAAATATTTAATAATTACATGAGTACATTTAGTAGGCATCATATATATACACATAGAGATATCTATATCTTAAAGTAAATAATTACACTTATTAGAGAAACAAATCTATATCAAAAATTGAAATCAAGGATTAGTGAAATATCATATAACATATAATAATTATTTTCATCTCATTGGTGAGGATAAGAGATTGAATATTCATATTGGATTGGACTACCTAGTGGGTTACATTTATAATTGTCAGTTATATTCAAAACGTATTTCAAAAAAGGTGTCTAATAAAAATTAATAATGAATCCAAATTTACCTTTTTAATTTATTTTTCAATGTGTTGAAGTAAATTTAGGGGTTAAATAAAGGAAAATGGTTTGCAAGTTATTCACATCAGATTCAGACAAAACTAGTGAGGATTTTTTAACATAGGAGTAGAGGATTAAAGAAGTATTTTTTTTTCAAGAAATAAAACTAGTTGCAAGTGTATCCACTTATTCCATTGGTCATGTGAGGATTGAAGTATTCCACTCTATCAAATTTCAAAGGTATTATTTTATTCTAATTTTTCTATGTTTTGTTTGCCTCAATTATTAGATTTATTTGAACTTGATTTAATTTCAAAAAAAATATACAATTAAATTTTATTTTAAAAATAATATATTCATAAATTTCAATTATTATATCACTTTATTTATGTAATTAGGTTTTTTAACTATTTATTTGGGTAAAATTATTTCAATGAGAATTGCACATTATTTATATTTTAGTGTAGTGTGTTATCGTTTTAAATATAGTTTACCATAATATGAATATTTTGGATATAAACTTAAATATAAAGGTGAGATTAAACTTTGGATTCAAAAACATAGGTTCACATTGATTTTTTTACTAACCTTTACTTCACATACAACTATATTTTATAAAGTGATACAAGCTAAGTTAGAAACTCACACACCAGAATGTCAATCCAATATAAGTATCTATAAATATATACTTTTTATTTGTACTTTTATTGTTATATTATATTATTTAATTTATATTAATTCATTATTTATATTATCAATTTAATTTTAACTCATTTTTATCTTCACATTTTCTTTATTTGAAGCTCTTTGTTATGCATAGAGGTACCTTTAATTTTCTTTACAACCTTTAGATCAATTAAATCATACTTAATAATCAATGGAACATTAATTACCTATAATTTTTATTAAAATATAAGGTGAAATTGGATGTATTTAGGTTATTTAATCACTATTGTGTGTGTAGGTTCTAATTTTAGATCACTTACTAGATTTTGTGCTCACAAACCTTTTCTATAGACATGGACTATTTTTTAGACTAGTGTCTTGTATGTGTGTTGGATTTATAATGGTACTATATATTTTTATATTTTAGAGAATCCTTATATATTTTATAGTATTTAATGCCTACATACATTCTGGTTATCTTGACATGAATCTCACCCCATCATTGACTATTTTATATTCAAATTTTACTTTCCTATATTTTTAGCATTATTAGTTTGCCTATAATATCTCATTTTCCATTTTTTATCTCTATATCAACCCTAAATTATATTATATTTTTCCTATTATGAAATACATAAATAATTCCCAAGATGAAGTTATAATTAGAATAAAAATCTTAAAACTAAAGTGCAATATAAAAACTATAACTAGTGTACAAATGACTAAAATCCAACTTCAAACCCTAGTCTAAAATCAAGATTGGGAAAGGTGTAAAAAATATAAGAAATAAATAATGAGAGTAAGAGATATTATACCATCATATTTCTCAAAATTTACATATGAATTCCATGATGTACCCCAAATTTTATGGAGTATTGGTGCTTGAACATTTTCTTATTAGATTACTATTGTTGCTTACAAATTTAACACAATGATAACATGAGGATGTTGTTCATTCATAAGTTGGATTTTGAATGGGAAGAAGGTGGTTTAAATAGAGGGTGGTAAGTAAAATAGAGGGATGGATTTTTATTTTGTGTGTAACAAGATCAATGATCTAGGATTTTCCAAGTAATTAAAAATTACTTAGAATATACTAGAAGGATATTAGTTATGGTATCTAGGTGACTACAATAATTAATGAGGATTACCTTAATAGAGGTAGGTGGAATTAAGGAATTTAAAATTCTTAAGAATGAGGGTTCATGGCTCTAGGTGGATTATAAATTTCTAGAGGGGTTTTAGGATAATAAATGATGATTAGATGGGGATTAATAGGTTGATTAATAGGAATGGTAGTTGGGGGTTAGGTAGGATGTGAATTTTAAAATTATAAAATAGTATATGATATAAGATTAAGAAAAAATGACATGAGATAATGAATAATTAATACCATGTTGGGATGATATAAGGTTAATATGATGTTATACTAATGATCAAAAAAAGGAATAGGAGGATGATTAAGTTAGGTTAGATGAAGTTAGGTGAAATTAGTGATGAAATGGAAGCAATAAAATTTAGGTGTATACATTTCACCCCCTTTGAAAGGCATTGTGACTAGAAGAAGTGATTGTTTTTAAAAGAAGATAGACATTCATAGATGTTAGTAACTTAGGATGGATGATTCCCCCTCGATGGGACATGCATTAAAGGATGAGATAAATGGACACTCAAAAGAGGAAATGAGGGATGGGACGTATAGATATATGACAAGATTAGGGGTCTGGATGTTGATAGATGTGAGATGTGATGATCAAGAAGATAATAAATGTGATTAATGAGATAACAATTTAAGATTCCCATAGTAAGGACACATGTAAGGGATAAAAAATGATAGTGTCACCATTGTACATATTCTTGAAATGGTAATAAACAATGATAGGATGATGATAAGACAAAGATCCACAAGTATTAGGCATATCCCAAGTAAGGACACATAGTGAGGGAGTTGTAAGTTGAAATAAAACAAATATTTGATAAAATTTATTAGGTGTAGCACAAATCGTAAATCAAATGATAATAAGTATAAGATGATGGAGAAGAAATTATATGATCAAGTGACCAAAATAAGAAAAGGTAAGAAAGGGTTAATGTAGTTAAGCTATCTTTAGGCACTCTATATGGCCAAATGTTGGCCACATGGTCTCAAGAAACCTTAGGCTAATGTAGTTCTCCATAGGAGAGAATAATGATTGTATGGATGAGATAATATAATATGATGGATGAAAATTGATGAAATATATGTTTTGTATGTGAATTATAGTGAGGGATAAATTGTAATTTTGTCAATCAATGAGATATAATATTTATTATATTGATTAGAATCAATTATGCCCCTCATAAAGATGCATGCAAGGGAGAAAATTTGATGACAAGGTTATGGACCTAGAAATTCCCCTATAATGAGAGGAAACCATAAACTTTAAATGATGAGGAGAGTATCTATATTTCAACATATCCCATTTAAGGACACTTGATTAGGAGAGTTAAGGGTCTAAAATTAAATAATTTATTGATGATTGATATTATATCTCAAGCATTGGACTGATGTAGGGATTGATGATGATGAAAGGAATTTATAAAAATATAAACATGATGAAAATGATGGGTGAGTTAGAGATTTTGATAATATATGATGATGTGATGGGGTCCATATATGAATATATTAAGGAACATAACAATGATGGATAATGGATGAAGAGGTTGAGTTAGTGGAAAATGAGTTAGTGTAACCCTAGCCCTTGGGATATTGTTGGAATTAGCCCATATGATAGATATGGAAGAAATTAAACTTAATATTCTTCATTGTGAGTAAAAGGTGGGAATACCAACATCTAGAGGAGTGCCAAGACCTATTAATTTCTTCTATTTTGTATGTTATTTTTTAATTATGATAATTAATTAGGGGGTGGTAGGAATGCAAAGAATTCATTTATGGAAAAACATGACTTTTTTTCCAAATGTGAGTTAATGAAGTGTGGATGCAAAGTTGTATGAATTTGATGTGGGATTGTTAGATCAAGTGAGGGAAGCATAGATTTGTGGTGGCGACAGATTCAAAAAGATGAGTCATGTGTTTGCAAAAACATTCCATATAAATCATAGGGTAAGGGAAATAATATTACATATATAAAGATGTAAGATTGAAAGGGTGAATGAAAATTTGGAAGATGGTTTATGATAATTTCATGTGGATGAAGAGACAAAATCACAATTATCTATCTATGAGTTGGGCAAGTGGAAAAAATAGTTTTTTGGAAAATTTAGTAAGTAATAGATGAACTAATGCATGGATCTATTAATATGTGTGTAGAAGGAACTTACCATGAATGAATATCTGATATTGATGTTTTTAATATGGGTTCCCCTAAGTTAGATATTATATCTGATAGGTGGTGTAGATATTGGGATATAGGTAGTGAGAGATATCAAGATTAGACCATCTTTAATAACATATTAGTATGATAGGAAGGAACATGGATGGAGCAAGTATAGAAATAGATCAATCAGGTCTATCTTGGATTCTTATTATAGATTCAAATAATGAAACCATACCACATATAAGGAGTGATATTTAAGGTATGGGGATTGAGATAATATATTTGGTTTGGGTGAGGGATGATCTCTAGTGTCAGTTATCAACTGCACATGGATAGGTGATAGGGTTAGGTGACCAGGTATCATTTCTATAGGGATAATTTATTTAGATAGATACACATATGGCTTATATATTATCATAAATGTCTATGTTATTGGGTATCTTAACTAGTAGGATGCACAAATCATTGCATTAAAGGTTAGATCTAATAAATGTGGTTATCCCAAGTGTAGTTTGCACAATTGTAAAGATGATATGATTAGAGGGATGTAGAAACATGTATGGATATAATGGAGATAAATATGGATTGGATATTATTAAAATTACTAATATTTGATGATTATAATACCCAAATAGTGAGGATGGAATGAGAGATATAGTATTGGAGGGTATTATATGATCAAATTGTTCTAACTAGTAAAAGTGCACTATCTTACATAAAGAACAATCAATTAGGAGGTTCCTTCCACTATAAGGAATAAACATGGTTTGTACACTTATCATTGAGACCACCACCACCATTTTTGATTGGTCATAGTGGCATGTGATTTTAGATGAACATTATATTTTGGCATATAGATGACCATGATGTATAGTGTGATTTATGTATAGGATGATAGTATTAGGGATATGATGGATTATTGATATATATGACTGGTGGATGTACTCTATTTTATGTTATATGCTGTATAGATATTATTGACAATTTTATATATTATATGTAATTTGGTGTGTGATATTAATGAGTTAGTTGTTTATATTTGTTTGATGATGAGATATTAGATAGATGATGTTAGGATTTGATGAGTTATGTTTATGGATGGATATATTTGTCTATCATATGATATTTTATGTATAATATTTATTTACATGTGAGGAATACATGATTTAAATTACTATTAACATGTGCCATGTTATTATATTGATGATTATGAAGTTTAGGTTGTGAAGCTATGTAGATATTATTGCATGTGTATTGTATCAACTAATTTAATGGGAGATATGTGGCATGGTTCTTTGAAAATGATAATAATGATCAAAATGGATAGGTTTGTTACACCCTTAACCATTAGTGTGTCTAGGAATATGTGTGGTTGACTTGTGGCTTACATACCTCTTTTATTTACTTTTTACATTTCTCTATGTTCTTAGATAGGCCGGCCTATGGAATAACCTTATCTAAGTAGACTATATATAAGAGGTAGTAGTTAGTATTTAATCATCATGTTAAATATTCTACTATTAGTGAATTATTATAGAGGTTTTCCCCTTCAAGTGGCTTTGCTATATTATCTAGTATTCTATTCTGCTGTCAATTATCACTGTGTAATCTCTCATATTTTCTTATTCTATGGAATATAAATCATTTTGTGTGAATATGTAAGTAATTTCATTACAAGTGGTATCAAAGATTAGATTTGGGAAAGTTTAATATGATTTTTTTTTAAGATCTTGTGAGGTATGGTTTTTGGGAATAGGGAAAACAAAAAAACATAACTTGTAATCTGAGAAGAATTAATTTTTTCCGTTAGCATAGTATTGCTCGAAACACTTTTTTGAAAAAAATATTTAAAAAAAAGTTTAGAATTTTTCCCCCCTTGTACACTTGTAGTCATTGGATTCATCTTAGTGAGATGATCACAACTTTATATTCTATTCATACACTTTTATGGTACCAAAAATTTTAATCTAGTACGTAAAGGTAATCATTAGATTTGTCTTGACAAGGTGATCATAATGGTACCATTTCCTGGTATACATTTTTTTTCAAGTTCAAAACCCTCCTAGGGTTTATTTGTGATAGGTCCTTTAACTCAAGGAATAAAAGGGGCACCAAAAACTCTTAAGACTCCTTCTGTCGATGACATGGAATCTAGAACTTTAGATCTAGTGATTTCTTAGATTCAAGAGGACATAAAAAACTTGGTGAGGCATGATGAATGTGTTGTAGTCCAAGATAATGTTTTAAGGATGCATGGAGAGATTAATGGGGTTCATAATGAATTATAGAATATCACTATATAATTGGTTTCCCTCACATCTTAGTTTCAACCTAATAACCCTCCACTTTAGCATTTAAATCCTCCTCTCAACAACTCCCATGTTGGTATGAAACTGATGTTACCAAAAGTGGACATGTATAAACTTGATGGTAAGGATCCTCTCACTTGGATTACCCAAATTGAGAATTTATTTGAGCTACATCAAACCCCTAGTTTTTAGAGGGTGATGGTGGCATCCCTGTATATGGAACCTGAGCAATTCATTTGGTATCATTGGTTATGTGCTCAAAAGAAAAATAATGGTGCTCCTATTATATGGAATATTTTTATTAAGGATCTAACAACTCATTATTAGAATAATGTCTTTGAAAACTATTTTAACCAATTAGTTAAGCTATGGAAAATAGGAACTATGAAGGATTATATTCATCAATTTCAGAATCTCTCTTTACAGGTGGAAAATATCATTGAGAGAAATTTGATGGATCTATTTTTGGGTGGCCTCAAAGATATCATCCACTATGAGGTTTAAATTTTTAACCCAAAATTTGTATTATAAGTTATCCCTAAGGCACGCATGATAAAAAATAAGAGATGGTTAAAAGGAAAAATTTCACTACTAGTCATGATCACAACTTTCTAGCACCATCATTTTCACAACCCACTAGATTAACATAATGCGAAATTGAGGAGAAGTGAGCCAAAAGGTTGTGTTATGGTTTTGATATAAAATGGAGCAAAGACCATCATTATGCTGAAAAGAAGTTGTTTTACATTAAAGGTGCCAATGATGATGAAGATGATGTAGAAGTACATGATGTAGATGCAAAATTTATTAAGGAGGAATCTAAAGACTCTCAGCCTACTATTTCATGTCATGCCCTATCAGGTATTATTACTCCCCAATCTCTTAAGGTGATGGGTTTCCTTAAGAAAAATAAGGTCACTATCTTGATTGGTTTTGAGAGCACACACAAATTCATCCACAGTAGGTTGGTTGCTCATTTGAACTATTTCATTTAACTAGATCCAAAATTTTAGGTTATGATTATAGATGGTGGTACTTTTAGCTATTCAATAAAATGTCATAGTATTAAGTTGGACATGGGAGACTATTTATTGTATTCTCTTATGTTTTCTATTCCGATGGGTGGAGCTAATATTATTCTGGGAGTCTAGTGGCTCACCACATTGGGCACTATTGAGATGAATTATCAAGAATTATTCATGAATTTTCATTTTAAAAAAAGGACATTTGAGCTAAGAGGATTAAAGGCTAAATCTCCCCAACTTGTTAGCTCCCATAAAATTATAAATATTCTTCATAAGGATGCTGAGGGATTTGTATCTCACTTATTTTCTATGAAAGTACAACCAACTCAACCATCTCCACCTCTTGATCTACAACAAATAATTAATGCTCATTATGTTGTTTTTTAGAAACATGCCAAAAAGACTTCTACCTAACCACACACATGATCATGCTATCACACTTATTCCTACAAGTACACCACCCAACATTAGGCCATATATGTATCCCTATGCCCAAAAAAGTGAAATTAAAAACATGGTACAAGAGATGTTGGATGTAGGAATCATTATCCATAGCCAAAGTGAATACTCTTCACCAGTTGTCATGGTGAGAAAGAAAGATGACACTTGGAGGATGTGCCTTGACTATAGATAAATTAACAAGTACAATATCAAGAATAAGTTTTTAATTCCTATCATTGATGATTTTCTAGATGAATTTAATGGTACTCTTTATTTTACCAAGTAGATTTGCATTCTAGGTATTGTCAAATCAAGATCCATGATGAACACATACCCAAAACTACTTTCAAGACTCATGAGGGCCATTATGAGTTTTTAGTTATGCCTTTTGGCCTAAAAAATGCACCATCTACTTTTTAGAGTTTGATGAATACTATTTTTAAGCCATTTTTGAGGAAATTTGTTTCGATATTCTTTGATGATATCCTCATTTATAGTAGAAATTGGGCAGACCATTTAAAACATGTGAAAAAGGTACTCTCCATTTTCAATCAAAATCAATTATATGATAAACCTTCTAATTTTACTTTTGGAGCTGGTGAGGTTGAATTTTTGGGCCATTTAGTGTCTTATGAAGAAGTGAAAGTGGATCCTAAAAAATCCAAGAAATGGTGGACTGGTCAATTCCTAAGACACTCAAGCAACTTTGGGTATTTTTGGGGCTTAATGGTTACTATCATATATTTGTCAAAAATTATGATATTATTGTAGTCCCACTTACCTCTTTGTTAAAGAAAGACTTCTTTCAGTGGACTGATGTAGCCACTCGAGCATTTGAATAATTGAAATTGGCTATGTGAACTATTCCAGTATTGGCCACTCCTAATTTTTCTAAAACTTTTGGGGTTGAATGTGATACATCTAGTTATGGTATGGGTGTTTTACTCATGTAATAAGGTAGACCACTGGTATTTTAAAGTCATCAACTCAAGGGTAAAAATTAGTAAAAGCCCATCTATGAGAAGGAAATGATGGCCATTTTGTATGTATTCAAATAATGGAGACCTAATTTGATGGGTCATCACTTTTAGGGAAAAACTAATCATGATAGTCTTAAATATTTTTTAGAACAAAGGTGTCATCTGAAGAATAATATAAATGGGTAACTAAGATGTTAGGCTATGATTTTGAAATAGTCTACAAAAAAGGCAAGGACAATGTGGTGGTAGATGGACTATCTAGAAAAGATGAATTAGTTGAGATTTTGCTATGTGCCATAACCATTTTATAGGTATATTGGCTAGAGGAAGCATGATCAGAATGGGAACATGATAATAATGCTCATGATTCGACTCAAAATATTTAGCAAGGTTTAAGTGGATTTGAAAAATTTACATGGAAAGGTAATGCATTATGGAATAAAAATAGATTATACCTATGTAAGAATTCTCTTCTTCAACAAAAAATCCTTCAAGAACTTCATGCAACTCCAATTTGGGGTCATTCAATATTTTTTAAAACCTATTATAGAATCAAGTAGGATTTTTTTGGGAAGGTCCTAAGGGGGATGTCTAGAAATACATGGTTGAATGTATGATCTATCAACAAAACGAAGGCAAAACCATCAAAACTACAAGTCTTTTATAACCTTTATCTATCCCTAGCCAACGTTGGGAAGAGGTATCTATGGATTTCATTATAGGGTTACCAAGATCTGATGGTTAAAATGTTATCATGGTTGTTTTAGATTATCTCAGTAAGTATGCTCCTTTTTGTTCATTATCCCAACCATTTATTGCTAGTACAGTAGCTTATGCTTTTCTTAATATAGTTCAAAAACTACATGGGACTCCTAAGATCATTGTCAGTGATAGAGATCCCATTTTTACTAGTAATTTTTGGACTGAGTTATTTACATGTTTAGGCACCTAATTGGCTCATAGTTCATCCTATCATCCTCAATCTGATGGACAAACTAAGGTAGTCAACAAATGTCTAGAAGGATATCTCTATTGTTTTGTTTTTGATAAATAGGATAAATGGGTTCATTGGCTACCACTTGTTAAATGGTGGTATAATACTTATATTCATAGTTCTTCTAAAATTTTTCCTTTTGTGGAAATATATGGATACCAACATCCATCCATCACTTTAACCTTGAAGTTCCATCCTAAGGTTTGTGCAGTTAAAGAACATATTCACCATCAATAGGAGGTCCTTGCAAGTTTACATGAAAATTTAGCTATGGCCTAGAATCGCATGAAGAAATAAGCAGATCAACATAGAAGTGATAGGAATTTTAACATTGGTGATTGGGTCTTTATTGGCTTACATCCATATAAATAGATGTCATTAAAGCAATAAAAAAGGATAACAAGCCATCCACTAAGTATTATGGGCCTTATCAGATCTTGCAAAAAAATGGCACTGTGGCCTACAAGTTATATTTTCCTTCATCCACTCGCATATATCTAGTATTTCATGCATCATGCCTAAAAAAAGTCATTGGACATAGAGTTACCATTCAAGTAGAATTACCAAAATTGGATGAAGGTAGAGTTGTTCTTGATCCTAAGATGATCCTTCAATGGTGCACCAAGCAACTACATTCTAGAGTAATTACAAAATACCTAATCAAATGGAAGAATCTATCATGTGAAGATACCACTCGAGAAGATGAAGCATTTATGCAATAGTATCCAGAGTTTCCATAATGTCATTTTGAAGCGGAAGGGCTTGTTATGCCCTTAACCATTAGTGTGTCTATGGATATGTGTAGCCGACTTGTGGCTTACATACCTCTTTTATTTAATTTTTACATCTCTCTATGTTCTTAGATAGGTCAACCTATGGAATAACCTTGGATAAGTATACTATATATAGGAGGTAGTGGTTAGTCTTTAATCATCATGTTAAGTATTTTTCTATTAGTGCATTGTTATGGAGGTTGCCCCCCCAAAGTGGCTTTACTATATTATCCAGTATTATATTTTGATGTCAATTATCATTATGTAATCTCTCATATTTTCTTATTTTGTATAATATAATGTAAATATCAAAGTAATTTCATTACAGGGTCAAGGTGCTAATAGGAAAAATAGGGGAAGATCATAGGCTAGAATGGGTAATGGGTGGGGGGTAAATAGGAGGATAGTGGGGGTCAAATAAACCATTTTTACCCTAACATTTATTCAAATTTATCTCTAGTTTATAAGATAATGATGATTTGAATCCCTCAAGATTGACACTAGAGTGAGCATATTTAGGAGTGCCAGCATCCATATGACCATGGTGACCTGGTAAGAAATTATAATTTTATCATTTGGTTTTTAATTTATAATTAATGATCATTTAATAATATAGGTAGGTTTATGGAATTAATCTACATTTATTGAGATGTGGGTCAGGTTTTAGTAATAATAGCTTCAACCTATATACCTATGAGAATATTAGCAAAAAACATGGGATAAGATGGGTAGGTATGATAATTTTTAAAATTTGGGTTCACATAAAGTGGCATTTAAGATTCAAAACTTGTCTATGGAAATTAAAAATCCATCTATGAGTTTGGGTACTTTCTAGGGTCAAGAAACTCATGTCTGCAAAGATGTGGGTTTGTTTAAGGAGGCTACAAGTTTTCATGAAGAAATTATAATATTAGGTATAGGTGGGGGAATAATATCATAACCATAAAGATGTGATATTTCTCATGATTAAGGAGAGAATGTATATGTGAACATGAGATCATAATATATGGGAATAATGATGTCGTAGCTCTATAACTGTGAAATCATTATGACAAAAGTGAAGTTACATGAAAGGGTTGCGAGTTTAAGAAAAGGGGGAGAAAAGTTAAGATGAAATTAGTTAAGTGAAGGGGATGGGAGGGTATTATATATGTGTCAAAGTGAGTGATAAAAAAAGTGACACACACACACACACACACACACACACACACACACACACACACACACACACACACACACACATCACTTGTTTTATCACTCACTTTGACACATTTATAATACCCTCCCATCCCCTTCACTTAACTAATTTCATCTTAAATTTTCTCCCCATTTTCTTAAACTCACAACCCTTTCACATGATGATGTGTGAATGTAATGCAAAATGATTTACCATTGATTGAATTATGGGGGTGGTGATTAGTTTTGTTGTGGGTGATCCACATATTGGATATAATGATTTTTGGAATTATAGAGATGGTCATGTTATATTATGTGGATCTAATTCCATTGATCAAGATAAATATGGAATCAATCAATGCATTGGTAAAGTGATGTTATAGGGAGACCAACACATTCTAATTATACATGAGGGAGGTTACTGTCACCTTAGAAGATGTATGGAGGATTTATTAAATCTTGATTTAAGGGGACTAATAATATTGGAGTTTACAGACCTTGATGTTAATGATCATGCACTTGAAAAATCACATGATGGTTGGTTTATGTTAGGGGTGATTAGATGTATATATGATATATCATCATCAACAAATGGATCAACTAACACTAAAAATGATGGATATTATCATCAACATATTATTGGATAATAAGAGTGGGTGGTGCTTTCTGATTTGTAAGATATTATTGTGGTATGTAAGGATTACCAAGATAAATCAGCTCTAGGTTACAAAACCTATCTAAGCATTCAAAATACTTCTCCACAAGACAAGATCCATATCTCCAAACAAAGTATGGAACCCTAAGCTTTATTTATCAAGTAGAATGGTCAATAATTAGATGTTCACTTTCACTTATTCACTAATAATTCTTCTCTTATGAAATGGTGGGAAATGACCTTGTATATATGGGTGATCTTTCCCTAAATCCTCCTAGAAATGTTAGCTCTATAGGGATGACCCAGTCGACCCAATGTGTTTTTAGGATAATTCACTAGGTCTATGCTAGGTTATCTGAAAAGCTAACAAACCAAGAAAGTGAAAAATACCCCTAAACTATACCGGGTCAACCCAATTGACCCAGTATAATCAATAGTCCAAAAATATGTTAAGGAAAGAAAAAGATGATAGAAAGAGGTAAAATACTAAAGGAGGTAAGACTGAGAAGAATACGCTTAGGGTAAATGGTTTTAGGTTATAAGTGTGTAGAATACAAGTGGAAAAAGGGACAACAATCTTATGAAGCACCGATGGTCTACTCACCCCTTTCTTGGTGCACCCATTAGGGCATGCACTTAGAGATATTGAGACTCGATATGTTCTTACAAGATACAAAGTGTTAGTAATCAATAAAAATTTGAAAATAATCTATGTATACAAATTCTTCTATGATTTCCATATAGATATTTATAATATTAACTACCTTATTCACCTTATTTTTCACAAAATACATGGAAAGATATAAATAATACCCACAAATTTAATCCATGAAGTGAGTAAGCCATCTTGTATGAAAAACTTTCCACATCTGTAGATTTTTTTTATGGAATCCACATTCAAAGGCTCAATAAAATTCAAATCTCCCCCCATTATTGAAAACCTATAATATACCTTACCAAAATCCTTACTGTTATAATAATGAAACTCAATATAAACTCCTTTTACCATATCTTTTACATAATCACAAGGATTATTGTTATAATAGTTATTAAAATCCTTTTGGAGGTAATGATTATGCTAGTCATAATTACTTAGCTTTATTAAAACACAAACACCAATACATATTCCAACATGTCCCTTTTTAATTAAAAGGTTAACGCTACACAAGTTAGAGCTTTTCCTTCATAATAATATAATTTATGTAAATGGGTTGAATATAAATTACACTCCACACTTTGAAATACCTTTAAAACCCCCTCTATTATCAAAAGAGTCTACAAGCATATTACCCTCCTTATAGGTATGCTAGAAAATGTTTTTTTCAAACCCCATATTTATATGAAGAATTTCATTTATAATATGAGAGATATACCATGAAACCACATTATTTTTATTAAATTAATTATTTATATTAAGATAATCTCACTCAATACACAATAAATTACACCCCAACTGAATAGCCACCTACATACCCCATAAGACTGATAGAGCTTTAGAGAAATTATTAGCTTGTAATCCCATGTTTCCTTCATAAGTTGAAGTAAACTCCCCATAATGGTCATGAATGATGCCTCCACCTCCTAAAATTCCTAGATTTCCTTTAGAGGATCCATCAAAATTAAGTTTCATCCATCCTAGTTGAGGATCCATCCATCTTATTAATTTCCTCAAAGTTATCATGTGATCCACTAGAGGAATGTTTTCAAGGTTAAGATTCCACTCTTTAGTTATGATTTCCTCAAATGTAAAAAATGATATCTTTTTCGACACCTTATATTCTTTAGTTTTCATATAAAAGGGAAAATATTTTATTAGAGACTCTAAAAAATGATCTATGATTATTCCTAAAGATTATGTTATTTCTTTCCTTCCAAATTTCCTATATCACATGAGGAAAAGACAAACTCTAAAACTCCTTAAGCTCATGGTTAACAGATGGACAAGATCAAGCCTACCAAGCCTCCATTAGAGTTGAAGGAAACACACAAGAAATTTTGATTTTTTCAAGCAATGAACCCCAAACATGGAAATTCAACCTGCAATCAATGAAGATATAATTAACATATTCCCAAATATTCTCACAAAGAACACATATATTAACCACATGAAGACATCTTTTGGTTAAATTATCCAATGTAATAATTTTATTTTGGGCACTTAACCAATATAAGATATTAATTTTTGGAATCAAATTTTTATTCCAAATCTTTCCTAAAGGATTTCCCCTATTTGTCAGATTTTGAGTCTTCATATATCCAAAATGAACTTGATATATTTCAGCAAATGAATCAATCGAAATCAACACATTCTTCCTCTTTATATTTTTAATATAATTACCCTGGGTAATGAAATTAAGGTCTAAAATAATAATTATTTCAGCATCATCTACATTTTCAAGGGTTAAAAGTTTCCACTTTTTTGTCCCACTGTAATCTTGTATATATCAGCCATCATTTCACCAGATATAGAAGATATTACAAGGAAATTTGATACCAAGGAACTAAAGATTCTAGAGAATGGTTTAGAATCCAAGAATCCTTTAAAAATATAATTCTCTAACCAATCCTAAGCTTCCACCTATAACCCTTAAGTAAAGTATCTCTATTTTTGGAAAATAAATTCCATACAAAAAAACCTTTGATAAACAAAGGTTAATAAAGGAAGGTTAATGCATAATTATTTCTTAGATATTTGACACAAAAACTAATTTCCCAAAGAGAGGGTTTTTTGATAAATTTCCAACAAAGCTTAGAAACCAAGGCCTTATTCATAGAGGAGAGTCGTCTAATACCCAACCCTCCATAGGATTTTGGAAGGAAAATTTTATCCCAAACAATCAAAGGAAACTTGTGAAAGTCTTCCACAACATCTAAATGAATATTTTTTGAATTTTTACTATTTTTACCTATATTCCCTTGGGTATTTTAAATAAGGACATAATATAAATAGGGAGGCTTTGAAGGACACTTTTTATGAGTAAAATTTTACCTGCCTAAGGAAAAAAATCCCCCTTCCACCCTAGAACCTTCCTTTGAAACCTTTCTATTAATGGGTACCAAAAATCATTTTTCATATTTCCCTTAGAAATATGGCATGCCTAAATAAAGAGAAGGAAGTTCCTCGATATGATAATTTAGAATAAGTTCAATCTTTCTTTGATAAAGATCTAGTATATTGATAAATAATAAATCAATATTGGAATAATTAATCAATTGTTTTGAAAAAAATGCATAACTATCCAAAATTATCTAAATTTATTTATCTCCCTTACCAAATATTGAGCCAAAACAACCATGCCAACAACAAATTATTGAAGACAAGGAAAAGACCTTGAGGAAGGTTTGAAACCCTTAAAACTAATCTATTCAACTACATAGGGTTAAAAGATGTTACAATTTATAAAAGACTACTATAAATATAATTTTTAATAGCTACAAGATCTATTTTGAGAAATTGACCTATTAGAGCAACAACTAGGTCTAGAGACCTAGAAACTTAAAAAGATAGAATTTGATAATGAGAGCTCAATCTCTTAGAGACCTATAGTTGGTTGATTTATTTTAATTTTTAACACATACATAAATACTTGATTTTTTTTAAGACCTATCCAAAATGTCTTAAATAATATTTTTCAAAAGAAGGAGAGTAAATTTGAGAGATTGGTGACCAATTAAGAGCATACCTAATGAGTATTTGACTAGTTTAAAAGAATATTTTTTTAGAGTGTACTTTGAATTGAGTTGAGAGTAAGAGTGGATATATGAGGTTAGAATTCTTCATGATATTAAATCATATGAATATGACTTTCGTAGCCTTATTAAACATATAAGAGCAAATTGTGCATTAGGTGGCACTAGAGGATGATAAAGGGTTTTGGACAAAGATGGATCATTGTCTCATGAGTGTATATTATATTTAACGTGACTAAGGTTGAATTTTATTAGACTAAAGACATTATAGTCAAGTTTGGCTAGAAGTTCATCTTGTAAGTTTAGGAAAGATAAATCTTCAAAGATGAAGAAATTGACCATGTACATGGTCAACAAAAGGAGTTAAGTGTAGAAGAGGTGTTGATAGAATTACTCAAGAGGTGATGGAAAATATAAAGGAACAATAATCATATAAGGAATAGAAGAAGTAAGCCTAGTTTCAATAAAAACTAGTAAAAAAGGCATTAGATCTAGGTGAAGGTGAAAGATCAGGTAACTTATAGGTTTAGTTATCCGAGTGAGAAATTTATAGGGATTTATGAATGATTTTATGTCTTTGCATTATAAAAGTTTGAACATGATTGGATATGGATTTTAAGTGTAATAAAATTGTGTTAATGATCAATTGAAAAGTTGTAAATGGGTGATGACAAATTTAAAATAGATAAGAGTGTCATTATTCATTTCCACTACACATAAATAAATAAAAACTTAATTTAAAAAATATTAGAGATCCAAGATTTATAGTATTGGAAAGAATAATTTTTTAACCTCATTTGTTTACAACATTAAATACAAGATCTGATCGAGAATAGTTTGGAAGATCAAAACAACACTATATAATAAATTCTTAAATTAAAATTGGATATAAATTAGATAGATTGCCATGATAGGCATACAATATAGGCACATGTGTAGAATGTAAAAAATTACATCTACCAACATAGTATCTAATGTTGGGTGAATGTCATATATGCATATACAATGCCAAAAATTATTTAAATTTCCATATAGGAATACCAAAAAGCACATCTCATGTAAGACATCCTATTCATCAAATAGCCTCCCTATCTTTTCCTTCTTCAAAATAGACTCTCCTTGGGATGCCCTTATAGTATATTTAGACCCCTCTAATGCCTTGAATCAATCCAAGGTCTGAGTATAGGTCCTATACTCAAAACTCGATTGCAATTAAACCTATTCAAATACAAATATTATTATAAAATTAACATAAAATACATTCAACCAATTATTAATAAATTAATTTTAAACTACAATAAAAAATCATTTCAACATTCAATTAGTGCAAGATGATCCTACTGAATCTATTTTTAATGCTCAAATAAGTCAATGGTAAGCTTAGTTATTTGAATAGGCATCTAAAATATAAGAGAAACATGGGAAGTTTCCCTACTAATCATCTGATTAGGACTATGAGATGTCATAGGATAACCCTATATACACAATACATTAACATAAGTTATATTTGACCCAACTATGTATTAAAATTATTAAAATAAGTATATCTTTACAATTTAAAATTACAAGTTAATATATACCTCTATCACTAGTAATACAGATGATATTGTAGCAATAATGCCTATGTCTGTATCAGCTTACGAATATGGAAGAGTGTCTACTTGAGCAATCAGTTTTTCATGTCAATAAGGTCTTACTTACTTTTTTTTATAAAGTATTAAAGATATATATGGCATGTTTTTCTCAATGTAAATCAAGATATATATGGCAACATATTTCAATGTGCATATCATGAAAAGATAATATAAATAGAGAATTATGTAAGTGTAACTACCATGCAATTTGCAATGGCCAAGAATATTAATTAGTTTGCATGTTGGAGGTAATATAAAAATTTTAATACATGTAGGAAGTGTGAGTGGAAGAGTAGAGGTGAAAAGAATAATAACACTTTGAGAAGGTAGAGTAAAGGAGAGAAAAGGAATAAGAGACATATCAAGAACTTTATCCTTGTAAAACTTCTTTGGATAGATTAAAATTTAAATAAGTGTCTATAAATTTATGATCAATCCTATGGTGTTCATATCTCTATTCAGAGAAGATTCAATTTTTTAGTCTATAAGTTCAAAGTGGTAAAACCCATGTTTCAATACTCTGTCTTCAGGCACAGTAAGAAAGAGGAGAACATAGTCAATTTAAAGTGTCATTATAAATGATTGAAATATGAGTAAAGGATAGAGGATATCTATGAAATTAATTTAAAAAAATTGAAATTATTAGTAATATTGATAAAATTCAAAATACATGGGTGTTGAGGTCAACATACCCCCATTACTAAAAATGAAGACCCTTGTTTCAAATTATGTAAATTTGTGCTTTAAATTGAAAATTCATCTAATGAGATTACCATTAGAGTGTTTTTCACATTATCTTTATGTTGAGATCATCCATACCATGGTTGGATTTCCATATTCATACATGATTTTAGTTTGTTCTTGGCTAAATTTGCTATCATAAGATCTCTATGTTTCAGGTTATAAAATTAATGGAATCCATTTTAAATGGACAATATCTAATGTTTCATATTTTAATGTTAATTTGGCCTTCTAATAGCCTTTGGTCTATAAAATATCTAATTAAATTAATGTTTGAGCATCTTGGAACCCTTATTCAAATTACCCTACTCTAATGTTTTAACCTACGTCACTTTGAAGTAAATCCAAATTTGTTCAAGAAAAAATTATGTGGGATCAATTATTTATGCCCTAGACTTAGTTTAATTTTTATCCTAAGGCTTAGTCATGTTTTTCAGCATGACCAAACCTTAGTCTAAAATTTTTATGTTTGATCTCTTTATTTTCTTAAGCCCCCTTGGTCCTTTTATTAACATGGCCTCGCTAATCACATGGTCTATTTTACTATAGACTTAGCCTAAAAGCCTTATCATAAAGTTTGGTGTGTTTATTAATATAAAAAACCTTAGTCTAAAAACTATATGGTATGTATTTTATCTTTTACAAGGTCCCCTTTATTATGTCTCAAAACTATAGGCTAAAATATTTAACCTAAGTTATTTATTTTCCTAAGCCTGGCTTAAATATCATTTTCATCTATAGGATGAATGGTCTGCATTTTCTCAAGTGATCGAGATCCAATGGTGCATAAAAAATTTAATAATTCAAGTATTTATATCAATTATGCACACAAAATTAGACCAAAAAAATTAAATGATTGAAAATTAAAGACATAATCCCAAGTTAAAGTTCCATCATGTTCCTATCGATTGATGGTATGTGACTAAGTGTACACCTTCTGATTAATGGTGAATATTGAGTTAAGGTTTCAATAGGAACTCAAGATAGCAAGGAGAAGACAAGTATCACACCCATGGAAAAATAAATTTCATCAACCAATAGCATTTGACCTTATGGATCAAAATCCATTAGAGTGTGTCAATCCAACGAATCAAGATCCGATAATGTGAAATGGAGGTTGACAATTCAAATAAGTAAGAAAAAATATGGCATAAGCAATTTATCAAAATAGAGAATGGTGTTCTGTCTTTTGGATTGAGATCAATAGTCTATGGTGATTTGAGATAGGATAATTATATTGTACGAGATGAGGATGGAATTTTCAAAGGGAAATGGTCATTTTTAAAATATTTATTAGAAAGGTGATGTGAAAATGCCACAAATATGCCATGATTTTGCCATAGATACAACACAGATATTTTAACACTTGATTTATACTTATCATTAGTCAATGGGTCCTATAGTTAACTTAGATAAGGAATGTTCTTTTGTAAAGGCATGTGCAGCTTATAAAACATGTGGCCTATTAGTCATAGTTAAAGAACGTCATTGGTACTAAAACATTTATAAAGGGATACTTTTTTATGACACTTGTACAATTGCATGTTGACACTTCTCTAGTTGCTTGTTGAGAAGGAATGACTAATATATTTGATGAATTGTCTATATAAATAAGGTATTGACAATTATAAAGGTGGGGAGTTCTTAGAGCCAAAATTACTTTATAAACTTGGAGAAAACAATACAAGAAAGGAATTATACAAATTTTGTCCACTATTTCTCTATGTGTTTTTCTATCAAGGTGTCTCTCTTACTTGGTTGGTTTAATTTCTAGACCTGAATAGTTCTTATGGTTTCTAAATGTGTATCTTTGAATGCAGAGTTGATAATTTGTGTTAATGATAGATTAGTTAAATGTTCTTAGTTTTGCTTCACTTTTTTAACTCTTTTTTCATTTGGGCTAATGATGTTTTCTTGCAGGGGTGAAATATTTAAATTAAATATGGTTCTTATTTACATCTTTTCATGATATCCTAAGATGTTTGCTTGATGTATGGTGTGATTTTATATTATGCTACTTCATGACATATATTGGTTAAATACATAATCAGATGAACTTTGAAATTTGTCATAATGTATGAAATAAAGACCAACAACATCTTTCTTTTATGCCTTACCCTTCCTTTTGCTCCTTTTTTGACCAGATCACTTTACTTTAGCTTGTCACTATAAATATTCATGCTAGATTAGGGTTTAGACTTTAGGGTTTAAATACCATTCCTTGGATTTAGTTAAGATTACTTTCATCTTTACAAAGATTTAGGACCACAATGCCTCCCAACAACCTACAAATACAAATTTGTGAAACAATCATTTAGCTTGGCCATTACTCCACCATAGATCTTGGGAAGATCACAACCATGAACTCATGTAATGGATTCTTTGAATATAGAAATGAGAAGTGTTTATTAAACACTATATGAACCTGTTGATACATTTACGTGCATCAGCCTGGGAAACATTGGCACTAAAAGGAGGTCCTTAGCTAATTTTTTTTTTGAATTTCAAGTATATTTTATAATTTTAGTAAATATTTTTCAAATATTAGTTGATCCTTTGCATATTTGTGTCATTCTTGATTCAATCACGTAAAGATCATTGATCTTCATGGTTTTAGACTAGATTTTGTGATTATTTAGCCAAAGATCATTATTATTTGAATATCTATGTGAAATGTTTGTAAAGATTTAAATATCCATTTTTATTTGCAAATATTTGGTTTCTATGTTGTATTTTGAATAGGATTTGGAGCTAGAATGACCACAAATAAGGTCTTCATAAAGGTATGTCATGATCAGGTGGATATTCTATTAATGTTTTTGGTTAGGTACATGATTTTTTCTCAAAATCCTAAAATGTGTTTTCCTTCTTTTAGTGTTATAGGTGTTGTTACTGATGAAGAGCACATAAGGTTCTTTGAATTTACCTTAGGATTGTTAAATGTTGTTCATGAAGATGTTTCCTATAGATTGTTTCCTTTTACTTTTAGATATGAGGCATATAATTGGTTTCTTAACCTTCCTAAATATTTCATTTTCAGATGAAATGATTTTTATAATTGTTTCATTGATTAATTTTGAAAGACCATCAAGCCATATGTCATTTATCAACAATTCATTACTATGAAAAAATATTAAAATGAAACCATTAGAGATTTTAATTTTAGATTTCAAAACATGTTGAACATAATGATAGCTCTTTATTGACCTATTGAGGCTTTAGATTTAGATATTTATAAGTATGATTTAGATCCATTAACTTTTGTGATTTTTAAAAGATATATCATAGTCATTAATACATTAGCTTTAGCCTTTGCTTAAGTTGTGGTAATTATTGACCAAATGTAACCCCAAGGTCAAATGGTTTATGTCATTCCAAATGCCAATTGTTATTTGCCTATGATAAATGTCATTTCCAATGTAAATCAAAATAGGCCTACATCTAGGTTTCAAAACAACAATGATAACTATAACTATAGGCCATCTAAGGATTTAAATAAAATAAATCTCTATGATATGGGTCTAGATGATCATTGTAATGTCTTTGAAACATATCAAACTGTAAATGATACATCTAAAACTATGCTTAATCAAGAAAATGTTGTAGGAACATTTGGCTTTACAAGGACATCTAGATCCTTCATGATATAGGATTTTGATTTTCCATTCAAAGAAGAAAGTGAACCTAAAGATGCTCTAGAAGAAGCAATAGTAATTCAAGATGAGCAACCCCATAAACAAGATCAGATACATGTTAACCTCTCTTCAGAAGATAGCTATGAGGATAATTCATATAGGTCATTGCTAAAATTTAATATATCCCTTTAGAAGATGATCATTAGAAGAAATTATAATAGAAATTATTGGTAGAAATAGAGGTATTCTAAGACAATAATGTCATTATGGAGATCCCAAATCAAGATAAGGTGGGACTTGATTGGATAGAAGAGACACCATTCTGCATAAAAGATGAAGATGAAACAAGTACAATAGGTCAAGAGCTTTCATATGACTCCATCAAAAAGTTATAAATATGTGATCTACAGGTTTCAAATGGTAATATTTCAAAATAATCTTATATCCTTTATGTTGATCATGATGAAGAAGACTTTTGGGATGACTGAGAGAGTTTTTGTGTAAGGATTGATAGTTCATTCCCATTTCATGTGAATATTAAGGAATGTATTATAGAAATTCTTATTGTATTTTTTCTTCATGAAGGCAATGATATCCTAGAGATCTTAAATCAATATGATTTATATGCTAATGGAGACATTAATCCAAGTATACTAGCTGAGTTCACAATATAACCATGGAAGGAGAATGGGATAAGACATAATCAGTCTTTGAATGAAGTAGAGTTAACTTTCTTGATGCAAGAAAGAAGAATTTGGGAAGAAGATAATTGGATCTTGGATCCATATCTTCAGTCTATGTACTTGACAATGGAGGTGAGAAGCCAAGCTTCATTATCCAAAAGACAAAAGCATATAAGTGCTCATATGCACAAGAAGGTGCCATTAAATGGAGGCAATCATGCTTCAAGGTTCTCTAGTAGACTAAATAACTTTCCATTTGATCTTGGAGGTATGTTATTTTTGAATTTATTATAGGGATTCGGATTAGTTTCTTTCCTTCCTATCCCTTATAGGTAGTGTTTGTAAATATTTTTTTCTTTATTGTTTATATTTTTGGTGTGTTTGAATTTTTTGATTTGTTCCTTTCTTTAAAATCAATCCTTTTAGACAACCCTTAGCTCAAAGTTCACCTAATTTCTTAGGAACTTCATAGTTCATAAATGCAAGTATGAATTCTCAACATTGGTTAATTATGGCTTGTTGAAATGTGAGCTTGATATTATAGTTTGGAGAAAATAGTAAAGACTAATGATTTCCATAGAGATATTTATAATATTAACTACATTATCCACCTTATTTTTCACAAACTACATGGAAAGATACAAATCATACCCAAAGATTTAATCCATGAAGTGAGTAAGCCCTCTTGTATGCAAAACATTCCACACTTCTATCTTTTTTTGATGGAATCCACATTCAAAGGCTCAATAAAATTCAAATCTCCCCCCATTATTGAAAACCTATAATCTACCTTACTAAAATCCTTACTGTTATAATATTGAAACTCAATATAAACTCCCTTTACCATGTCTTTTACAAAATTAGAGGGATTGGTGTTATGATTATCAATAAAATCCTTTTGGAGGTAATGATTATACTAGTCATAATTACTTAGATTTATTAAAACACAAACACCAATACATATTTCAATGTGTCCCTTTTTAATTAAAAGGTGACCCCTACATAAGTTAGTGATTTTCCTTCATGATAATATCATTGACGTAAATGGGTTGAATATACTTTGCACTCCACACTTTGAAATACCTTTCAACAACCCCTCTATTAGCAAAAGATTCTACAAGCATATTACCCTCCCTATAGGTATGCTAGAAAATGATTTTTTCAAACCCCATACTTATATGAAGAGTTTCATTTATAATATTAGAGATATACCATGAAACCATATTCTTTTTATTAAGGTAATTATTCATATTAAGATAATCTCCCCCAATACATGAGAAATTACACCCCAACCGAATAGCCACCTACACACCCCATAAGACTAATAGAGCTTTAGAGAAATTATTATTTTAGAATCCCATGCTTCATAAGTTGAAATGAAATCCACATGATGGTCATGAATGACACCTCCACCTCCTAAAATTCCTAGATTTCCTTTAGAAGATCCATCAGAATTAAGTTTCATCCATCCTGGTTGAGGATCCATCCATCTTATTAATTTCCTCAAAGCTATCTTGTGATCCACTAAAGGAATGTTATCAAGGTTAAAATTCCACTCTTTAGTTATGCTTTCCTCAAATGGAAAAAAAGGATATCTTTTTCCTCACCTTATATTCATGAATTTTTCATATAAAAGTGAAAATATTTTATTAGAGACTCAAAAAAATGATCTATGATTATTCCTAAAGATTATGTTATTTCTTTCCTTCCAAATTCCCTATATCACATGAGGAAAAGACAAACTCTAAAACTCTTTAAGCTCATGGTTAACAAATGGACAAGATTAAGCCTACCAAGCCTCCATTAGAGTTGAAGGAAACACACAAGAAATTTTGATTTTTTCAAGCAATGAACCCCAAACATGGAAAGTCAACCTGCAATCAATGAAGATATGATTAACATATTCCTAATAATTCTCACAAAGAACAAATATATTAACCACATGAAGACATCTTTTGGTTAAATTATCCAATGTAATAATTTTATTTTGGACACTCAACCAATTGAAGATATTAATTTTTGGAATCAAATTTTTATTCCAAATCTTTCCTAAAGGATTTCCCCTATCTGTTAGATTTTGAGTCTTCATATATCCAAAATGAACTTGATATATTTCAGAAAATGAATCACTCGAAATTAACACATTCTCCCTCTTTATATTTGTAATATAATTACCCTGGGTAATGAAATTAAGGTCTAAAATAATAATTATTTCAGCATCATCTACATTTTCAAGGGTTAAAAGTTTCCACTTTTTTGTCCCATTGTAATCTTGTATATATTAGCCATCATTTCCCCAAATATAGAAGATATTACAAGTAAATTTGATACCAAGGAACTAAAGTTTCTAGAGAATGGTTTAGAATCCAAGAATCCTTTAAAAACATAATTCTCTGACCAATCCTAAGCTTCCACCTATAACCCTTAAGTAAAGTATCTCTATTTTTGGAAAATAAATTCCATAGAAGAAAAAAATTTGATAATCAAAGGTTAATAAGGGAAGGTTAATGCATAATTATTTCTTAGATATTTGGCACAAAAAAAATTTCCCAAGGAGAGGGTTATTTTAGAAATTTCCAACAAAGCTTAGAATCCAAGGCCTTATTCATAAAGGAGAGTCGTCTAATACCCAATCTTCCATAGGATTTTTGAAGGAAAATTTTATCCCAAGAAATTAAAGGAAACTTGTGAATGTCTTCCACACCATCTAAATGAATATTTTTTGAATTTTGTCTATTTTTTCTTGTATCCCCTTGGATATTTTAAATAAGGACATACTATAAATAGGGAGGCTTTGAAGGACACTTTTTATGAGTAAAAATTTACCTGCCTAAGAATAAAATTCCCCCTTCCACCCTAGAAGCTTCCTTTGAAACCTTTCTATTAACGGGTACCAAAAATCATTTTTCATGTTTCACTTAAAAAGTGGCATGCTTAAATAAAGAGAAAGAAGTTCCTTGATATGATAGTTTAGAATAAGTTCAATCTTTCTTTGATAAAGATCCAATTTATTGATAAATAATAAATCAATTTTGGAATAATTAATCAATTATTTTGAAACAAATGCATAACTATCTAAAATTATCTTAATTTATTTATCTCCCTTACCAAATCTTGAGCCAAAACAACCATTCCATCAACAAATTATTGGTGAAGACAAGTAAAAGACCTTGAGATAGGTTTGAAACCCTTAAAACCATTCTATTCAACTACATAGGGTTAAAACATGTTACAATTTCTAAAATACTACTATAAATATAATTTTTAATAGCTACAAGATCTATTCTGATAAATTGACCTATTAGAGCAACAACTAGGTCTAGATACATAAAAACATAAAAAGATAGAATTTGATAATGAGAGATCAATCTCTTAGAGACATATAGTTGGTTTATTTATTGTAATTTTTGATACATTCATAAATACTTTATTTTTCTTAAGACCTATCAAAAGTGTCTTAAATAATAGTTTTCAAAATAAGGAGAGTAAATTTGAGAAATTGCTGACGAATCAAGAGTAGACCTAATGAGTATTTGACTAGTTTAAAAGAATATTGTTTTAGAGTGTATTTTAAATCGAGTTGATAACAAGAGTGGATATATGAGGTTATAATTCTTCATGATATTAAATTATATGAATATGACTTTCATAGCCTTATTAAACATATAAGATCAAATTGTGCATTAGGTGGTCCTAGAGGATGATAAAGGGTTTTGGACAAAGATGGATCATTGTCTCATGAGTGTATATGATATTTACTAAGGTTTCATTTTATCAGACTAAATACATTATAGTCAAGTTTGGGTATAATTTCATCCTATAATTTTTGGAAAGATAAATCTTCAGAGATGAAGAAATTGACCATGTACATGGTCACCAAATGGAGTTGAGTGCAGAAGGGGTGTTGATAGAGATTACTCAAGAGGTGATGGAAAATATAAAGGAAAAATAATCATATAAGGCATACAAGAAGTAATAATAATTTCAATAAAATCTATTCAAAAAGGCATTAGATCGAGGTGAACGTGAAAGATCAGGTAACTTATAGGTATAGTTATCTGAGTGAGAAATTTATAGGGATTTATGAATGATTTTATGTATTTGCATTATAAAAGTTTGAACATGATTGGATATGTATTTAAGTGTAATTAAATTTTGTTAATGATCAATTAAAAATTTGTGAATGGGTGATGACAAATTCAAAATAGATAAGAGTGCCATTAGTCATTTCCACTACACATAAATAAATAAAAACTTTAATTTAAAAAATATTGGAGATCCAAGATTTATAGGATTGAAAATAATTTTTTTTTAACCCTCATTTGTCTAAAACATTAAATACAAGATCCAATCAAAAATATTTTGGAATATCAATACAACACTATACAATCACATCTTAAATTAAAATTGGATATAAATTAGATAGATTGCCATGATAGGCATACAATATAGGCACATGTGTATAATGTAAATAATATATAGATTTTCATGATAGGCATAAAAAAATTACATCTACTAACATAGTATCTAATGTTGGGTGAATGTCATATATGCATATACAATGCCAAAAATTATTTAAATTTCCATATAGGTATACAAAAAAGCACATCTCACGTAAGACATGCTATTCATGAAATACCCTCCCTATGTTTTCCTTCTTCAAAAAAGACTCTCCCTAGGATGCCCTACTAGTATATGGAGACCCCCCTAATTCCTTGAATTGATCCAAAGTCTGAGTATATGTCCTACACTCATAGCTCGATTGCAGTTGAACCCATTCAACTACAAATATTATTATAAAATTAACATAAAATACATTCAACTAATTATTAATAAATTAATTTTAAAATACAATAAAAAATCATTTAAACATTAAATTAGTGTACGTTTATCCTACTAAATCTATTTTTAATGTTCAAATAAGTTAGTGGTAAGCTTAGCTATTTGAATAGGCATCTAAAATATAGGAGAAACATGGGAAGTTTCCCTACTAATCATTGGATTGGGACTATGAGATGTCATAGGATAACCCTATATACACAATACATTAACATAAGTTATATTTGACCCAACTATGTATTAAAGTTATTAAAATATGTCTATTTTTACAATTTAAAATTACAAGTTAATATATACCTCTATCACTAGCAATACAGATGATATTGTAGCAATCATGCCTATGTTTGTATCAGCTTATAGATATGGAAGAGTGTCTACTTGAGTCATCAATTTTTCATGTCAATAAGGTATCACTTACTTTTTTATATAGTATCGAATATATATATGGCAAGTTTTTCTCAATGTAAACCATGATATATATGGAAACATATTGTAATGTGCATATCATGAAAAGATAATATAAACCAAGAATTATGTAAGTTTAACTACCATGTAATGTGCAATGGCCAAGAATATTAATTAGTTTTCATGTTGGAGGTAATATAAAAAATTTAATACATGTAGGAAGTGTGATTGGAAGAGTAGGAGGTGGAAAGAATAGTAACACTTTGAGAAGGTAGAGTTAAGGAGAGAAAAGGAATAAGAGACATATCAAGAACTTTGTCCTTGTAAAACTTCTTTGGATAGATTAAAGTTTAAATGAGTGTCTAGAAATTTATGATCAATCTTATGGTGTTCATATCTCTATTCAGAGAATATTCAATTTAGTATTCTATAGGTTCAAAGTGGTGAAACCTAAGTTTCAATAATTTGTCTTCAGGCATAGTAAAAAAAGAGGAGAACATAGTCAATTTAAAGTGTCATTATAACTAGTTTAAATATGAGTAAAGGATAGAGGATATCAATAAAATTAATTTAAACACATTGAAAGTCTTAATAAAATTCACAATACATGGGTGATGAGGTCAACATACCCCCATTCCTAAAAATGAAGACCCTTGTTTCAAATTATGTAAATTTATGCTTTGAATTGAAAATTCATTTGATGAGATTACCGTTAGAGTGTTTAACACATTATATTTATTTTAATATCATCCATACCATGGTTGGATTGGCATATTTACACATGATTCTAGTTATATCTTGTCTAAATTTGCTAACATTAGATCTCTATGTTTCAGGTTACAAAATTAATGGAATCCATTTTAAATGGAAAATATCTAAGGTTTCATGTTTTAAATATGCATGGTTTCATATGTTAATGTTAATTTGGACTTCTAAAAACCTTGGTCTATCAAGGATAAAATTAAATTCATGTTTGAGCATCTTGGAACCCTTATTCAAATTACCCTAGTCTAATGTTTTAACCTAGGTCCTTTTGAATTAAATTCAAATTTGCTCAAGAAAATTTATGTAGGATCAATTATTTGTGCTAAGCTTAGCTTAATTTTTATCCTAAGGCTTAGTCATGTTTTTCAACTTAACCAAACATTAGCATAAAAATTGTATGTTTGGTCTCTTTATTTTCTTGAGCCCCCTTGGTCATTTTATCAACATGGTCTCGCTAATCACATGGTCCATTTTACTATAGACTTAGCCTAAAAGACTTATTCTAAAGCTTATTATGTTTATTAATATAAAAAATCTTAGTATAAAAACTATATGATATGTCTTTTATATTTTATGAGGTCCCCTTTATTATGTCTCAAAACTATAGGATAAAATATTTAACCTAAGTTATTTATTTTCCTAAGCCTAACTTAAATATCATTTTCATCTATAGGATCAATGGTTTACATTTTCTCAGGTGATCGAGATCCAATGGTGCATAAAAAATTTAATAATTCAAGTATTTAGATCAATGATACACATAAACTTAGACAAATAAAATTGAATGATGTGTGATCAGAGTTGAAAAGTTAAGACATAATCCCAAGTTAAAGTTTGAGCATGTTCCCATCGATCGATTGTGCGTGGCTAAGTGTACACCTTCTGATCAATGGTGAATATTGAGTCAAGGTTTCAATAGAAACTCAAGATATCAAGGATAACACAAGTGTCACACCCATGGAAAAATAAATTTCATCAACCAATAACATTTGACCTTGTGGATCAAAATCCAACAAAGTGTGTCAATCCAGCCAATCAAGATCAGACACTATGAAATAGAGGTTGACAATTCAAAAGAGTAGGAACAAATACGACACAAGGAATATATCAAAATATCCAATGGTGTTCTATCTTTTGGATTGAGATCAATAGTCTGTAGTGATTTGAGCTAGGATAATCAGATGGTATGAGATGAGGATGGAATTTTCAAATGGAAATGGTCATTTTTTAAATATTTATGAGGAAGGTGATGTGAAAATGCCACAAAGATGCCATGATTTTTCCATAGATAAAACACATATATATTTTAACACTTGATTTATACTTATCATTAGTCATTGGGTCCCATAGTTAAGTTAGATAAAGAATATTCTTTTGTAAAGGCATGTGCAACTTATAAATCATGTGGCATATTAGTCATAGTTAAAGAAGGTAATTGGTCCTGAAGCATTTACAAAGTGATACTTGTTTATGAAACTTGTCTAGTTACATGTTGACACTTGTCCAATTTCTTGTTTAGAAGGAATGACCAGTATATCTAATAAATTGTTTATATAAATAAGGTATTGCCAATTGCAAAAGTGGGGAGTTCTTAGAGCCAAAATTACTTTGTAAACTTGGAGCAAACAATAGAAGAAAGGAATTATACAAAGTTTGTCCACTATTTTTATGTGTGTTTTGCTATCATGGTATCTCTCTTACTTGGTTGGTTTAATTTGCAGATCTAAATAGTTCTTATGGATTCTAAATGTGTATCTTTGAATACAAAGTTGATAATGTGTGTTAATGATAGATTAGTTGAATGTTCTTCGGTTTGCTTCACTTTTTTTACTCTCTTTGAATTTGGGATAATGTTGTTTGCTTACAGGGGTGAAATATTTAAATTAAATATGGTTCTTATTTACATCTTTTCATGATATCCTAAGATGTTTGCTTGATGTATGGTGCTATTTGAGATTATGTTACTTCATGACATATATTGGTTAAATACATAATCAGATGAACTTTGAACTTTGTCATTTATGAAATAAAGACCAAAAATATCTTTCTTTTATGGCTTACCCTTCCTTTTGCCCCTTTTTTGACTAGATTACTTTAGTTTACCTTGTCACTATAAATATTCATGCTAGATTAGGGTTTAGACTTTTAGGTTTAAACACCATTCCTTGGATTTAGTTTAGATTACTTTCATCTTTACAAATATTTAGGACCACAGTGGCTCGCAACCACCAACAAATAGAGATTTTTGAAGTAGTCATTTAGCTTGGCTATTACTCCACCATAGATCTTCGGAAGATCACAACCAAGAACTCATGTAATGGATTCTTTGAATCTAGAAATGAGAAGTGTTTATTAAACACTATATGAACCTATTGATACATTTAGGTCCATCAACATGGGAAACATTGGCACTAAAAGGAGGAACTTAGCTAATTTTTTGTGAATTTGAAGTATATTTTCTAAGTTTAGTGAATTTTTTTCAAATATTAGTTGATCCTTTGCACATTTGAGTCATTCTTGGATCAATCATGTAAAGATCATTGATCTTCATGGTTTTAGACCATTTTTTGTGCTTATTTAGCCAAAGATCATTATTATTTGAATATATATGTGAAATGTTTGTAAATATTTAAGGATCCATTTATCTTTGCAAAGATTTGGTTACTATGTTGTATTCTAAATAGGATTTGGAGCTGGAATGACCACAACTAAGGTATTCATAAAGGTATGTCATGGTTAGATGGATATTATATTAATGTGTTTGGTTAGGTACATGATTTTTACTTGAAATCCTAAAAGGTATTTGCCTTCTTTTAGTGTTATATGTGTTGTTATTGATGAAGAACACATAGGGTTCTTTAAATCTGCCTTAGGATTGTTAAATGTTTTTCATGAAGATGTTTCCTATATATTATTTCCTTTTACTTTTAAAGATGAGGAATATAATTGGTTTCTTAACCTTCATAAATATTTCATTGTCATCTAAAATTATTTTTATAATTATTTCATTAATTAATTTTGAAATACCATCTAGCCATATGTCCTTTATCAACAATTCATTACTATGAAAAAATATTAAAATGAAAATATTAGAGATTTTAATTCTATATTTCAAAATATTTTGAACATAATGATAGCTCTTTATTGACCTATTGAGGCTTTAGCTTTAGATATTTATAAGTATGATTTAGATCCATTAACTTTTGTGATTTTTAAAAGATCTATCAAAGTCATTAATACATTAGCTTTAGCCCATGCTTAAGTTTAGGTAATTAATTACAAAATGCAACCCCAAGGTCAAATGGTTTATGCCATTCCAAATGTCAATCTTAATTTGCCTATCATAAATGTCATCTCTAATGCAAATCAAAATAGACCTGCATCTAGGTTTCAAAACAATAATGATAACTATAACTATAGGCCATCTAAGGATGTAAATGAAATGAATCTCTATGATATGGGTCTAGATGATCATTTTAATGTCTTTGAAGCATATCAAAATGAAAATGATACATCTAAAACTATGCTTAATCAAGATAATGTTGTAGGGACATCTGGCTTTACAAGGACATCTAGATTCTTCATGATATATGATTTTGATTTTCTATTAGAAGAATAAATTGAACCTAAAGATTCTCTAGAAGAGTGAATATTCATTCAATATGACCAACCCCATGAATAAAATTAGATCCATGTTAACCTCTCTTCAGAAGATAGCTATGAGGATAATTCATATAGGTCATTACTGAAATTGAATATATCCCTGAAGAATATGATCATTAAAAGCAATTAAACTAGAATTTATTGGTAGAAATAGAGGTATTATAAGATAGTAATTTCATTCTAGAGATCCCAAATTAATATGAGGTGGGACTTGATTGGATAGAAAAGACACCATTCTGCATAGAAGATGAAGATGAAACAAGTACAATAGGTTAAGAACTTTCATATGAATCCATCAAAGGTTAGAAATATGTGTTCTACATGTTTCAAATGGTAAGATTTCAAACAAATCTCATATCCTTTCTATTGATTATGATGAATAAGACTTTTGGGATGACTTAGAGAGTTTTTGTGTAAGGATTGATAGTTCATTCCCATTTCATGTGAATATTGAGAAATGTATTATAGAAAGTGCTATTGTATTTTTTCTTCAAGAAGGCAATGATATCCTAGAGATCCTTAATCAAGATGATTTATAGGCTAATGAAGACATCAATCCAAGTATACTAGTTGAGTTCACAATACAACCATGGAAGGCGAATGAGATAAGACATAATCAGTCTTTGAATGAAGTAGAGATAACTTTCTTGATGCAAGAATGAAGAATTTGGGAAGAATATAATTGGATCTTGGATCCATATCTTCAATCTATGCACTTGAGAATAGAGGTGAGAATCCAAGCTTCATTATCCAAAAGACACAAGCATATAAGTTCTCATATCCACAAGAAGGTGCCATTGAATGGAGGCAATCATGCTTCAAGGTTATCTAGTAGACTAAATAACTTTCCATTTGATCTTGGATGTAAGTTATTCATGAATTTATTATAGGGATTTGGATTAGTTTCTTTCCTTCATATCCCTTATAGGTAGTGTTTGTAAATAATTTTTTATTTATTGTTTATTTTTTTGGTGTGTTTGAATTTTTTGATTTGTTCCTTTCTTTAAAATCAATCCTTTTAGATAACCCTTAGTTCAAAGTTCACCTAATTACTCAAGAATTTCATAGTTCATAAATGCAGGTATGACTTCTCAACATTGGTTAATTATGGCTTGTTGAAATGTGAGCTTGATATTAAAGTTTGGAGAAAATAGTAAACACTAATGAATAGGTTAATTGTTGCTTAATATTTTAAGCCTTTTTTTTATCTAAGCTTAATTCTATGAAGGATTGTTGATGTTGGGTGAAAATTTGAATTATTGAAACACAATCATGTTTTTATTTAATAAACATTATTTCTTAGGATGAAGTTTATCTCTAAGGATGATTTTATGAAGATCAAACACTTGACCAAATCCTAAAACCTAGCTAACCTGGTTCCCAAAATTTTCTTGAGATTCAAAAATGACTTGAAAGATATAAAAAATAATATCCTTATTACAAAATTAAAGATATTTATAAGCAAGGGTGATTTTGGTAATCTCCACCAAGGATATGGACACTTGGAAGGAAGTGGATCAAAGCTTGGAGTGGATCCAAAGGCATCTTTATCAGGGATATGGACACCTGTCTGGTAGCCAATTAATGCCCAAGTCTTCTTTGTATAAAGCATGGTTCTTAATGAACATCTAAATATGTTATAAGTTAGTGTTAATGTTCAAGGTCATAAATATGAAAGTTGTTACCTAAATCCCATGACAAAGAGTAAGTGGAATAAAATTACACACAAAAAATGATTGGGTTTTGATGTTTGATATTAATTTTGCATGTGTAAGACTTGTTTCAACTATTAATTGATTTTAATAATGGTACTTTATCAAATGGAATGAATATATTAATTATTAGTCTGAACTAGAGTATCTAAATTCTAACATATTTTTATGTTTCCCCTAGAAGTTTCCATTATGTTGATACACCTAAATGTATCATTAATGTGAAGAATATATATAACCTAATTAGTAACAATTTTGAGTTTGCATAGTCATAAAGAAAGACCATATAGAGCTCTTGGAAATATAGTTGAGGATTTAAGGTATTGTGAATGTTTTGGGATATTATTTTTCCATGTGTGTGATTATTTTAATTTCTCTCAAATAAAGCTAAAGGGTATTAAGGGTTTATTCTATCTTATTTGTTGACATAGTCCTGTTAGAGGGGTATAAAAATTCTATAAAAAAGCATGTTGGGAGTGATTCAGTATTGAGAAAGGAAAAGTAATAGTTTGAGAAGATTTTTGGGATAAGGGAAGAGCCATTTTAAGCCTTAGAGTCTTTGATAAGGGTTAAAAGGTCATTCTATCTCATTTATTATCCTCGTAGGTAGGTGTAGGACTGAGACAACACAAGTTAGGGTTTGAAATTGGAAAATGGAGTAACAAGTGATTTAACCAATGAAAAGTCATTAAAATTTGTCGGTAGGTGTATTTATATAGGAAGAAGAGTATTTTTAAGGATTAAGGTAAATTTTAGTCTATATGCTATGGTTTTATAGTCAATAGCCTTGAATTATGCCTAGGAGACCTAATTACTCCTTAGGGGTGTTGAGTTAGGTGTTCTCCAAAGAGAGTTAAATTATGAAAGTCCCTACATGAGATATTTGATGTAAAGGGGTATTTGAATGTAGATTTGGTTTGGTTGAGATTTTTTAGTTTACTCAGAACAAGGAGGTTTGCCTAAAAAAAGGGCTAGTAGAAGGAAGGTCTGAAAAAGGAAAGAAGAGTTAAGTGAAGAATTGAAGCTTGGGGGTTGTGTGAAATGGTTGGATCCATGAAATGAGTTGTAATTGAGTAGGTAGATGTTATTATGAGTGTTGTGGAAGGAAAAAATAAAAGTAGCATGTATACCTTTGAAAACACATAATAAGATTGTAAAGAACATAATAAGGATAAAGAGAGAGAACATGAAAATAAAGAATGAAATGAGGAGGTTGGTGTTAAAAGGAAATATTGCATAGGTAGTTGATTAGTAAAATTACTTAAATTAGAGGAGGATTAAGTGAATACAAGGAGGCTTAAGATCCATTGAGTAGGTAAGAGTGAACAAGAAATACCTAGTAAATGCAAAGTGATCAAAGAGATAAAGTGGTTAAAGATAGAATAAAAAGAAGGACAAGAAAAGATTAGATATGGGTATTTGGTAGAGGTAAGTGTGTGTTTCCATCCATATTAGGGAAGCTTGTTAGAACCTATGCATAAGATACTTGATAGATAAATTTAACTTAAGTTTACAAGGAAAATATACATAGACTAAATGTACATAGAGCATAATATTAACTAAAAATTTTACCTTTCTATAAGTTAAAGGTGTTATCCTAAAAAATATAGTTACAATATTGGATGAGCTATTAGCTGGATCCAAAAATGTAAACAATGATTCCATCAAATCAAATGCTACAAATGTTAACTATGATGATGAAGGCACCGTCACCTCCTATGACAAAAAAAATGACATATGTATTATTCAATTTATATGTAAATTAATTTTTATCTATAAATTTTCAAATCTAAATCAAATTTAACATGACATTTATATAAAATATACCTGCATCTATGTAGTGGTTGATGTCTTTGTTGACCAAATTTGACCTTGTAGGTCAAATTGGGCACCCTATAGGTAAAAAATTGATATTTAAATATTTTTATGGGTCTATTATTATGTCATAAGGTGTATTGTAACTTTTTTTATGTTATTTCATGTCATTAGCCTTGGTCTTAGTCATTTTAATCCTAGTCTTTTTTAGCCATATAAAGGTCATAAAAGGGGCATTTAATGAATTGTATTGCCTCCCTATGTAAATTGAAGGTTTAAAAAGGTGATTTCATGTTCCATGTTTCCTATTATGTCTTAATAAACTATTTATAACTGAAAAGTGGTAGGTTCTTCATAAGAAAGAGTAGTTTTCTTGGAAAAAGGAGGAGTTTGGCACTTGTACAGCCCATGAGAGAGAGTGACACATAAGATAAGGTTGTGAGATGACTCTTTAGCTTCCTAAAACTCAATTACATGTTTAAAATTATCTTAAAGTGAAATAAAATGTAAAAAACCCATTCTACTCTCTTATCTCAACACCATACACATAGAACCAGTCAGCAAGTTTATGCTTAGTATGGCCAATAGGGGAGGTTTCAAGAAATATGTTCTTGGGGGTGCCTTATATACTAAATCATATTCCATTTTGTGTTTGATTTTAGGATAATTATGGCCTATTATTTATGAATCATTCTCATGAATTTGGCCTATCTAATTTTCTTGTTAATCTATGTACCCTATAGGTTTTGATTTGGTTTGGAGAAATACTTACAATACAGCTAATGAGATTGATTATATATGATTTTGGATCTATCTTATAATGTTACTCATGCTTTTTTCACATTTCAAAGTGTTTGGATAAGCCAAGTATCTCAAGTTGCAAGAGAAAACACCATTCTATGTTGCAAGTAGATTTCCACTATCTATAAAACCTTCATGATTTATTAGTGACTTAAGAGGGTTATGATAGCTTAATTTACCTATTTTAAATTTTATATTGATACCCTTTAATTCTCAATCTAATTATCAAAACAATATTCCATGGTACTATAGTAATAAGTATCATACAATCAATTTGGTCAATTATTGTCATATATAGTAAGCTAGGTGAACTATGCAAAGCTATGAAACACATTCATGGAGAATTAATTATGGTATAAATTTTTTTATCATTCTATTATAACATGAACAAATAATTTAATCCCAAGGGGCATCATATAGATCAATTAGAAGATAGGTTTAATATGCACACAGTCACCATAAAAATGCACCTACAGGTGCCTATAGAAGAGTTTAACATTGAAAAGGAGGTGTGAGAGATTGTATTGAGATGTGAAACATCCTAATGTTTTATTTCAACACCATGAGGAGACATAAATTTAATATTAAGGTAGAATCCTATGCACATTTATCTAATTTTTCTCAATGTTTATATACATGTAAAAGTCCACGTACAGGGAGCACCATAGAGAAATGAGAATGCTTGATGGAGGAAATTAGAAAGGATAAAATCTTCTTAAAGTACTAGGTTTAAGTAAAGATCATGGAAAATATGTTTTAATGTGACATATGGGTAAATATACCTATAATTTTGTGTTTTTAAGGAAAAGACTATGTTTAGGGATCTTTTCCCTAAAGGATAAAAATAGAGCACCTCGTCATTTTATTGATAGCATACAAGGTTACCAATGAATTTTATACATATTGATGAATAAACCTTGAAGCCTACATATAGGAAAAGAGATATGAAAATTTTTGAGGGTGGAGGATTAGTAGAAGTTATTTGTTGAATATCTCCAATATGTACTCTTGAATACTTATTTTAAACAGTAATATCTACAAGGTTTGGAAATCCAAAGTGACCTTGATATAATAAAGTGAAAATAAGGCATATTAACATGTTTTAATTAACTTATTGGGTGAAATTAATTATAAATGAACATAAATATCATCAAGATAATTTTTATATGTGGTGTTTCAAATCCCATACATACCTATAGGGGTGCTTGAATCCAACATTATCCACCTACAACTGACTGTGAAACCATATGTCACCTTTGAAGAGAGTTTATATATAGAGACACCAATATTTATTAAGATTAATGATTATAGGAAATATATGGGATAAAAAAATTATTTAATGATGATTCTAAATATGGTGTATGCCTATAGGATTCTTATTTCCCCAATAACTAGCAACTATAGTTAACTATAGCTAATAGTAACCCAAGTGGTGATTGTTCTAGGTCTTTGGCTTAGAAAATGCATAATTTAGGTGACTTAAAGAAAAATGGGATGGAATTAAGGGTTTAATTAATACCATATATCAATTTAATAAACTCTAAATGTGTGATATTAACCTATAGTTAGGATAATTATATAGATAGGGTTAGCTTATCAGTTAGGCCTAATCGAGTAAGGATATGTTTCAAGGTGAAAGCATGGGCTATAATATTTTGTGAACATAATGAAAATTATCACATGGTATAATTTAAATCTCATGAGACATTTATATCAAAGAGGTATAATATAAAACCCTTTCAAATTCATCACACAATCAGCATGAGAGAACCCTGCATACAGTGTTTTCTTAATAACATGTCTTGGGTTTTAATGTTTTTGGAAGTCCAAATGATATGACCAAGGGATGAAAATTGGTACAGATAATATATAATACTTGAATAATCTCATACATTTTATTTATTTTTTTGGTAAAATAGGGTAAGTACCCTCTATTTTATCTTAGACAGAGGGTACTCCCCTAGAGCACAAATTGGTAGGGTTGAAGAAGGAAGGTGATAAAGTGAACTAGGGGCTGATTAAACATTGAAAGATTATTATATAAGTTTTATAATGCATAATAAAAAATGATAAAATATTACTAAAGGATTTAATCTACATAATTGGTCTAAACCTACAAGATTTGCAATTAGGCCTATTAGGAAGGGCTTTGGCCTAAAGCCCAAATGAGAAGTCACTTTCACTTTCAAATTTAGGAGGGATTTTTAATTTATTTGTAAATGTATATGGGGGTATAAAATATGTTTAAAAACTCTTGTAAATGTATATCTAATTTTAGACCTTTATGAAACATCACTAAAGGTTAAAACTATCTAAAACCCTTGTAAACCCTAGATAAGGACCTAATTGGGAAAATAAGGAAGGAGATGTATCCAAATGGACCAAAATGGTTTGGTAAATTATTTTATCCTATAGGGGACTCTCCATATACCATTTTCATCTAATTTAGTTATTCCTTATATGTATGAACGGGGTACAAAACTATTTCCTTTGACTGTTTTGTGTATTATGTAGGTTATAGGGACTTTCAAGGGATGAAATAAAATTTGGGAGGAATATAGAGAATTTTTATAACTCAATATGGTCATATAATGATTCATAAAAACTATTGTGTCTACCAATAGCTCTCATCTTATCTAGTCAAAACTGGCATAGTAAACATGATAATGAGAAGGGTGAAAAACATCAAGTTTTTTTAAAGGTGTGATTGATGCCTATAAGGCCATGTATGGTCTTGAAACATTTCATTAAATCCATTTTATATATTTTCATGGAAAAATGAAGACTATTTTGAGGACAAGTGTGAGGGGTGATTGAACAATCATTTATTTTGATGCAAAGAGTGATGGCTCACTTTAAGAGGATTCCAGATGGTTAGGAATGCAACCAATGCATAGAGAAGAATGTCTACAATTATTCTCTATCATTTCAATCATTATAAATATCCATAGATAGTTTTGGGATGTTTTTAAAGGTGTGAATGATGAAGATAAGTTTTTGAGCTAGAAAAAGGAATTTCATGCCACATTTCAAGAGTTTTGTGTCTTGGATTAACACTTGTACTTTTTAACTTCATGTGATCAGTTTCAAATTATTTTCTCATGTATATATAACTTATTTTATTATCTTGACCCTTATCCTTATGACCTTTGGACTTATTTCTTCTCTTCTCTCTCTCAAGTTCTATAATTACTAACCATTTTGGCTATTGGAAGGATGTTCAACCTAAGTATGGTGAAGCATTGAACATTTACATATCATAGATCAAAAAAGACTACTAATTTTACCTCTTCTATGACTATTCATAGTGTTTTAACTTTAATTATTGATATTTCTTAGTGATGACTTTTTTTTTGCCTTAGCATTTTTGTCTCATTATCTCACCTATTTATAGCTTGAAATATTTGTCTTATAGATCATGTGAAGGTTTTATGAAGTGTCAAGGTTAAGTGAGTTAGTCAATTCAATAATGCCAGTCTAGGCCTCTTATCTAGTCCTCCTAGCCTAAACATTCAGCACAACCTCATAATGAAATACTAATGTAAGAAGATTCAATTTAGAGAAGTATATTCCTAGTTAGTCTCTTGGTCTCATGTGTGACATACAACTAATTAGTAGTTATCAATTAATTTGGTGTATCACTACCTTTAGGATAGTTTACTTTCAGTTTTCTCTCCATTTTCCTTGAAAGCATAAGTGTGATAGTGATCCAAAGTGGTACATCAAGTGAGATAGCCCTATCTAGATATTCACCTCATTCTTAGGCTACCTACAACCTAGAGTGTTTCAATTATGCCACTTCGATGAGGAGAGCTAAGACATCTCCTCAAAATGTGTAAATCCTAATAAAAATAGTCTTCACACTGAATATGCATAAAAAAATTCATCACTCATCAAAATATTATCCAATCCCTTTGAACCACAAGTTCCATCATAATTAGAAGGTCTAGTGCACATAGCTCCATAAGAATTTAAGGGTGGGGTCATGTATGCATAATATGTAGAATATCTCTAACATTAGTCTGTGAGAGCCTACTTATATTATGAATGAGTGTTTTAGTGAGTTAACTAAGATCATTTAGAGTGTTAATATCCACAACCTACTAAAATATAGAGGGGATCTTGAGATCAAGTGTATTTTAGATATGGATCCTTGTAGGTTGATTAGGTGCATGATGTGCACTTAGTTGATCTTATGTAGAGCCTTTACCTTAGCCCTAAAACTCACTATAATCAAAATAGTTTAGAATATCATTGAGGACACACTCACAATAGAGTTTACTCAAAAAATACAATGTGACCTCATGGTTTTTACATGGTGGATAATCAAACACCATCTACCATTAATCCCAAAAATTGGATGTGATTAAATTATGTTGGTAGTGATGGATTGGAAAACATTTAATAATTATTGGAAATGGTGCATTGGTGGTTGGGTCAAATAATAAGTTTTAAATGGAGGATTTTGATATTTCTTTTTTCATAAACTCAAGTGTTAATAATTTGTCAACATAAATATCCTAATATGAATCCCATCTATCAATTTGACTTGTTATAGAGTCAATTTGACCTAATAATGTCTCTAGGGAATTATCTAGATGGGTGTTATTAGAAGTTGGATCCTTCAATTCTCAATTATTTATTCAATTTTAATTTTATTTCCTATAATGTTGTCAACTAGACTCTCCTGACTGCGTGGGAGATTTTTTAGAACTGTAGGAGGGTTAAGTGGAGGGATAGGAGGAGGAACAAGAGGGTTCTATAGAGGGTTAGGTAGAGGGTTAGGAGGAGGAACAAGAGTGTTTTGTGGAGGGTTAGGTAGAATTAAAAGAGGGTTAGCAATATGGGTTGTTAAAAATAAACAAATTATAATTAAAAATTACTAAAAATTAGGGTTAAACAATGAAAATAACTAAAAATTACTAAAATCTAGGGTTAAAAGTGTAGATTTTAGCACTTACCTCTTTGATTTAATTATTTTAATAATATTAGAGTCTTATTACTAATTTAGTTAAACGTCTAAGTTGAGTAAATTAGTAAATAATATTGAAATAAATAGATTACTAATTTGTAAAATTTATTTGACCTTCATAGCTTTCTAAAAATAGTAATGAAATAGGAGAAATATAACTTAGCTTAAAAAAGATTGAGACAACTGAGATAGAAGTTGGTATTGGTTTTGTAAGACTGGGACACTATCACAAATCAAGATCTAGATTTAATTTGGTGAAAGGATAGAAGCACAAAAAATAGGACACTTTAGGGTCTAGTGCTATAGTCTAGGTCCTACCACTATTGTCTAAATGGGTCACAGAGATCTAAGTTTTTCTAGGTTTTATCCATTATCCATGTATTAGTTTGCCTATGAAATTTCAAGTCTTGACTATTGACAAAGCTCCTTATAGAGCTGATTTAATATTCAATCCTAGACCTTTATTATGCTTGAATGAAACTTAAGAAAGGGAGGTTAGTGTGTGTAAAATGCATTGAATATGTATCCACATCCCTTGTATGGGTACACTACCTACATACCAATACTCTGAAGAGGGATCAAGCCATATGCAGTTATAAAACTTGATATGATTTTTACAATAGTATTATGTAGATGAAATAATGATAAATTGGGTGTGCTTGAGGTGAATAGGGACTAGTTTGAGGGTTTGAATATGCTAATAGTTGTATTAGATGGATGTATGTAGAGAATATGGAAAATTTCCTTTGTATTTTTTCTTGTATTTTTACTTTCTTTTGAAATAATTATCAACCCCTTATAATTGAAATTAGAGATCTATTGGTCATGGGTTAGATGAATTCATACTAGGCTAACACAATGAGGAAGAGGAAGTGGAATAAAATAGTCGCTTGGGCTCAAAATGTGATTATATAGGAGCACTAAAAATGGGACACCATAGGGTCCAGTGTTATAGTCCAAGCCCAACGCTCCTATCCTATAGGCTAAAGACTTGGGGGATGGGTAAGCATGGAAAATGGAGCTTAGTTAAGCTAAAATGAGGTTTTTAAAGTCTATGGATGATTCGGAATTAGAAAAAGGTAGATAGAAGGTTTATAAGAGCATATAAGAGGGACCTATGGGTTGGATGTCACACATCACACTCAAGCTACCAATTTTGACATTTTATATGACTAAATTTGCCCCCACTTTAATTTAGTGTAGTAAAGTGAAATACCAAGAGAAAGGAAAAGTATAAATTGTATCTAAACTTACTTGCAAGGGTGAATCCCATGAATCTATGTGATTTGAGTTGTGTATAGAGAGAGAACATCATGAAGTGTAAATATACAAAAAAAATTAGGAGTAGATCAGTTCTTAGTAGATAAACTATGTCTAAAATAATAATATACAAAGCTAGGTAAGATAGAGAGGAAGATAAAGGAATGAATACACCTCAGTAGGTATGAAAACTAATACAAAACCTATTATGATGTCAGATGATGCTGAGTAATGCTAGGTATGTGTTGTACCAAGAGTAATATCATGAATAGAGATGAGTGCTCAATTCTTTAAGAGTGGCTCATGAATTCAAAGGCTTTCCCTTTAGCTCCATCATTTCCTAATAAGTGAAGCTATGTGATCATGTATGTGCTAATCAATGTTTGGACTATGTGTCCAATCCCTTTGAGTAGGTGGCTCAAGAATAGAAAGGTTGGCCCTTTGGCTCCATTGTTACCTCATGATGTGAAGATATAAACTGATACTAGTATGAATTTTTGTCATATTAAATGGCTCCTAAATCCCATGAATGCTCTATAATATAATAACATGGCATGGATAGCTGAATGTGTATTGGAAACTAGGCCAATCTTGGCCAACTCCAGAAAGAGGAGATTAGGCTTGTATGAAATCCACTCTAAAACTAGAAACTAAGTTTATGTGAAATCCACTTAGTAATGTGGAGGTTAGGATTGTATGAAATCCACACTAAAATTATGCCAACCACCTACAGATGGAATAAAGCCTACAACTACTAAGAATGCCTAGTTAATATATTGAACTCAAAAAGAAAAGAAGTCAAATGTGCCATGCACATTTCCCCCAATCACTGGTGTCTATAACATAGATTTTGATTATAGAAGTTATACCAACTACCCAATCTAAAACTAGAAGTGAGATCCATCATATTTTTCATGATGCCCCCTATATCTAGATTCTCTAATAATATTATAGTAAAACTATTGAATATAGACATCTGAAAAAACTGTAGCTAAGTTGACCTTTCTACCTATTTTTGGAAAATCTAGGTTTTTTCTATTTCAATAGGAGTAGAAAAAATAAGACACCCTATTGTCTAATATCATTGTTCATATTTCATGACTTTATAATTTTTTGAAAATGATAATCATTCTATAATAATCATTATTTTTCTAGTTTATTCTGCTTATTTTGACCTCTGATTGTTGTTCTGAGTGTTTTGAAAGTTGATAATTTAACTAGTAAAAGCTTTGATCTCTGTGATAAAACCCTTTTTTGTTTACCCCTCTTTTGAGGTTAGGAATGAAGACCTTGCAAGTGTTTTATGCTATGAAATACATTATATAACAATGATAATTGACAAAATATCTCAAGATATGCCATGCTTTATATGAGAGATTGTGAGATCAATATGGGTATGCCTAGATAGATATAATAATGTAATAGCATGTGTAATGTATTGAATTGAAACTAAAATCTTAGTTTTTAATTTTTAATGAAGGATGGAGCATGAATTACATCATGACATCCAAGAAAATAGGATAATGCATAATGAGGATTATGGCATTGCAAACAGTGAGAAGCAAATAATCAATAAGCACACAAGGGAAGAAGCAAAAAGCATACAATAAAGTGGCCAAGGGGGCCAAAAAAATAAGGGACATGGGCACATGTCACTCAAAATATAAATCAATCATACAAGGTATGTTCAAATGCCACATACACATATAATTGAAAATAAACAAAGTTGGCACGAGGGCCACAATCACATAGAAGAGTACAAGCAAAAGACATTGGAAAATTTTATGAAGCACACACAAGAATAGAAGAAAAGGACTTTGGTAAATGTCCTAAAGTGCATATAGATGAAATAGGAACTAAGAAATGCAATCAAATCTAATTATGTAAAACAAGAAAAGAAAGCATGTCATATACTAAAAATACAATTGTATCTAACTAATCAAAGCAAAAAGTGAAAGTATGTAAGATATGGAGTACAAGACTACGTATATGCCAATAAATACACAAGTTATATATACAAGTGAATGTTGATATAATAATCTATATAATCTAATAAGTAATATACATCAACATTATAACTAGAGTGTGTGGTTCAGGAATGACATAACCTAGATGGTGTAGTCATGTAGAAGATGCCCCTAGTGGGTAAATATATCGATGTATGTCTCTAATGTAGAATTAGGATGCCCCTTTATTAGGTAGAGTGAAGAAATCATGGATTTGGATATCACTACACACTCAAATAAGATCAAGTGAAGCATGGTAATGTAGATAAATTGACAAACAATAGAATAGAATAACAAAATATAAGTCTAGCAATAGTAGTAGAAATGTAAAGCATGAATAATGCATATAATTAAAATGTTTTTGATGTTTTTGAATTATTTGAATGTTTTTGGTATTTTAAAATTATATATATATATATATATATATTTTGATATAAGTTATGTAAAATCAACCACAAAGAAACTATGTACAAGAAAGGCTAAGAAGAGATGATACTAGCCAATGAGTCTCATGGGAGACTCCCTATCATGGTGTCCTATATCAAGGAGAGGGATCATGCACGATGGAAGGGATAAGACTGTGGATATGAAATGTATGTATGTTAAAAATTATCTAAAATCTCTATAGTGGGAACCAACTATGGGGTCCCCATATAACTTTGAGAATTGGATGCAACTATTGATAACTATATATTGATAACTATATAACTATATAACTATATAACTATATGGGGTCTCCTACTACATATTGATAACTATGTCCATCATGGTAATATCTTGGTTTGAATATCCCAAATGTTGTAGTAATATCATAGTGCACATGTTCACACTGGATCCATTGTTTATGAGAACAATATGAATGGGATGATTATGAATTTAAGTTATGATAAAGAGTGCATGATAATATAAATCATCCTCAACTATATCCTATTCATAGAAGGAGATGGAAGGTCTAGCTATAACTTTAGAATTCTATACACTAATCATGTTGCTCAAAGGATGTGTCTCAATTGAAGGTGTTTGATATGTAATTGGTGGAGGATGTGCATGGTATACATGATGAACACTTTATGTATCTCTTTTCTCTATTTTAGAATACTAAGGAAAGTATCTAAGAAGATTTTCAATGATTTTTCCTATGGTTGCTTTCCCTGAGGAGGCTCAACTGGAGTTCTAAGATCAATATCATTGCCATCTATCAAGTCTTATATCTTGTGTTTCAAACTAATTCATCTATTTATTTTTTTTGATTTATGCCCTATAAAAATTTTAAAATACATTTTTATCATATCCCCATGGAAGAGGCTTTTTTGGATCAACTTCCCAAATAGGAGGGAGAGATATGATATTACATTCTAATAATTGTTGTAAAACTCTAGATGGAGATACTGGTAGATTGGTAAAGGTTCACCGAGGAGGTGATGATAAAATCATCCACTGAGGGGGATCTAAAGCTATATTAAATATATGTTTATTTTGACTCTTTCTATTATATACCTTTACTTTATATGGGCATTTGTTGTTACATAACTCAGTGAAGGAAGAGAATATTTTAAAAATTATTGATTAATTCAAAGCTTGTAAAAAACTCTATTTGAAAATATCTTGTAATTATTGATCAGCCATGTGGCTAGTCATTTGAGCCAAGATATTATTATATTGAATAATATAATCCATAAGATGCTCATTTGACCTTTGTTTCTATTATGCAACTTGGGCATAAGAAACCTTGTCACCTATGTTAATGTTTAAATGAGCTTAGAACATGTCAACTGAAGGATTGAATGTGTTGAAAAATTGATTTGATAGACTATAAAACCATTTTAATGCATAATCCTTTAGACTTCATGGAAATTACTTGCTTAGTAGCTAACCATTTGGCACATAGTCCAAGCATGTTTCATGAAAATATCTCAATTTTGTCTCTAGATCACCCTTGCCATCATATAGAGTGACCTTGGGTTAAACAAAACCTGGTGGTAAGGATGTAGAATCAATATGATGTTCCAATGGTGTATGAAGTAGAGCAAAAGAATCCAAGGCCTATGTAGGTCTAGAAGCACCTTGTTCAATATGTAGCACCTTGGATTGAAGATATTTTATCTCTTGCACAAGGGTTGCCAAACTATGAGACAAAAATGTACTAGCTATGGTTGGTGGTAGCATAGAGGTAGGTTGGGCTACTATAAGAGGTTTTTGAGACATAGTTGCCCCAGTAGTGTCATGTGTAACTAGCTTCTCTATGGTTTAAGAATATTTACCATTGTTCATTTTTTGTTTTTCCTCTTGTAGTATTTTAATCATGTCATCTTGCATGTCAGGGTGTTTAGTTAAGAGTTCTTGAACTTTCCTTTTATTAGTTTCATCAAAACCAATGTATTAGACCATTATTAAAGTAGGAAAAAAATTGAAAATTGATTGAATTTTTTGTAAAAATTTGTAATAATCAAAGTGTTATGGAGTACTAAATATAGGAAATGTAAAGTCCTAAAAATAGTAAATTGGAAAATGCATAAAAAGGATATGAAGATCTCAAACATGTAAGGTGATAACTTAAAAGCAATAGGATATAGTATATGAAGCTAGGGTTTTGAAAAAATGATATTCTTTTAAAATTAATAAAGAATTTTAAAATTTAATATGAATTTCTAAATTAAATATGTAGGTGAAAAATTAGAAAAATATTGCAAAAGTTCTAATTTAAAGGGACCTAGTATGTGCAACTAGGGTTCAGAAGAAAAATATTTTTTAAAAATTACTATGGAATATTAAAAATTAAATTGAATTTTTTATTTAAATAGGCAAGTAAAAATTTATAAAAATATTGTAAGAATTAGTAAGGAATTTACCCTAGGGTTTTTAGGGGTTTTATGCATAAATGAACTAAGTTGGGTTCACCAAATGATTTAACTATTTTAAGAATATTGTAGTCTTATTCCTAATTTGGTTAAAGGTCTGAGTTGAATAAATTAGTAAATTATATTACAATAAATAGAGTAATGATTTATAAAGTTTATTTGACCTTCATAACTTTCTAAAAATAGTAATAAAATAGGAGAAATATAACTTAACTTAAACAAGACTGAGATGATTGAGATAAAAATTGGTACTAGTTGTATAGGACTGGGACACTATCATAAATCAAGATCTAGATTTTGTTCAATGAAAGTAAAGGAGCACCAAATAGAAGACACTTCAAGGTCTGGTGCTATAGTCTAGTTCCTACCAGTATTGTCCAAATTAGTCACAAAGATTTACATTTTTTGGGTTTTTTCCACTATCCCTATGTTAGTCCACCTATAAAATTTTGAGTCTTGACTATTAATGGATCTCCTTGTAGATATGATTTAATATCCAATCTTAGACCTTCTATATGCTTGAATGAAACATGAGAAAGAGGGGGGGTTAGTGTGTGTAAGATGCATTGAATGTGTATCCACACCCCTTATATGGGCATGTTGCCTATATACCAATACTCTGAAGAGGGATCAAGACATATGTAGTTCTCCCACTTGATGTGCTTTGTGTAATAGTGTTATGCAGGTGAAAAAAAGCTTAACTAGGTATGCTTGAGGTGACTAAGAACTGGTGTGAGGGTTTAAATATGATAGTGGCTGTATTGGATGGTTGTATGCAGAGAATAAGGAAAATTGCCTTCACGATTTTTCTTGTATTCTATCTTGCTTTTGAAATAATTTCCAACCCCTTCTATGTAAACTTTGAATGGGATTTTATAGAGATATATTGATCATGGGTTAGATGCATTCACACTAGGTTGACACAATGAGAAAGAGGAATCGAGAGAAAATGGTCTCTTAGAATTGAAATGTGATTGGATAGGAGTACTAAAAATGGGACACCCTAGGGTCCTTCACTATATTCCAAACCAAATGATCATATCATATAGGCTTGGGACCTAGGGGATGAAATAAGCATGGAAAATCGATCTTGGTTGAGCTGGAATGAGGTTTTAAAAGTCTATGAATGACTGAGAATCATTAAAAAGGTGGATAAAAGGGTTATGAGAGCATGTAAGAGGGACCTATTGGTTGGGTGTCACAAGCCACACTCAAGCTACCAATTTTGACATTTTATATGACTACACTCTTTTACATGGAAGCATTATTGATTAACAAATTATGGTAAGGTTTTGTCTCTCTCACCCAAAATACGATCGCAAAACATGAGGTTAGTAAAGGAAGCTTGAATGCAAAATGAGGAATTTTTCATTCGATTTTTATTTTTTATTTTTTTGTTACAAAGGAAATGCGATCGTGTTATTAACATGATCACATTAATGAAAAAAATAACAATGTGATTACATTATGTTAGGTGTGGAGCTTGGTTTTCTTCCAAGATCAAAGGTTAAAAATATGATGTTATTTTAGTCAAGTTCTATGATGGTGTGGGGGGTTTTACGGTTTGTAAAATTGTAATTTCATAGTAAATATAGGTCATTGATTAAAGGTTTCTAGATCAGATGGTAGAGGTTGTGTTTAGGTTTTTTTCCCTAAAAGGTATTATTACATTGCTGAGAAAAAAGAAAAAAAATGATTTTTGCACATAGAGAGGAGGTAGAAAGAGGTAGAGAGGTGTAACAAAGTTTTTTTAAATATTTGTTTCTCCCTTATATTTCTAAAAATAATATATTGGACAAGTTTGGTGGATGTATCCCATCTTGGGTAAACCACGTTAAATCTGGTGTCTCTTATTTTGTGCATGTTTATGATTATTTTTTGTATATTTGATTGAATCTTTTCATAATTTATCTTGTATGTGATTTGGGAATAAGTATATTTTTTATTTTATCCTAACAAATTATTGTTTAAAATAATGTGATCACATTATATCTTGGTAACTATCGAGCCATAATTTAAATAACATAATTATGTTAATTAAATAATGTAATCATGTTATTTAATAATTTGATCATGTTGCCTAAAATGTCCATAGAATTCTTCCCCAACTTCATGCACTTACCCCTACATAACCTGCATAAAACACTTATCATCATCTAGGTGAAGGTATTAGAAAGGCATAAGGGAAATTAAGCCACTTATGCATATCAAACACTCATACACACACTAGAATATGATCATAGAGAAGCTGGAGTAATTCATTAATAGTCTAAAAGGTCTCACAAAGTATAAATTAGGTAGAGTTTCCTCATGCCCAAGAGAGGGATCCAATACAAGTCCATAAGGCCTAAATAAATATTAGAATATAAAAGAGAGAAGGAGAAAGGTGGCATGGGGATGAAGATAATAGGTTTCTAAATGACCATAGTCAACTCCATCTACAATTACATTAGTTACAAACAATCCTCTTTCAACCTTCTCCATGCATATCCCCTCTTGATTATGGTTTTTCATGGATCTTAGGCATTGAGATGGGAGAATAGAGGCTTATTTATCTTTATTTACTCTCATCAAAGGTTTGACCATGCCCAAAATAGTCCATTATTCCTCCATATGGTAATTACAAGGTGAAATTTAAGTGCAAATAGACTCTATGAGGTTTTGAGTATCCCATTCACCCTTTCTTGCTTATTGATTAGACTTGAAACTACCTCAAAATCCATAATGTATATGAGGATTGCATATCTCACCCATTAAGCATCAATTTCATGTGAAATAACCTTGTATTAACTCCCTTTATCAACATCTCTACACTAATTTTCAACTTTTGTTGTTGACTAAGTAGGCCAATTAGGCCTAGTCATTTAAATGTATGTATTTATCTACCATGAAAGCCTATACCAAACCTTAGGATCCTATGAACTAGCATGTTACAAGACTGAACAAGTGTTTCCCATCATGATTTAACTCTTAAAAATATTGTACACCTTCAAACCTACTTCATCTAGATAATTAGATCACTTTCTTTCTCATGCCTATAGACTGGTTGTTGAAAGTGTGTTACAAAGGCATTTATAGGTGAATTATTTGACATCTTATGCCCTGAGAGGATGAAACAAGTGACAAAACTTCCCTTCTAATGAGTGAAAGCTTCTCAAATAGCTCTACACCCTTCTTTTCACTCATTTTATTCGAAAAGTATAGTATTTTAACCATTCCATATAGATTATGTATAATCAAGTACTATGACCATGTCCTCCTCTAAGTGTACTTGATGTTCCAAGTGTTTTTAGACCATTATAGGGTGCTAGGTTTATAAAATATTCACATTTCCCAAGAATCATCTATAGCAAGGTCTAGGGAGGGTTTTGGAGGTCCACCATCTTAACGATGGCTCATAAAGTACTAACCTCCAAACCAAAAATTATTGATATATATCTTTATTACATAGACTTCTTTAACTTTCCTAAAAATCTTGGGCTGTCATGCAAATAGTGTGTCAAGATATGAATGTAGATAAGTAGTCTTTTGATATTCTATAGACAATCTAGACATGTTAGCAATCTTAGTCTTTGTTCATAAGGGTGGGCCCCCTAATCCAACTCCCTCTTCTACTAATTTAAAGTAAATAGGGGTGAATAGCTCTTGATAAGAGCATTTTCTTCAAATCTCCTTGTGGTGAGAAATCCAAGCTCTTGAAGTGGTGGCGTGAAATAGTTGTGTAGGAATATATGGCTTGAGATAGTTATTAAGGCCCAAATTTACCATTTTATGTTCTTATCTAATTTAAACCTTCTCCATAGGAATTTATCCATCATCCCACAACTCATCATGATGTCACACCTACTTAGGATAGTTTGGGTATAGTTCTATGGTGGTGTGGGCCTTCTAGGCCTAAAATAAGATTTTAGGCCTAATTGTCCTTAACTGAGAATCAAGGGTCTAAGTGAATAATAGGTCACTTGAGGGAATAAATATCATCATAATAAATTTATTACCAATTTTCCATCCTCTATTTTTTATCTTATATGTTCAATATTCTAACTTTGCTTTCAACTATCTCATGAGTGTGCTTAGGGTTTTCACTCTTAGCTTAAGTGTATAGTTATAGAATGGGGTTTAAGTATCTTTTAAGTTTATTTTATGGTTATAATTCCATTATATAAACCCTTTTAAACTATCCTAGCCTCTATATCTACTCTCAAGTATATAGGCTTTCACCCCTACCTCATCTCTTATAGGTTGTCTAGAATACCATTGTTGAATGTTAAGCCTAAGAATGCTTTGATAGGAGTGTTAGGGTCAAAGTTATTAATTACACCATTAAACATAATTTATTTAGTTATATTACCATTAAATATACACCAAATACATTAAAACATTATTATTAATCATTCTTCTTATCAACTTGGTCTTATGTAGGCTTATTTCCTTTGCCAAGGGCTTACAATTAAGCATGTATAACCCTAGGACCTGAGTTGAGAAACCTTATACCTTAATTGAGGATTGTAAGAAAATTTAAACCTTTTTTATTCCCTTTATATCACCCTAAAAGTGTTTCCAAACTCTCAGGGTCCCCAAAACATATGAATATGTCTTTAACTTAGTACAGGCTTGTATATGACAGACAACACTTCGACTGTGTGTAAGAAGGTTAACTTTGCCTTTATGTGTGGTTTATCCTCATTTAATAATTTTATACCATCATCACCATAAAAAATCCTATCCCATCTCCATCGTATCCTATCAAGATGTTTCCATCCCCATAATCAACCCTTAAACATGTGGTTGCCTTCAATTCCTACACACATGTTTGTTTAGGTCCTTCTAGGTATAATAGGCCTAATAGGCCTTTTGTCAAAATTTACGCTATCATGCTCATGGAACCATTTTATCACCTTCATTACTTCTCTCCTAGATGTATACAACCTCAAACATCCCCCCAAACCTATACCAACTCATAACCTCCACACGTAGGTCTGATTATGATTACTCAGGATTGCTTGGGTCATTAGTTTCTCCTTTACCTTATATAATAAAATCACTATAATAGAATATAGTTTAGACACTTAAGGTGATTAAAACATTCCAAATTTAACCTCGTGATTCATATTCCTATAGGGTTTCCCATGCTTCTTGCTGGTAGCTCTACCTATAGGTGATTTTCTTGTCTGTTAGGATTATGAGTGTGAACTTTTGAGGGATGAACTATGAACACTTTTTTATTATCATGAGTTAAGTTTTGTCTTCTTAACCTTCTTGTCCTCTTTTATACCCTCAAGGCAAGGTTTCTTGTTCAAGTTTTACTCAAACTAATTATAACTATATGCTTATCTATAACTAAGCTTGATTAGTCATTATAGGTCCCTTTTCCTCTCAAAGAATCATGCTACTAAATATAGACACTAGGGACCTTTTAAGAAAACATTCAGGGGTTACATAATCTTTATCCATTATCATTTTCATATATGATTGGGTATATCTTCTTCACTCTCTTCTATAGGTGGTAGGCTTGCTTCTCTGACTATGCAAACTCATTTGAAGGATGGATTCCCTTTGATTGAAAATTTTAAACTTACTCATCACTACTCATTAACCTTCCATGGAGGTATCAGTCATGTTTTATCTCAGGTACCTAATGACAATGATGGATCATGGTTCAAACTACCCTACTAGTAGTTGGCCTGTAGGTGACCTTATTAGGTATGTTGACTATGAGGAAGTCTTATTTGATAGGATTGATGTTTGAAGAGTATACTGATGTTTCATGATCCTCTTTATGAATTTGGTGGTCTCTTCCATTATTATTTATTCCATGATACTCTTTAACTTCATTAATCTTTCATTAATTTCTCCATATATAAGTTACAACCCTATGTGTGTATTTAAGGTCTTGACTGATCTTATCCTTTTTTGACTGAGTTATACTCATATGGATGATTTAGGGTGTGAAATCTATCTACATTTTATCAACTTATATTTCATGCCTCTTAATATATTTTATGACTCTTCATAGGCCCTCATTGTCTCTCAAACTCTAATGCAACATTCATACCTCTTCTCTTAGCCTATCAAGAGATTACAAAAGGTACTTATGATAGTAACCTTAGGATATGGTTTGAAAGGTCTTTCTTGCCTAATTACATTAATACGATGATTTATAAAATTAGAGGAGACCAAAATGGATTCAATGCCATTACTATAAAGACTAAAATATCATCAAAAGACCTTAAATATATACCATAGACCCTATAACTTGATCAAATTTCCTACAGACTACAAGATGAAGAAAATAAGAATTTTGGCTTGCTCCCACCATCCACACATGTGAAATAGGAGTTTTAGGTGTTTTAGATGGTATATGAGGATTCCAACAACAACAAAAAAGCATTGGTTTACAGAAAGTCTTCAAAAATCTACCAAAACTATTGTACTTTCTCAATCTTACATTGATGAAGAATGTTAAGCACAAAATATACTAAGAGGGGCAGGTGAATTAGTATATTATATATCTTTTATTTAATCTAATTTATTTTATTTAACCACTCAATCATTAATTCAAGCTATGTAATAAAACTAAAATAATAATTTGCACCGCATAAGAGAGAGAGAGAGAGAGAGAGAGAGAGAGAGAGAGCATATTTTTACGTGGAAACCCAAAGTGGGAAAAACCATAGAGAACAATCTCAAGTATATGAATGAGCACCAACTCAAAATATAAAGTTCACAAGCACTAACTTGTAGGAGCACCAACCCATTTTTCGAGCATGAACATAACAACTATTTATGAGCACCAACCCATAGGAGCACTAACCCCTTACAAAATTCATAAGCACCAACCCACAAGAGCACCAACCCCTCTTGTTTATAAAAGACAACTATCTCTTAATGTTGCTTACTCAACAAATGATAGAACTCTAAAGTATCTTCTACTTTTCTCTCTTCAAAAACAAATACAAACCATGCACTCTCTTGCATATTACAAATACCTTCTCAAGCTTTTATTTATATCTTTCCAAATGACCTTTGGCCTTCACCCTTTGTGACCCTTCAATCCTCATGGAAAATGGTGCCAAACTTGCATGACATTTCATATCTTTGCTTTTGAAAAGTTATATGGTGACCCTTCATAAGTAAAAGCATCCTTTCCTCTTTTATATTTACCTTGGTGACTTTTCATATTCCTCAAAGTGTCTCTTTATGAAAAAATGTGCCATACCTATTTTGCCTTCACATGGTGACTCTTGGAATTCCTCAAGGTGACTCTTCATGAGAAAATGTGTCCCATTCCTCTTTCGTCTTTTACCCCGTGACTCTTTGACTTATCCATGGGCCATCTTTTGACTTATATGCAACCAAAAATATATTCATTAATATTAAATAAATATTAACACACATTAGCCAAGATATGAATATTAAAAACACTATTAAATGCAATGGGGCCTTTATCACCAATAATGCTAGACCTTTGATATCAATGACAATATTTACAATAATTTCCCCTTTTGTCATTGATGGAAATATCAAACTGAAACTACCACATCTTGAAACTTACACATACTACCATTTGAAAAACATACAGTAACACCCCCTTACTATAGTGACCTGTATTTGTTCCATGTACCTATACCTATTATTTTCCCCCTTTGATATCAATGGCAAAGGGCCTACCTAGAGCTAATACTTAGCTCCCCCTCAACTGATGTTGAACCTCAATGGTAGGAAGTAAAATAAATTACTGCCAACTTCTCTCACAAATACTCAAATGTAACTTTTAGTAGTGGCTTTGTGAAAATATCTATAATCTACTCTATAGTACTGATATATTCCATCTTAACTTATTGATCTACAACTTGCTCTCTCAAATATATTTTGTTCTTGAATGTATCACTAGATTCTTCAAAATATTTATAGCACTTGTGTTATCACCAAAAAATAGAAATAGGTTCATCATACTTTACCTTAATATCTTCCAAAGTTTGCTTCATTTAAAGCACTTGCGTACAAAAAAATACTATTGCAATATATTCTTCTTTAGCTATAGAAAGTGATACTGAATTCTACTTCTTGCTTAGCCATGATATTAAGCTATCACCAAGGAAGAAATCTCCTCCACTTGTACTCTTTTTGTCACCCAAGCACCCTACCTTATTTGAATTTGTATAAGCAACCAAAGTGAAATCTCTACCTATGGGATACCATAATCCATAATCCAATGTCCCCTTGATATATCTAAATATTCTCTTCACTAACTGAACATGACTATCTTTTGGAGATGACTGATATTATTACAACCATACCTACTACATACATGATGTTTGGCCTTGATGCTGTCAAATATAAAAGACTACCAATTATAGATCTATACAAATATTGATCTATAATAGGTGAATCTTCATCCTTTCTCACCTTATTTCCTATACACATTAGTGTGTCAACTAGTGCACAATCCTCAAAACCAAATTTATTCAACATTTCCTTGGCATATTTACTTTGAGATATGAAAATTCCTTTATCTGACTAAAATATTTGTAATCCTAAGAAAAATGACAATTCTCCAAGCATAGACATCTCAAATTCTTTTTACATTCTATCAAAAAATTATTTTGTCATCTTCTCAATATTCCCTCTAAAAATGATATCATCAACATATACCACAATAATCAATTGATGCTCACCTTCTATTTTGATGTAGATATTACTATCAGCAAATCCTCTCTTGAAACCTTGATCTTGTAGGTACTTATCAAGTCTTGCATACCAAGCTCTGAGAGCTTGTTTCAATCCATACAATGTTTTCTTTAATCTATATACATGGTTACTAATATTTGAGAGAATAAATCCCTCAGGTTGCTCAATGTAGACCTCTTATTCAAGATTCCTATTCAGGAAGGTAGATTTTACATCCATTTAAAACACTTTGAAATTTTTAAACACTTCATCTGCAAGAAAGATTTAAATAGCCTCTAACCTTGCCACTAGGGCAAAAGTTTCTTCAAAATATATTCTCTCAATCTGAGCATATCCTTTACATACTAATCTTGCTTTATTTTTGGTCACTTTTCCATTTTCGTTCAACTTATTTCTATAAACCCATTTTGTTCCTATCACATTGTGATATTTTGGTCTAGGCACTAATTCCCAAGTATCATTCTTTTCTATTTGATTTAATTCTTCATCCATATCCTTAACCCAATGCTTATCATGTCTAGCTTCTAAAAAACTTTTAGGCTAAATTTTGGATAACAAAGAGAAATTAACTTGCTCAGATTCACTTACCATTATTCTTATGGTGTGAATTCCTTCATCTATGTCCCTGATGATGTCACTTTCATTATGATTTATCTAAACATATTTTGATGTATTTTTGGTGCCCATTTTCTCCTTCTCCTTCTCTTCATCTTCATCTGATTCTTCAAAACCTTCCTCTTCAATGATTTCAAGAATGTCTACGGGATCACTGATTCTTTGTGTTCCATCTTCTTCTATCCTGACACTTACACTTTCAACAATTTTCTTGGTTATTTTATTATAAAATTTATAATATTTACTCTTTCAAGAATAACCAAGAAATTTACCTTCATCTGCTCTAGATTCAATCTTACCAAGTTTTTCATAAGTTCTCTTTATGAATCATCTATTACTGAAAAATCTAAAATAATCAACTATTATTGGTTTGTCTTTCCATAGCTCATAAGGAGTCTTGTCACAATTAAATCTCAATAATTATATATTATAAATATGCACTACTATAGCAACTACCTCTCTCCAATATTTATCTACTATCTTGGATTCATTTAGCATTATCCTCACCATCTCCTGAACTATTCTATTTTTCCATTCAACTACTCCATTTTGCTGTGGAGTTTTGGCTGATAAATAATGTCTCTTTATTCCATGATCTTCATAAAACTCAATAAATTAATCTGAAATGAATTCTCCTCTTTGATCTGATATTAGACACTTAATCTTTAAAATTGTTTCATTCTCAACTAATGCTTTGAAATGTCTAAAAGCTTCTGATTTTTTATTTTAAAATATTACCTAAGTCATACATGAAAAATCATCAATAAGCAACATGAAATATTTCTCACTTTGAGTACATAGAGTTCTCATAGGTATACATAGGTCAGTGTGAACAAGCTCTAGTATCTGAGTGGCCAAGTACTCTATTGTTTTGAACCACCTTCTAGCATACTTCCCATGCTAACAAGGTTCACAAAGCGTGTTGGATGGCTTTGTATTATTTTGAAGATTTATAACTGCATTCTTTTTGTTGATGTTAAAAATATTGTCAAAATTTATGTGCCCCATTCTCCTATCACATAGCCAACTTTATTCAATCTGAATCTAACAACATCTTTGATCTTTGATGTCTGATAGCATTTACAAGTTATTGCTTGTTCTCTGAGCATCCGTAATCAATACATCTAAATCTTTTCTTCTAATTTCACAACCTTCTACATAAAAATTTAGTGTGTGACCTTGATCAAACATTTAAATTACACTCAAAATATTATTTTTAAGACATTCTAAATATAAAACATTTTCAGTTTTAGTTCTACCATTATCCAAACTTAGTGTACCTTTTCTAGCAATTCTGGTAGTAGTATTGTCTCCAAATTTCACTGTGCCACCATTAATCTTCTTCAAGGTTAGGAACTTAATATTTTCTCCTATCATGTGCCTTAAACATATACTATAAATGAACCATGGATTTTCTTGATTTATTTCATGCAAATCTGTCTACACCAACATAAATTTTCTAGGTTGTTTCTTTTGCAAAAAACCTATCTGAACATTTTTCTTAATGAATGGAGGTCTGAAACTATAGTTCTTCTTGACTGAATCAAACACACTTATACAATATTAGGATATGTGTCTAAATTTTTTATACTTATACCATATTATAGCCTCTTCATGAAAGATTGATAGAGGAGCAAAAGAGTTGTGGCTTCTACTTGATTCTGCATGACTTTCCTTCTTATTTCTGAAACTGTTAGCTCTTTCTTGAAATTCTAATTTCTTATGACCATATCCATTATAATAAAAATATTAACTATAAAAATAGGACCTATTTATGTATCTCTAACCTGATTGAATTTTATAGATTTGTTCCCTCTAGCCTTCTTTATTTGAGATGTCCTCTATATTCTTAACTTCTTCCCTTTTTATTTCTTTCTTTTGTAAGAGCTTCAGCATAGCTCTTTCCTTTTTCCTTGTCTATGAAATTAGTGACCTCTTTCTCCTTTTCAAATCCAATACTTATCTTATCTAACATTTATCTTTGATTTTCTAATATATTATTCAATATATTAGTGTTATTCTCAAATTTTGAATCATTGGCTGCTCTATCATTGATTACTTTATTTATTTTTATCAAAATCTACTTTTAAAGAAGCAATTTTAATAACATACCTTTCATATTCTTTACTTACTATTTCAATTGTGTTGTTAGATATTATTCATTCTTCTTGGCTTCTTCAAAGTGTGCTTGTAGATCTTTAATTATTTCCTTTGACTCCTTCAGTTTTCTCAATCTGGAGATTTAATCTTCGATTCTTCTTTTCAAGAGATTTTAACTCTTCTAAGGCACAAATGAGTTCTCCTTCCAAATTCACTTCAGCTTCATCCTATTCTTCTTCATGATCATTTATACTTTTGATTATAGAGGCATCTTCATGTTTGGCCATGAATAAAATCTCTTCTTCTTTTGAGTCACTAACTCCACTATCTTTCGCTAAGCTAAGACCTTTAGAATACAAATAATTCTTCTTGAATCCCTTCTTGAATTTTCCTTTGAAATTATTATTGTATGTAAAATTTCCTTATTCATTGTCATCATTACCCTTAATTGGGAATTTGGTTGCAAAATTTCTAATATTTCAATAACTAAAACATTTAAAAGGTAATTTTCCTTGATATTTACTTGTGCCCTTTTTCAGCTTGTGAATGAATAGAGATCCATTATCATCTTCATCATCATTAGAATTATCACTTGATTCTTGAATTTTAACCTTCTCTTTCTTTGATGTCTTGAAAGCCACTTCTCTCTTTGAAGGTTTATATTATTTAGTCCACATCTCATATGTCGTAATAAAAACATCAAGCTCATCCATCTTTAGCTTGGCTCAATTCTTCATCTCTTTAATTGTCATAACATTCACATCATATCTCAATGGTAGAGATCTCAAAACCTTTTGAACCACAGTTGAATCTTCTATATTTTCTCCAAAACCTTGAATCTGGTTGACTATTTAATCAATCTTTAAGAGATAACTTGTTATATGTTCTTCTTCTTCCATCTTCAAACTCTCAAACTATCTTCTGAAAGTTTGAAGCTTAGCTTGCTAAACCTTTCCATCAACTTTATAAATATTCTCAATTTTTACCCAAGTTTCATGAGCAGACTTACACTGCATAACTTTAACAAATTTTGATTCATATAAACCACATAAAATAACATTTAAAGCTTTAGTATTATTTTCATTTGCCTTATTTTCTATCAGAGTAGTTACAAGTGTCTATGGCTCTTCATATTCCTCCACCACTACTTGCCATATGTCAAATCTAAGGGCCATCAAATAAGTCTTCATCCTTATGCTCTAAAAAACATAATTCATCCCATCAAACAAAGGTGCCTTATTTTTAGAAAATCTTTCATGTGATCCAACCATCATGCTTTCCTGATCTTCCCTCAAGTTGTAAAACTTTTTCAAAAGGAACCTGCTCTGATACCAATTATTAAGCATGAAATATACTGAGAGGGGGGTGAATTAGTATATTATATATATTTTATTTAATCTAATTTATTTTCTTTAACCACTCAATCATACATTCAAGATATGTAATACAATAGAAATTATAATTTGCACCACACAAGATAGAGAGAGAGACACCAGATTTTTATGTGGAAACCCAAAGTGGGAAAAACCACAGAGAACAATTTCAAGTATATGAATGAGCACCAAATCAAAATACAAAGTTTACAATAACTAAATTTTAGAAGCACTAAATCCTTTACCGAGCACTAACATAGAAAATATTTGTGAGCACAAACCCATATGAGAACCAACCCATAGGAGCACCAACCCCTCTTGTGTATAAAACAAAACTATCTCTTAATGTTGCTTATTCAACAAATGATAGAAAGCTACAATATCTCTTAATTTTCTCTCTTCAAAAACAAATACAAACCATGCACTCTTTTGTATATTACAAATGGCTTATTAAACCTTTATTTATAGCTTTTCAAATGACCTTTGGCCTTCACCCTTTGTGACCCTTCAATCCTCATGGAAAATGGTGCCAAATTTGCATGACCCTTCATATCCTTGCATTTGAAAAGTCATATAGTGACCTTTCATAATCAAAATCATACTTTCCTCTTTTGTCTATATCTTGGTGAATTTTCATATTCTTCAAAGTGTCCCTTTATGGAAAAATTCACCATACCTCTTTTGACTTCACATAGTGACTCTTGGAATTCCTCAAGGTGACTCTTCATGAGAAAATGTGTTCCATTCCTCTTTCATCTTTTACCCCATGACTCTTTGACTTCTCCATGGGCCCTCTGTTGACTTATATGTAACCAAAAACATATTCATTAATATTAAAGTAATATTAACACACATTATCTAAGATATGAATATTAAAAACACTATTAAATACAATGGGTCCTTTATCACCAATAATGCTAGACCTTTGACATCAATGATAATATTTCCAACAAAAGAAGGGCATTAGAGTGGAAAATTTGTTAATCATTTTTCATGGAGATATGGCTATGAACCTGATGAAAAAAAACCATGGATAATAATTTCAAGGGACATATTTCATCTCCCCAAAATACCAGCTCTTGAGTTGACCTCTCCTATAAGGAATGAAGGAAAACCTGACAGACTACCTAGGCTGTCAAAGAAGTTAATAAAAAAGAGCAATGGTTTTGGACCTATTATACCTTATTTGACCTTGAAACTTCTTCCATACATCTACAATAAACTCCTCTTTATACTTGACTCCCCCCTATATGGACCTATCAGTATAGTTCCATACAACTCACAAAAAACACCTAAAAATTCCATTTTCACTATTTTCTCCATGTTTCTAAGCTAGAACTACCATTTTAGGGAAAATATGGGGATAACTTAAAGTTAAATGGCATTTAAAATTGATGATATGACAAGGTAAGTTTAAAGGAAACCTATTAACATATGTGTGTCCCATGTGGCTAGTGGGGAGGTGAATATAAGCATTAAAAATTACCCTTAAGACTATGAAAGCTTAGTAGTGGTTTATAATGAGAATAGGACCATCTTCAAGACTCTTTTAAACAACGAAACATTAGAATATTACCTCTTTATGAAAATTTTATGTGGCATATTTTCTCATGTGAGGAATTTAAGGGTCTTGAAAGTGCTAATGAGGCATTGTGAGAGACTTAGACAGAATGGCCATGGGATATGATTTTGACACACATAATTAGGATTCATACCATGAACCAAAAGGGGCTTGAAAATAATTCACATTGCTAGTGATGCTTACTCTCAACTTGAAATGACCTAAACTTTTTCTAGGGATCTTTAATCCTATAATTCTTCAGACCATACTTTTAGTCCTGAGAAAGACCAAGACAGCCTCCCTAATCACTTTGCGATCACTATGATCAATGTCATATCACCAAATAGGCCAAAAATAGATATGATATGTGATGACACAAATAGTTTCTATGAAAACATAATACCCCTCACAAGACTCAAATAATTATGAAAGAAATCCATGAGGTCATGACTAGTTGAGGCTCTATAAGTAAGCTCAGAAGAGTTTTTGTGCAAGTTTTTTATGGTATGGATTGACCTTTAACCTTGTCAAGAAAAAATGTCAATATTTTTTGTGACACTGAGGGGTGACCAACTTGTTATTCAAGAGAACCTAGACCTTTATAATGATCATGATGACTCAAACATAACATTATAACTTGAAAGACCCTTATTAGATTTATAAGTAATTAGTACTTTATGACACACAAAAATAGTAGTAACAACTGCAACACAACAAAAAATACAAAATAACAACACCTAATCCTAAAAAACACATCTAACACCTAGAATAAACAAGACATGACACCAAAACAATAATACAATAGACTATAGTATAGACTTGTGTAGACATAATTATTTAGATAAGGTAATAAACAACTAACTAAAACACACCTCATATCTCCTCCAGGATCAAAATAGAAACTCCTTTGATCAAGTTATCTCCATGATATTAGGTTTCTACATGATAATAGAATTATAGATAGGTATTTTATGTTTCATGAAGGCTCTGACGTGTAGATGGCCTCTTAAGAAAGTGACTAGACCTTCTGGTTCCATCCCTAGGTGCATGGGTTGACTAGGTGATTCAAGAACGCAATCATACTCCTCCTATACTTGCCTTATTTGCATCAACATTATGATTTTTTACTTAGTCAAATGTTACTCTTGATTACGTTGAGTAATTTTAAGTGGCTCTTGTGTTATGTTATATGGTTGTCTTCTAAGGGAATTTCATCTTGTTTCATGATTATTTGGAGACAATTGAGTTTAGTTATATCTTCTACGAGTGAAGAGGTATCCGTAGGTGGAAGAAGTGGCTGGTAACCTTGTTTGAAATAATAAAACAAGTCATCTCCATATAGGATATATTCTTGGAGTGGCACGATTGAAGGGATGACCCCTTATTATTTGATGATATTTCCCTCTTAAAATTAGACCAGATTATAGCATGCTTCAAGGATATTTTAACCTACCTCTATGATATCAAACAAATATTTTGATTGATCCCTACCTATTTGACGTGTAATAAAAATATCTTCAATTTGGATAGTATGACTCTCTTGATATTGCAAGTCATTTTGTATCACCTTTGATTGATCTTTTGAAGTTACTTCATCTTCAAAAACCACTCAATGATTTTTCAAATTCTTAGAGTTGTCTTGTTCCTATCCTCATTGGTTGGTCTACAACTTTCCCCCATAATTGCTACAAGTTCTTGAGGACTACCTATTAGGTAATTTTTACACCCAAGTTTTGCATCTTTCATTTTGGCTAAGTGTAGCATTCTTAATTTGTTTATCCCCATGGCAAGTTTCAAGTGTTATTTTCTTTGAAATCCTTTGTTCAGTCTTTTTACAAGTGTTATTTTGGTCTTTTGTCAAGTTTTATTTCTTTTAGCAAGGTTTTACTTCAGGTTTTTTGTTCAAGGTTCAAAGGAATTGTTTTAGACTTTTTGTCCAAAAAAAAGTCCAAAGGAATTAGTCCATCTCAAGCTTTCCAAAAGTTCACTTACAAAATTCTGAAGGATCTTTTTCTCATGGAAGTGTCCTTTGTAAAATTTTTGAAGGGTACATTTTCAAGATTGTCAAAGGGTCTTTTCTTAGGAATTGGTCCTTTGCAACTTTTCTGAAGGAATTGGCTCTTTGCAACTTTTTTGAAGGAATTTTTTTATGAAGGGTTTTTTTCTCATTGAAGTGACCTTTTCAATATTTTTGAAGGGAAATTTCAATGTTTTTGAAGGTTCTTTCTCTTGCAAAATGTCCAGTTCAAAAATTTTGAAGGGACACTTTCAAAAAGTCTGAAGGGTCTTTTCTTGGGAAAGTGTCCAGTGAAAAAATTACAAATGAAAACTTTTAGAAAGTCTGAAGGATCATTTCTCAAGAAAAGGGATGCTTCTTTCTCTTGCAAAGGGACATTTTCAATATTTTTGAAGGGTCTTTTCTTGGGAAGTGGTCATTTGTATTTTTTTAAAGAAATCATTTCAGATATTTTATCTGAAATAATATTTTCAAAAGAATTATTTCTTAAGGGTTTTCTAAAGGAATTGTTTCTCATGCAAGTGACCTTCAAAAGGTTTGAAATGTTCTTTTTAAAAATCTTTAAGGGACACTTGTAAAAAGTTTTAAGGGTCTTTTCTCGAGAAAGAGTCCAGTTTAAAAAACTCAAAGGGACACTTATAAAAAGTCCAAAGGGTCTTTTCTAGAGAAAGTGCCCAATTCAAAAATCTTGAAGGGATACATGAAAAAAGTCCAAAGGGTCTTTTATCAAGAAAGTGTCCATTTAAATTTGTTGAAGGGCATGTTCAAGCTTTCCAAAGGGAAAAAAGCAAAGGTCTAAGGAAGATGCCCTGAAGGAATGGTCTTAGTAGAGTGATGATTATATGAATTCCAACTTCAAGGTGATGAGATAGCCATTGGTGTTTAAAAAGTGGGTCCCAAGTAGATCAGAGGGGTTCATATCACCATTGACTAGATCTTGATTTGAGTCATTTTTTATAGCTAATCAAAGAAAAAAAGGCTGAGGAACTTTACAAGGTTTGACCATCTAACTTGGTCAAACTAGAACAAGTTTTCAAAGGATGTTTTCAAACAAGGGATGATAAACTTGTTCCTTATAAGAATTTTTTTGATAACCTCAAAACACATTCTAAATCTCTATAGTTTGAGCAAGTTCTGAAAGTCAATAATAGATCTACCAATGCCATGGAAACAATTGGTTCCATGATTCAAATGCATGATAGTGCTAAAGAGTATCAGTTCTTGATTGAAAATATTCTTGAGCCAGCACATATTCTATCAGATTCATAGAAGATATGCACCATTTCTGATCCTAATCCCTCACCTGAGCTACCATGGTACCAATATTTTTATAACTATTTCCATAGTCGTGTATTTACCACCAACCTTTCCAATAACAAAAAAAACTATTCTTTCATCACTTAAGACGTTATATCCTCCTTAGAAACATGTTTTATCATAAAGGCTATGATGGAACACTTATTCATTATTTATCTTTTGGAGAATCCAAGCTGGCACTAAAGGAGGTTCATGAAGGAATGTGTGGGGCCCATACCAATGGTGTAGTCCTAACAAAGAAACTCCTCAAAATAGGCTATTATTGGCCCAAAATGGAGATATATGCTTGTAATTATGTAAAGAAGTGTGTTCCTTATCAGTAGCATGGAAACTTGATACATGTACCTTCTTTACCATTACAGATGATTACAACACCATGGCCATTCTCAATATGGGGTCTCGATCTCATTGGGAAAATTAACCTAACATATTTAGATGGACATAAGCACATTTTGATTGCAACCAAGTGCTTTACCAAGTGGATTGAGGCCATTCCTCACTTATGTTATTCAGAAATAAATAGCCAAATTCATTCATTACCATATCATCTATCGATATGGCATCCCATCCCATATTATATCCAATAATGGTGGATTATTTGTGAACCAAGATGTGAAATCTCTTTGTGTAATATTCAAGATCAAGCATAATAAATCCACTCCATATAACCCATAAGGCAACAGATAAGCTGAGGCATAAAATAAAACCATTCTAGCCATCTTAAATAAGATTGTCAATGATGCTAGCCATAATTGGAACTTGCAACTCTTTCTTGCCCTTTGGGCTTATAGAACCAATCATCATACCCCAATTGGAACTACTCCATACTCCCTTGTTTTTAGCACTAAAGCTATCATCTTGGTCAAAATTGAGATCCTATCATTAAGAATATCACTGGAACATAATGAATATAATGAAGACTATAGAGCCTCATGACTACATGAACTAGAGCTTCTTGATGGTAAGCATTTGGCTAAATGCATTCTCCCTTAATAATTTGAGATTGGTGACTTAGTTTTGAAAGAGAACTAGAAGACTATGAATGTTGAACCCAAAAAAATAGGCAAGTTTCAGCCTAATTAGTTAGGCCCATATATTGTCACAACAAACTATGGATCAGGAGCATATCAATTGGCTAAACCTAATGGTGAAGAAATTGTAGAGCCCATAAAAATCATACACCTTAATAGGTTATACACATGAAAAACTTTGAAACATTTTCTAAAAGACCCCTGACTTGGGGTCAACTTGTGCTATCATAATTTTATCCCACCATTTTATCTTACCTTGAATGCATTTTATACTACCTTGGTCCACTTTTCATGATTCCTGATAGTAAAGGCTTTGAATCCTTAGCACTCTGAACATATTATTCATCCCATTCTAGATTGATCTATTCAAGAAGAATATTATTTTTTATGTCTAAGGCATGTTATAAGCTTAAACAATTTTTATCCCTTGACCAATTATGATCTTGATTATGTCTCATGAACATTATGAACATCCTTAGCAATAGTTCTACAAAGTAGTTCAGCTAGGATAGTATTGTGTAGCTTTAGACAAGTGACCAGAATCATCTTCTTAGTTCTAGACCATTGCTACACAATTATAGATAGGTGAATGCATATACTTCTTTTTTAATTCAAGCTAAACATTATTCTATATCACATTTTCTACTCTTTATTGTTTTATCAAGATCCTCACTCTCACCAATTTTTTAGCATGGGCCATTGTAGCTAGCTTAGATTTCTTATTGGAACATCTTCTCTTAGGATATGCATCTCCTTAACTAGATGGTTTCACCTTGTGTAAATTTTATCCCAAAAACATTAGAAATACTTTGAAAATACCAAAAACATCAGAACATGATCCACAAAAGAATAAAAACATTATCTTATGCTTCTATACATTTGTACATTCCCATTCCACCATGCTATGTTCTTGACATTTTGAAAGCAAAGAAGCACCAATTCATTTCATCTTATCCCATGCATTTGTCATTTTTTAAGATCATTATTTCTCATCTCATCAACATGTTTGCTGAACCATTCTCATTTGTTTTTTGTATCTTCCATTTTTTATAACATTAATCATGTTGGTCTGATCATCATTTTTTTTTATCCCATTTCTTGAGGGAACTACATTTGGTCTAAATTTCATATTGGAACATGCATCCATGGAACTATGTAGGCAACATCCACTTGTCTTATACATCTGGAGCTAGCTTGGCCAACCCCTTCCTTTTCTTCTCTTTCCCCATTTATTTTGTCATTAATCCTCTTTAATTAGGGAAAAATTACCATGTCATTATTATTTATTATGATGTGGTGGAAAGTAATGCCTCTACTGCATATACATGAACATATCTTTAAACTACACTAACTTGGTTTTTGTTTGTGTGTGTTTAGTTGAGTTCTCGTGGTGTTTTATTGTGTTTTCTTGGTGTTTTTTTGTGATTTCTCACCTCTCATTTTATTTCTTCTCTTTTTTCTTACTTCTTGTCTCATCTTGGTCTTGTGTTTCCTTGATTATTTTTGCTTATCTCTTTTGTGTTCTAGCATATCTTGATGATTCACATGGATCTTGATTGTCTATATATTGATCCTATGTTATTACGTTGTTCTTGGACCATTTTATTTATTTGATTATTTTTGGTGTCTTATTTTTTTGTTTTATTTTTCTTTTGTCTTTTGTGTTCATGAATGCCTTGATGGTCCACATGGATCTTGATTGTTCATATCTTGGTCTCATTTCGTTAAGACATTCTTGCCTTTTATTTTTAAACATTTTTGTTCCTACTTAAGGTCATTTCTTGATTTCGAGATAGGTTCATTTATATTTATATTTTTCTTTTTCTTTTCCTTTTTGTTATTGTTTAAATGTAAATCATTTTAACTCTAGTTTTGTTCATTATTTTACCATTAGCCTTAGTTATAGGTATTCACATTTGAACTAACTTAACACAATTGAAATCTTATGTCATTCTAAGTTATTCATACTTATGATACCTATTTTAGTTTGCTATAGTAATCACCTTGTGCTCAGGTGTCAATGTCTTAATGTCAACATCAACTTCGATGAATGATTCTCAAGAACACTTTGGAATACCTAGGCTCATGATATGAAATTAGGATTCTAAGTAACATACATTTCAAACTTCTTTATCTATGCATAAATGTACATATCTTTACATACATTGTAATTCTAATCAATTCTTAGTCATTATTCATCATTCCTCAATCCATTCTCTCCCAAACTTGGGTGAACTACATTGGGTTGAAGTTCATGTTGGAACATGAGTCCATGGAACTATGTAGGCAATCCTCAATTTCTATTGAGGTCATCTTGACTATCTCCATTCTTCTTTTCATTTTTATCATCACTTTATGAATTCTCATATGCTTGGTTTTATATGGCTTTCTAAGCCATTACACCATTGCATGTACATTTTCACCCACTCATTTTAACCTTTCTTTTTGGTTATATCCTTGATATATTTTTATTGCCAATTTCCCATGTTGGGGCACAACATCTGAACAACATCCAAATCAAATCATCTCTATAAGGGAAAATCATTATTTATTCTTTATTAATGATCAAGATTCACCCTACTGAGGTAAAACTAATTTATCATAATCAAATATGCTCTACTGGTGGTGCTTCTTTTATATTATTTTTAGTTACCCCATTCTAGTGGTGCTTCTCTTCCTGAAGCATAACATTATCTCTTTTCCTCTAATTCTAAGATCTCCACATTAAATCCCATGATGGTAATATTTTAGTGTGTAGCTTGTCTTAGGATTGATCAATTTCATAAGCATGTAGATTCTACTCTCTAATTGGGTACATTTAAAGTGTGTCCCTTACATTTATGGATTGTATCTTTCCTATTCCCCCATTTTGGGGCCTATTATAATCCTAATTTTATTTTTATCATTGATTTTAATCATATTTTCAATAATTAGCTCATCTATATGTTATCTATTCCATGGGTTAATCTCTCACTTTCTCTCTCTATTTGAGAGTCTATCTTTTTCTTCCATCCTAGTATGTCCTCTTGAGGGGGCATCATGGGTCTGTTCCAATTTATTCTTAATAAATATTTTATTTCAAAATATTTTTCTTCACTTTAATGTCTCTCTATGCCTTTTTAAACAAGGGGAAAATGTAGATATCTAATTCCTAACCCCATTTGTATTGAAATTGGCAATCTTACTCTAATTGCACACAAATGCACATTTTAGGTCAAAATCCATAAAACACCCTAAATGGTTTCAATGTGTCACTTACAAGTGCCATTTTAGGTCAATGTATCCCTAAATATGGAAATACATTTTATGGTCTAGCTAACTTTGATCAGATCATTTTGAGTCAAAATGACAAATTCACCATTTAGTGCTCTAGATCACTCTTTTCTTCTAATTAATTGGTGCACATCATGTACCATTGTTATTTTGTGTTTTAAACATCCTAAATAGGAATATAGCTCCAAATCATCTAACATCACCTTCCAATTCCTCTCCAATGATATTATGATCTAGTAATATGACTTTCTAACCATTTTGATTAATTGTTCACCAATTTCCAAAGAATTGCACTAAACTTGATTAAACTTACTTAAGCTAATTAATCTAATTTAAGAACTTAAGTAATAATTCCATAGATATTTTTTAATATCTCATTATTGGAAATTTATTTTGCATATTTGCATCACCTAGTGACATCTTCTATGGGGTGGCATCCATCAAGCCATAAGTGCATAAAATATCAGGATTATGGGTCACCCATGCCTAGTTAATGCCTCCCATGCCTCTTTAATGCTTATTTATCTTAAGGATATTTATGAGTTTAAATCCAAATATTATGATTATCCATAGCCACACATCTCAATCTTATGATGGATGGTCATGGTTGATCCTGACCAATCTCAAAATCTATAAATAGAGAGGCCATAGATATGAATTTTAAGATTGAATATTGCAAAGTTATAATGTTAAATTATTTCCATAATCCTTTGCATTTGATCATTGATTTGTTTTAAAAGATTCTTTGATAGTATATTTTAGTGATTTGGAATCATGAGCCTAGGCTTTATGGAGTGTTCTTGATACATTGGAGGAGTTTTTCACCTTTGTTGACAAAGACAAGGATGCTTGATCAAGGGAGAACATGATTTTGAGCCATATGGGTATGGTGAATTCATTTGGGAAGGTAATATGATGTTTCTTTCTTTCATTTTGTTTCTTTCTATCCTTTTTAGTTCCCATAGGAATTGATAGGATTAGTTAGTTAGTTCTTTATCTATTTTTCATTATTTATGGACTAATGTTTGACTAACTTGCTTTGTAATCCTCTCTACAATTATATACAACATTATCTTATACCTTAAGCCATACTCATTAATAATTGTTTTGGTTACTTGTTTGATAATTTTAATTTGGGAATAAGAAATATATTTGATAATGTTAATAGATAAGTGTGCCAAAAATTGATCTACAAGGGGTTTGAAGGTATTTACTGATTGAGATGGTAAATTAGAGAACTGATCTAAAACATAGAATTTTAAGCTCCTTGGAAATAATTTGGTTAACATTTTATTATTGGAGGAATAATCAAAGCATATCACATAAAAATATCAAATATGTTGTTTAAGATCACCCTTGCTATCATAAAATGTGAACTTAGGTGCATGAAAACTAGTTTCTAAAGGGTGCAAAGATATCTTTGATGTAAGCGGATTATGTGAAACAATATCATAAGGTATATCTTAAAATTTTGTTTAATATTTTTAACCATAGTTCTCAAAAGTTTAATAGTTTGGACAAGAGCTTGCACATCTTTGTATTTTGGGTTTAACATTTGAGAAGTCACCAAAGGAGATGTACCAATAGGTTGGGTAGATATAGGCATTGAAATTAGTATTTAAGTTGAAGCATTTCAGTTTACAATGGTAGATGTAGCAATAGTAGTCTTAGGAAACAAATTTTGAAATATATGTCCTTTTCCCCCATTAAACTTATGAGGTGGTAATTTACTCAAGGGGAGGGTTGTGGGTATATGGGGATGACCCATAGATCAAATAACATGATCAATATATGGACCTACTTGTTCATTTATAATTTTTGATTTTTTAGTTTCTAATATGGTTCTTATGATTTCATCAATATATTTAGGTTTTTGATAAATATGATCATGAAATAATGTAGTTACTTGCACTTTCTCATGATCTATTTTTGCATGTTCTTTAGTTTCATTAGACTCATGTTTTTCTTTATAAAAAAATTATTCTATGATAACCTCATCAATATTTTTTTCATTCTAAACATTAGTATCATCATGTTCCATAGGATTAGGTTCCTCACTAGTTTTAGATATATCAAGTGGAAGGATGGAAAAATCAACACGTTAAATAGGAACACCTCCCAATCTAAGGCTATGCCTAGATTGCATGAAAAATAATATAATAAATAACTAAAAAAACACATCAATCTAAAACCTTAAATGGATGAAAAACCCTAGGAATCATAAAAATTGCATTCAAATGAATCAAGTTCACTAAATGTTTAAACCTAAGATACAAATATGTTGAATATAGGGTTAAATGGGTAGATATAACTTAGGGCACAAAAATGATAGACTATCTCTAAAGCAAGCCAAATGTTTACAAAACTAAAATATAACTAATGGCCTACATACAAAAATTTGATGGATTTGGGGTAAGAAGTTGAGTAGGTTCCTAGTTGAAGAGTGATCCAATGTCACAAGAAGCAATTAGGATGCAAGATAGGATCAAGTTTTTTTCAAATATTTTGAAATACTTTAAGAAAGATTAAAGTGTAGACTTGGAAAATTTAAGGAATCTGACCATGATGGCATGTCATGAAAGAATGAAGAGAAACATAGTTGTGCATTTAATAATTACACTTGAGAAGTCTACCAGAGCTAAATAATTACATGAGTATGATGTAATTTGTCTTAAGATCATCCTCTATTAATTTAGTGTCTTAATGATCTTTCTATCTCAAGATATAAACATCTAAAGTTGAACTTATAGAGAGGGATGTGCGTGCAGACATCAAATTTGAGCCGTGGGAAATAGCCATTTGAATTTAAATGTTTCTGAAGATCTAACAATGTGCATTAGATCATGAATCAAATATCTAGTTGTATATGCTGAATGAAAAAGTTAGTGGGTCTAAGTTGATTAATAGTGCATGATCCATCATACCAAAGTAGATCAATGGTGAGCAGGTGATCAATGACATTAGTAGGTCCTAAAGATCTAATAGAGCATATTTTATTGAGCATCCAAGATTAATGGTGAGCTCAAAGTCAAAATGATTTTTAAATAGAAAGTGTCCAAAACTACATAAATTACTCTATTTTTATGGATTCTTTATAAATTCTCAATTTATGATTAATTAACTTGAAATTGGCATAATAATTAAAATCAACACTAAAATAATTATAATAAGCAACAAACATGAGTCACAAAGACAATATGTAAACTAGAATTGATAATAGATTTCACTTGATCTGGGCTACATCTATGGGTCTTACTTACATGAAAAACAAATTGATTATTGATGCAAAAAACACTTTGTGCATCAATTATCCCTAGTATGTGTTCTTGATTTACAAATGAATGTTTTGATGTCCTCTAGCTTTGGCTTTGGAAACTAGCTCTGACTCTAGCTCTCAACTCTTACTCTCAACTCTAAATCTTAGCTCTCAGCTTTAGATCTTAGCTCTAGATCTCATCTCTAGCTCTCAGCTCTCAGCTCTAGCTCTTGGCTCTCAGCTCTTGGTTCTCACTCTTGACTCTCAGCTCTTAGCTATGGCCCTCGACTCTGCTTGATTACTCTCAAGTGTTGTGTATTATTCTTCACACTTTTATTATGATTTCAAATGACCCATATAGACCCTTTATATAGGTTTACAAGTCCACAAAATGTGATCTTGGATGATTATCCTTTCCCAATTTTAGATAATATTCATAATTATCCTAAGACCTTTTCTTATGGGATTAACTATTATCCCATTCTATTGTGGGATTATAATATAAGAATTTATTTATCCCACACATGAATTATATGTATTTTAGATGTTTTAATAAAACATTACATTAAAAAATCCCATTTTTTTGGGAATAAATATTATCATAAGCTTTTAATTAAAACCTTCCACATTGGTCTTTCTTGTGGGCATTGAAATGAAATCCCATATTTGTGGGAATAAATATTATCATATATCCATGCCTTATTAAAAGGCTATATTTTTTTATATCCACATATGTGTGGAAAATATATTTTTTTAATATTTGGTCAAAGTCTTTTTTATCCCATAGTATTGGGATGTGAGATAATTTTTTTTAAATAATAAACTTTATCACATGTAAAGTGGTGTCACATTGCCAAATAGATTCACCATGTGGAGCTTTATAGTTGTGCCACATGTCCATACCAATGTGTGACATGTGTCTATACTGCATTGGTCCACCTTTAATGCTTATTGACTAGGTTTGACTAGTGTTGACCAATGTTGACCCATCCTATTGACTTTTGACCAACTTTGACTAACCATAGCTTTCACATATAGAATCGAAATTGGTCTATTCAAACTATGTCAAAAAACTTGTGATGCATTCTACACAATGAAAATGGTTAAAAAATATTTTGTGATAATAATTTTTTCTAGTTTGACTAAATTTGACCACATGTTGACCAAACTTTGATAAATGACAACTAGAACATATGATGTCCATTTTTTGCATTCTAATAGTTTCTAAAAATATCTTAATGATATCTACATAATATATCACATTTAAAGAAAATTGTGGAACATATAAAAATATCTTCTAGATCATGCCTCCCTAATAAGAAGGCTTTTGGTATCCAAAAGTTCAATAATCCATTGAATCTGCTAAATGGTTCTCTTACAAACTATCAACTCTACAAAATATCACTAAAAGTTATCATGGTAATGATTCAAAAGTCAAACTAAATCCATGAAATTATCAGTAAAGAACATCTGTATCTAATATCAAATTGTAGATATGAACAAACTACCTATACAAATGTCACATCTTCAAAATGGTGAATCTACTAATCACTACAAAATGATCACCAAGTGCAACTACAAACTACTTTTTCAATGTAATAAATATACACCCTAATTGTAACCACATTTGATAATTACAAATAAATGCCCAAAAAGAGGGAATTATAAACACGTGAAAATATCATTAATGGCTACAAAAAGTTTGTATAATTACTATAATTACAAAAGATGCTCAAAAAGGGTCTTATAAGCCTCTAATATATTTTCACAAGGTAAACAAAAACATATATATATATATATATGCAAGTTTCCCCATAATAGACATACTGATCATGCCCCATATAACTTGCATATACTGATGTCAAAGTTCAAACTAAAGTTTTTACAAAAACTCAAGCATGAGAAATTAATCCATGTATGATAAACATGTCACTTGGATTTTCTCTATAGGTTACTCTAAATATCATAATTTTAATGACAAGTTATCAACATTACGCTTCTTTCAGGTGATGGGTTCTCATGAGATATTCTATCCCATCTTTTACAATGTCATATCAATTTTATCTTCTAGAGAAAGTTGCCTTTCTCAAATATAAGTATGGTTTATGTAGGATAATTAAAATAAATTGAAGTGGAACCACATCTAATTCAACTTCATCTAAGAAGTTGGAGGTAATTTCAAACCCTAGTTTACATGTTTTGCTTACATGTAGGTTAACATCACCATTTATCCCAACCAATGAATATGGTATAAAATGTGGCTTAGTTTTTAAACCTAGGGTTTCTATAACATCTTAAAAAATTAAATTCTTTTGATAATTTATATCAAAAATAACATCTATCTTTGAATTCTTAGAAATTATTCTTTTGAAGAAATGTTGTTTACCTTTCTAGGGTGATAAATTCTACATTGTCAGCTTATCCTTCACTGTCGTCTCCCTAATTAATATTTCTCAGGTTCTACTTAACAAGGCTCTATTTTTTGTTTAACTAACGATGTAATTACAACCTTTACTTGAGGTTTTGGATGACTTTTCTTATCTTCTTTCAACATTTGTCCTTTGGCATTGAATTAAAAACCAAACTTCATGTCTTCTTCAGGTAACTTCATTTCATTAGTCTTCTTATTTTCTAACTTGACATGTCTCTTAAGAATATTTCTAGGGATTTTTAGGGAATAATTACAAGATACATTCAAATATTTCCTCTTTTCATACCTCAATAATTAATTTGAAGATGTCTCATCATATTTAACTACTTCATCTTCTGAGAATGTTTCCTTAATCTATTCAAGGTGTTTTAACTTGTTGTTTGAGTAAATCTTCAACTTAGCTTCTTAGTAATATTTTCATTCATTTATATATCCTAATCCTATGTAAATTAGTTTCTTCATAACTTGGATAGGTTGGATAATTCCTTGACCATTAATGCCAAGGCCCCTTCCATTAAATCCCATTTGGGCCAATAATTTAGAACCTATTCCCCTTGTGTGCTTCTCAAATGTATTAACACAATTACTTAATGAATGTATGGAATTAGAACATAAAGTATCCCTAACATTATTAATATATTCAAAATAATTGATTTAATTACTTTTATTTTTTAAATACAACATAATTTTTGGTACCTAACTTGGTAGCATCATTCAGATTAATCCTTCATTTTTTGTTTGATGCCTAGGAGAACTAAGATTTGTATATTCTCTGATAGGTGCCTTCCCCTTTGCTTTACATCTCTTCTACTACCAAGATGGATCTTTGTAAATGTGTAGATTCTAACATTAATCCATAATGTGACCTTAGTTATAGTATTAACCACAAAATTTTGAGTCTACTGGCATTCGCTTCTTTTGATGAAATTCTTACTACATTTTTGCATACATAGCATCAATGCTCTATTAGAGCTTATTGATCTATAAATCCTATCTTCATTCTGCATCTTTTTATCACGGTTCTTGAAATTTCAAGTATTGCATCAATATAATGATAATGGTATTCAAAAATAACTAAACTTGAGATAGCATTGGATCCATATTATTTCATAGAATGTGAGTAAAATCACAATTTCATTAACAAGAACTTATCTCTGATACCAAACTTGATCCATAAATAGGGAGTGTCTAAAACTACACCAATTGTTCTATTTTTATGGATGATTTATAAATTCTTAATTTCCCATTAATTAACATGAAATTTTCATAATAATTAAAATCAACACTAAAAAAATGATAGTAAGTAACAAACATGAGTCACAAAGATAATATATAAAATAGAATTGATAACAGAGTTAACCTGATCTAGCCTACATCTCTGGGTCTTACTCAAAATAAGAAATAATTGATTATTGATGCAAAAAATACTTTATACATTAGTTATCCCCAATATGGGTTCTCGATCTACAAATGAATGTTTTGATGTCCTCTGACTCTGACTATGGCAACTGGCTCTAGCACTTAGCTCTATTTCTCAACTCTGGCTCTCAGTTCTACTCTTAGCTCTCAGCTCTGGTGATTAGTTCTCATCACTTAGCTCTCACTTTTATCTCTATCTCTTGACTCTCGACTCTTGGCTCTAGCTCTCGGTTCTACTTGATTATTCTCAAGTCTTGTGTGTTATTCTTCACACTTTGATTATTATTTCAAATGACCTCTCTAGACCCTTTATATAGGTTTATAGGTCCACAAAATGTGGGCTTGGATTATTATTCTTTTCCAATTTTAAATAATATTCATAATTATCCCAAGGCCTATTTTAATGGGATTAACAATTATCCCATTTTATCATGGGATTATAATATAAGGCTTTATTTATCCCACACATTAATTATATGGATTTTACATGTTTTAATAAAACATTACATTAAAAATTCCATAATAATATCCCATTTTTATGGGAATAAAGATTATCATAGGCTTTTAATTAAATCCTTTTAATTAGAACCTTCCACATTGGTCTTTGGTGTGGGCATTGAAATGAAATCCCACATTTGTGAGAATAAAGATTATCATATTTCCATGCCTGATTAAAAGGCTATCTTTTGTTTATATCCACATATGTGTGGAAAATGTATTTTCTTAATATTTTTTTAAAGTCATTTTTATCCCACATTATTGGGATGTGAGATAAATAGTTTTTTTTTAAATAATAAACTTTATTCCATGTCAAGTTATCTCACCTTACCACATAGATGTACCATGTGGAGGCTTGGAGTTCGGCCATATGTCCATACCAATATGCACCATATTTCCATAGGGCACTGGTCCACATTTAATACTTGTTGACTATGTTTGACCATCATTGATCAATGTTGACCCATCTTGTTTACTTTTGACCAACTTTGATTAGCCATAACTTTTGCATATAAACTCAGAATTGGTCTATTTAAAATGTGTTACAAAGATTGTGAAAAGTTATGCACCATGGAACTAGCTCAAAAACATCCCATGACCATAAATTTTTATAGTTTGACCATCTTTGACCACCTATTAACCAAAATTTGACCAATGATAACTAGAGTATATGATGTCCATTTTTTGCATTCCAATAGTTGTCAAAATGCTCTTGATGATATCTACACAATGGACCATGTTTAAATAAAATCATGAAAAATATGAAAATATCATGTGGATCACAAAAGGTTAGTGGATCCTAAAGACAAGTGAGAAGATACAAAGTGTCATAATCACTATAGTTTCTAGGTAAATCAATGGCACATGTTTGAGCTATTCTAAGGAAGATCTATGGTGCATGAGGAAGTAAATCCAATAGTGCACAAGTAACTTGATAGATGGTCAAGATAAAAATTAAAAGTTAAGAGACTTCAAATGTAGGTCAAATTCATTTCAAGTTAAATTGATATCAATTATTTCAAGGGGATGCCACAAAGGTAAACATGTTGGATAAAGGATTTTTCCACCCTGAACATGTATAAAACATAAATGTAAGATCAAACATAATATAAGTTACTAGAAATAGGCAAAGATGTCTAAAACCATTAAATCCCTCTAAGATTTTTAAGATCTTCTAGACATAGGTTTAATGACTCATTCAAATTCAAGAAAACTAAGCCTATAGATCTACATTTGCAGAAATGACTATATGAAAACCATTAGGGTGATCAATTTTCATCCATAATAGATCTATATTCAGGATTTAGAAGCAATGGCATAATGGTGACTATACAAGGAATGTCAAAAATAACATCAATGATCAAGCTTAAGTAACTGACTGATAATGTGAAGAACATCAACCATGATTAAGGAAGGTAGTGTGGCATTAGTGTTTCAAGGTCCTTGGGAACTTGTTCTTATTTGATGGATTATGAGTTAACATCCTCAGATCAATGCTAATTAATCAAATGTGGTTAGGTCACATTTATTAAGGGCTATATATTGAGTTCCCTCTCTCTTTCCTTTCTTCTATATATTCCATTTTCTTTCCCATTGAAAAGGGTTGACTCTCAGATATCTTTTTTAGGGACAGAGATTCTTATGCTTTGGCTACACCAAATTTGTACTGTAACATCTATTTGATGAAATAAATACTAAATTCCTCCATTTTAAATATAAATTAAAGTGTGTCCTTTAAATTCATTGATTTGGTTAAGTGAATGTATGCTTTCTTTTCCTCTATTTGAATTTCTTCACCTTCATGCAGTGTTTAATAGCTCTCACAGGTCATTCTAAGTGCATATATAGTCTGTTGATTAGTTTGGAAGTGGATAATAGCTAGTTATTTCCTTTTAGTGAAATACTTATGTGGAAGTTGATCAAATAGTGAATGAAGTGATGTTTATTAGTCTTAAAAGTGTCTCATAATGTGTCTTTTGTAGATATAAGTGTTAAAAATAATGGTGCATCACCTCCTTTACATGTTTTCATGCAATTAGTGTCATTTTCTCTCCCTTTTCCAAGTTGGAGGTTAGTGTAGGTGATAGATCCAAAAGGAAAGTGACCTTATCTAGAGCCTCAACCTTACCATAGGAAATCCACATCTTGAGGTTGTTCCCATTTTGTGGTTTAGTTGGAGGGGGCCTAAAGAAGTCCCCCCATGGGTGCAAATGAAGACCATAATAGTTTCTGGAACACCCAATGGGACCCAATTTTAGATATTGAAGTAAATTTATATCACATTCATCTTCAAATTAGTTTCAAGTATTATTTGGTCCTAATCTTAAGGTAAAAAGCATATTATGGTTCATGGTTTCAATTATCTTCATGTTTTCTAGGCTATGGAAACCTATTGAGAATAATGATATCTTTCCTCTCCTTATCAATAGTTTAAAAATGATCCATATACATATTTTTAAAATCTTCATGCCCCTTATCAGCCCTCCCATGACCTAGATCAACCATATGAAGAGTGTGTAGAGCCTAGTTCGTAGTATAGAAGTTCATACCAGTCCTATAACCATGATCTATATGCATCTCATCCTCATTCATATGAGCCTTTCTCATTTAAAGATCGATCACCATTCTAAAAGTCTCTAAATTTTTTTGATGAGATAGAAGAAATGAAGAGGATAATCTAAATGATTACTGAAGATATATTTTCCTACAAATAAGAACTATTATATAAGCAATCTCAGTTTCATGGCCTTACATGTATCCTACCACAACCTTCATATATGCCACCTATACTTCCTTAGAAATCAGGTCTAAAACTTTTTCAAGTAATTCTTATCCTCCTCTAGCCTTCCCATCTTGGAATTCAGTTCAAGAGACATGTCAAGAGAAAAATGAGATAGTTGTGGAGCAACAAACTATCAAGAAGCAAAAAATAAAAGGTAGGGAGCTTGATAGCACTATGGAGAAGTGAAAATGAAGCTATAATGGCACAAAATACTATCTACCCCCATCAAGAGGAATATAATCCATCAAAGGTCCCCAGTTTCATGGATTTCTCCTCTAAAGAGCATTCCATAGAGGTACTAATTTTCACACCTATTCCTTCTATGCCTCAAGGCCCATCTATACTATCAAATCCTACACCTATTCCATTCAAAGTCCAAATCTTTCTACCTCCTCAAGAAATAGTTAACACTTCACCCACTCCATCTACCATTCTTCATGAAACCTATCCATCTCAAAATTGGAAACCTTCATGTGTTATGTAGCCAAATTATGTGATGAATAGTCTTTATCATGAGGATTATATTATGCCTAGTCTATTTGATCAAGAAAAAGAGGTAGAAGAGGTCAAAAATTTCAAGGTTCCAAGCTTCATGAGATTATTATGTCAAGGGTTTTCAAAAATAATTTGATTTATACCATAAGTGGAGCCATCTTTCTTTTCTACCATTTAAACTCAAGAAGATGAGTATGTCATGTGGGAACTAGAAAAGGAAAATTTTGATTCAAATAATATTCAAGAAGAATGTGTTGAGGCAGATGCAAGTGTTTATGAAAAGGAGATTACTATTGGTACCCATATTAGAAGTGAAAGAGGCATTTATAACTTCAAGGATGAGGAAGTAGAGCTACTAACTTATGTTGAAAATGAAGAGGTTGAAGCTATAGACTCCTTACCATATTATATAGAGGATGAGGAAATATATGTAATAGATAATCAAATTGATGAATTTGTGGACCAAGCAGAGGTTACCAATCAACCAAAAATCCCATTGGAAGAATTTTGTGAAGTTTTGGGAATAGGATATACTCTTCTCTAGGAGGACTATGGCCTAATTATAGCCAAAGAGAGAAACCTTGTCAAGTAAATCAAATAACATGGAGTGGGTAGTCCTTCAATATTACCACCTCAAGAGTTCATTATAGACATGGACTTGTTTTAGATCTTCAAAATGAGATATCAACACCTTGGTGATCTTAAAAAAATGGGAATGCTTATAAAAGGTAATATAGGTCCTCTTTGTACATAACCTAGTAAACTAGATTGTGAGAAAATGGATCTTGAATCTAAGTTGATGGCTACTAGTAGGTTTTCCATTACAAGAGGGTGTCCTTTGAGGTACCTAATTTAGTTAGAGATTTAAAAAAGGAGAGAGCCACTAATTGAATATGTTCACATTAAAGGGTAATTTTCTCTTACTATTCCACATACAAGCACACCAAAGGAGTTGGGAAACAAGAGACTTTCTTACAATACAACATATGATATTTCATTCTCCATTTGATTATGGAGGTAAAATTAAAAAATTTCATTTTGATCTAGGTGGATCATGCTTTGTCTTGGTTAGTTACTTGAGTTCCTTATACCTAATTAGTTATCTTATTTTTCTATAAGTATTGATTTATCACATTAGTTTTCTTTTGTTTTGTCCCAAATAATTACTTTATTTTCACACTTTCTTTATTAGATTAGTTTATTTTCTTTGTGTGTTTCCTCCTTTAGAGGAGTTTTTATCTTGTTGAAAATCAAAAGTTTATTTGTAGTCATAAAGTATATTTATAATTATTTATGAGGTTAAGAGTCTATAAATGATGTGGTTCTCAAGCATAGTAGGCATGCTTCCCAGCTGAGTCACTAAAGATGTTGTCCAAATTTGGCCTACATATAAAACTTTAATGGATTTAGGGTAATAAGCTAAGTAGGTTCCTATTTAAAGAGTGATACAATGGAATAAGGAGTAATTAGGATATATGAGAGGATCAAGTTGTTTTAAAATCTTTTGAAACAATTTATTAAATCTTAAAGTGTATACTTAGCACATTTAAAGAAGCAAACCATCATGACATATCATGCAGGAATGAGTGGAGTAAGCTAGTTATAAATTTATTAATTACACTTGAGAATTATAATAGAGATAAATAATTAAATTATCATGATGTAATTTATCCTAAGATCATCCCCTATAAATTTGGTGCCTTAATGAGATTTTTATCTCAAGATATAAGCATCTAAAGTTGAACTTGCAGAGTAGGATGTGTGTGCAGATGTCAAATTTGAGCCATGGGAAATAACAATTTGAATTAAAATGTTATTTAAGATCCACCAATATAAATTATATCATTCATCAAATATCTAATAGTGTGTGATGATTGACAAAGCTAGTAGATCCATGTTGATTAATGGTGCACAATCTATCATACCAAAGTAGATCAATAGTGAGTGGGTGATCAATGATGTTAGTAGGTCCTAAAGATATAAAAAAGTGTATTTGATCATGCACCTCAGATCAATTTTAAAATCAAAATAAAAAGGTTAGTGAATCTTGAAGACAAGTGAGAAGATGCCAAGTGTCATGAATGTGGTAGTTGCTAGGTAAATCAATGGTACACATTCAAGCTATGTAAAGAAAGATTGAGGGTGCTTGATAAAGCAAATCCAATGATGTGCAAGAAATTTGATATATGATCAATATTAAAAGTGGAAGCCACAAGACTTCAAATAGAGTTTGAATATGATTTAGGTCAAACCAAGATCAAATATTTCAAGGGGATGCCATGAAGGTAGACACATTAGACAAAGGATTTTTCCACCCTGAATAGGTAGAATACATAAATGAAAGATCAAACATGATCTAAGTTACCAGGATTAGACCTTGAAAATACATTTAATGTCATTAATTCCTTATAAAAAATTTCAAGATATTCTAGACGTAGGTTTTATAGCTCATTCAAATTCAAGAAAAGCTAGCCTATAGATCTTCATTTGCAATCATGACTATATGAAAACCAATAGGGTGATTGGTTTTCATCAATAATAAATATATATTTAGGATCTACAAGTAATGGTAGAATGGTGACTATGCAAGGAATGTTAGAAATAACATCAATGAATAAGATCAAGTAACTACCTGATAATGTGAAGAACATCAATCATGATAGAGGAAGATAGTAGGGAATTTAATGTTTCAAGGTCCTTACAGACTTATTCTTATTTGATGGATTATGAATCAACATCCTCAAATTTATGCTAATTGATCAAAGGTGGTTGGGTCACATTTATTAAGGGATATCTATTTAGTTCCATCTCTTTCTCCCTTTTCTTATATATATTCTATTTTCTTTCCCATTGAAAATTGATGAATTTTAGATATCTTTCTTAGAGATAGAGACTTATGATTTAGCTACACCAAATTTATAATGACTATTTGAGGCAATAAATATTTAATTCCTCCATTTTCAAGTTGAATTAAAGTGTGTCATTTGAATTTATTAATGTAATTAAGTAAATGTATTCTTTCCTTGCCTCTATCTATATTTCATCACCTTCATGTAGAGGTTGATAGCTCTCATAGGTCATTCAAAGTGCATATATAGTTTGTTGATTAGTTTGGAAGTGGAAAATTTCCCTCCCTTACTAGATTAGTAGCTAGTTCTTACCTTTTAATGAAATACTTATGTGGAATCTGATCAAAGAGTGAAGAAAGTGATGTTTAGTAGTCTTGAAAGTGTCTCATAGTGTGTTTTATATGGGCATAAGTGTTCAAAATATTGGTGCATCACCTCCTTTACATGTTTTCATGTAATTAGTGTCCTTTTCTCTCCCTTTTCCAAGTTAGAGGTTAGTGTAGGTGATATATCTAGAATGAATCTAGCCTTCTTTGAAGGATCAACCTCACCATAGGATACCCACATCCTAAGGTTGTTCGCATTTTTATGGCTTAGTTGGAGGGAGCCTAAAGAAATCCCCCCATGGGTACAAATTAAGATGACAATAATAACATATACTAAATTTATTATGTTAAGATGCTAAACATAGAAAGAATAGTTATGGTAGATATTTTATTGATAATGAAAATATGATACATAGTTGGTTCTAATGATAAATTAGATCTAGATCTAGAATATACATAATTTAGAATGGATCTAGATTCTATATCACTCACCTAATTATATAAATTTTAGCTTTTAGTTATAGACACTTACGTCAACCTAGGATGGCTATGTTGAGACTATTATCTAACTTGGACATAGGTGTCTAGTACAAAAAACTTGATTAAATAGGATGTGATCAATTAGATGCTTTTGGGTTGTATGTTGCCTTCACTCTAGTGCAATCAAATATGGGTCATGGATTATTACTCCCTATCAAATAGTAACACCCTAGTTTTTAATCTTCATAATGGCTATTAGAAAAATGGGTTAGTGGTCACATGGTGTCAAGCTATTCAAATACCCCTCTATTAGTGAGCATTGCATACATATCCAATAATATAAATAGGGCCTCATACTTATGTAGTTCTCCCCTATGTTTTCTTGTGTGTAAATATTATTATGTGATAAACTCATCAATAAATATTTCATTCTCAACATCAGTATCATCATGATCAATATGATTAGGTTCCTCATTGGATTTAGACATCTAAAGTGGTAGAAGGAAAATATCAATGTGTTAAATAGTCACACCTCTGAATCTAGGGCTATGATTAAGATACATGCAAAATAATATATGAAAGAACTAAAAAATCAAACCAATATAAAATTTTAACAATATGATAATCCTAGGAATCATAAAATAATAAATTCACATGAATTGGATTCATTAAATGTTTAACCCTAAAATTTAAATATGGGTAATACAGGGTTAAATTTATAGAGATATCCTAGGGTAGAAGGATGATAGACTATCTCTAAAGAAGGCCAATTATTTACAAAACTCAGATTAAACATATACTGAACTTATTATGCTAAAATGTTAAATATAGAATGTATATCTATCTTAGATATTGTAATAATAATTAAAATAATATACATAGCTGGTTATGATGTTAATAGAGATCTATATATGGAACAAGAAAAAAATAGACTAGATATAGAGTCTAGATTAGTCCCCTGATTGTAGAAATTATAATTTCATAGCTCTGAACTCTTGCATTGAGCTGGGATAGTTATGTTAATACTAATATCTAATGTGGATGTAAGTGTCTAGTATAGAAAACCTAATAAAATTAGATGCAACTACTTAGATTATTTTATTTTATGTGTTACCTTGCTTTGGTGCATTCAAATCTAGGTCATGGATTGTCGCTCCTTTTCAAATATTAATAGCCTAGTTATTCATCTTCATAGTGGATATGGGAAAATAGGTTAGTAGGCTCATAGTGTAAATCTCACCCAAAGAACCCTCTATCAATGATCACTACCTATATATCTAGTACTTTGAAGAGGGCCTCAGGCTTAATTTTTTCTCCCCTATGTGTTGTCTTATGTGTGAATCATGCAATCTATGGTAAGCAAGTAAAATAGTGACATAACTTGTAACTTGGACAAAATGGATCATGGAGTCATCATTCAATACTTATGGCCTATAGATGGATTTTACCTATGATTAATATGTAAATAGGATAAAATAGGAAAGCCTTGACAACTTTATATTAAGTTCTTTTGATAGGTTTCCTTATGAATAGGTAACAAGTTTATAAGTGAGAAATGAATGAGGGTTGATCCTATACTTATATTGATTATTTTGGAGAATATATTACATTAAAACACTTAGGCTGACCTTTTAGGATATGTTCCATTTTCAAATTGGATGACTTTAAGGAATTTGGCACTTTTATTGAGATAAATAACTTGCATCAACATAGATGTCTATTTGGGATGCAAGTGTTTGAGTAATTGAAAAATAGATGTAGGTCCAAAAATTGTAGAGATGGAAGGTAATCAAGTTTATATCATTCTAGGAAATATATAAGGCCTAAGTCATCAAAATAACATTTGTTAGATAAAGATATAGGAAATTATTCCCATAAAGATAGTGTATGCAAGCCTTTTGATAGTAGGAAAGGTATGGAAGCTAAATATACATCTATGCTATGTATTTTCTAAGTGTACAAGATTGAGGTTCTATATAACTCATAAATAGTGTCTACCCTAGTAAAAAATAATGACATGATTGTGATATCCCTTCGGATATCAAAAAAAAAGCTCTGATACCACTGTGATGTCCCTTACTTAGGGGCTCTTTTATCTGCACAAAAGCTCTGATACCACTGTGATGTCCCTTACTTAGGGGCTCTTTTTCTTCCTACAAAAGCTCTGAACAACTGTAATATCCCCATCAAATAATATCCCCTTCAAATAGGGAATATAGAAACACATAAAGCTCTGAACAAAGATATAATTTTGTAGAATAGATTCACATATGCATAAAAAAATCACAATATAATCTCTCAATAGCAAATCAAAGATCTCATCAATTGTTCTTCTAGATGATTACACAATTGAGTCTCTATCATACAAATAAAAGAATATTAAAATCTGGTCTTAAAACCCTGGCTTTTTCTAATCTAGCAATGAAATCTGGATTCTGGAAGGTCTCAGTCTTTCTGTGTCGACACACAGACGCCGTCATCGGTCGATATCTCATCGACGTCAATCACTGTCGGTCGGCTTTCTGCCAATGTTGATCCTTAGACGATCGATGTCAGTTACTGGAAGCTCTCTATCTATCGAAGTCGGTGCCTGAGCGGATTTGAATGGACCTGTACGAACTTGGTACGGCCGCCAACCTGTCTATTCTTAACCCCCGATAGCTGAACAACCTGATTTCAAGAATATAGATTCTAACATAGAAGATCTATATCTGTATAACTTATTGGATCAAAAACTAAATTAATAAATACATGTAATACTGTGATAACTTCTGAGTGAAGTTATCTCTCAACCCTGGAATTCTGTGATAACTTCTTGATGAAGCTATCTCTCAAATCTGTACCTCTGTGATAACTTCTGGATGAAGCTATCTCTCAATTTGGCAATAAATTAGCTGATATCTCACAGCCTCTAAATCACACACAATGAAGAGTTGATGTTCTCCACTGCAATGGAATCCTGGAACCCTTGGCTCAGTTTTCACAGAAGAATTTCTTCAATTTTCAATAATCAATAATCTATGCATAATCAATAATGGCCTCCATGAGAAACCCTTATACCCTCAAAAATATGTGCTTTCCATAATTAGGATTTTCTTAAATTAGAATTAGGGTTTCTAATTAAAATTAGACTAAATAATTAATATTTGATTAAATCAATCAAATATTAATATCTCCCTCAATACATGTCAGATCCTCAAACCGTTCGAAGCTAGTGAACCAGGGAGTGATTCCACACATGACCATACCAAAATAAAGGCACTCTGCTGCATGTCAAATATCCCTAGAAAGTAGGAGCTCAGGCCCAATATGTCTGAAATAACCTGAATGAAAACCAAATGTAGAAATTTTGTGAATCAAAGTCAAGCCAAGCTCCATTATGACCCTCTATCCATCCTATCAGCCTATGAAGGTCACATAATAGGCTAATCATCAAATCTGTCAATGTCCACGAAAAAGGGGACATGACAATCCGCCCCTCCAAAAATTGCTTGTCCCCAAGCAATCTCAAAACAATGACCCACTCGATCCACCTGGATCCCAAATGTAGTTATGCTCTGCACTGCTGTAAATCAATGCAAGTTCCTGCGATATCATCAAAAGTAGATCAAAGAGGAACTCATAATCAAACTGGAGAATGCAACTCAACCAAACTCTAAAAGCACAACTGCCATAGTCAAACACGCATGAGAAACAAACTCTCAAAGTATGATAACCCAAATAGAATGGACAACTCCAACTGCCAATTCCATCTACAAAAGATGGTGCCAATCCATCCCACAACTGATCCCTCTGTAAAGGTGGCATGACCAATTGTACCACACTGTCATCGGCATGAGAAGAATCAATTTGGAGACTCAACTCCACGGGTATCTCAAACTCATCAAAACTAGGTACTCCCAAATCCTGAACCGGTGTGTCCACCTCAACAACATGTTCCTCAGCTACAACTATAGGAACGTACTCACCAACAACAATCAATGTACTAACCTCTGAATCTGGGGCTGGTGAAGACCGCAAATGCTCTAACTCCATGGTCGTCTCAGCCAAATGAAATTGTGACTCCTCATAAGCTAACTGCATACTCTCAAGAATCTTAGAAGTCACCTCAAGCTGCTGAGTAAGCTCACTCACCTTATCTTCCTTGGCCAATAATGCATCATACGCTGTGCTGCCCCATTCTATAAGATAATCTCTGTCGGTGACCAACTGCATATAGTCCTGTCTCAGAATCTGGATAGCCTCCCATAAAGAGTGGATCTCTGTCAAGGATAAATAACTACCTCCCTACTCGATGATAGTAGGAGAACCCCATCCATAAACTGCTAACAACTGATGAGCAGCATCGAAATGCTTGCAAGCGGTAGCAATGTCTCGCTCACTAACTCTCAGCTGACTAGACACACGGTGGCACTGGCTAGATTGTCTCCTACAATCCTCCTCTGATGCATGGCCCAAAAGAGTAGACTCAGAATCACTGACCTCTGTAATACTACCATCCATACTCTGTGAATCAACTCCATAGCTCATATCAACATACATAGTATCAACAACTGTAGCATCACTGTCTATCTCTTCCATACCGAAAGGAACTACCGGTGAAACTAAGTCCTCAAAGCTGTCCACTGCATTCTCCTGGGTGTCATCTACAATAATCAAATCCTGGGACTCTTCTACAATCTCTGCCATAGCTGAGAGATCATCAACCCTCAGTGCACTAACATCGGAGCACACCTCTACACTCTGAGTGCAAGCATCAGACTCATCCTCATCTTCACTATCTCCTATCTCATAATAATCATAATAATCATGGGACATGTTGCGCTCTTGTCTAAGTGATCTGTAGTGCTCTCTCCTCAGCTTAACAAAGCGATCAAAAGACAAACTCCCCTGAGCTTGTGGAGTTAATAACTCCCACTCATTTTTTGCTGTCATATACTGTGAGGGTTTGTCTTTAGATGTAGGATATGAAAGAGATTCATTCAACCTCTTCAAACTTAGTTTCAACTTCCTCATATCATAGTCCCACCGACTCTGAGTACTGGGAGTCATCATGGATACTTTACTGATTCAAGCTACCCAAACTACCCAACAAGATGGCAAGACATTGGCTCTGATACCACTGTGATGTCCCTTCAAATAGGGACTCTTTTTTCTACAATAAAAGCTCTGATACCACTGTGATGTCCCTTACTTAGGGGCTCTTTTTATCTTCCTACAAACTTGCAGAATATCATATTCAAATAAACAAATTACCACAATATAATTTCTTATTTATTTGCTCAGACTATTACAATAGATCTCATGTCGTGCACCTCAAAGAATATTACAATACTATTTTAAAACCCTGATCTTGTGCAAATCTGGAAACAAATATGAATCTGGAAGTCTCAGCCTGCTGTGTCGAACACACAATCGCCGGCGTCAGTCGATATTTTGCCGATGTCAGTCTCTGTGGGTCCTTATCTACCGACGTCGGTCCTCAGACGGCCGATGTCGATCACTGGGGATCTCTGTTTGCCAATGTCAGATATCTGCATGGATCTGTACGGACCTGTACGGACTTCGTATGGTTGCCAATTTAACACAACCTCTGTTTGATCCCTGATCTAGAAATTTATGGTATCTAATACAGACAGATCTCTCTCTGTATATTTTATTAAAAAAAATATAAACTAAATCAAGAAATACCTGGAAAGCTCTGTGATAAAATTCTATGTGAAGTTATCTCTCAAATACCTGTAATACTATGATAACTTTTGGGTGAAGCTATCTCTCAAACCTAAAACCTCTGTGATAACTTCTGGATGAAGCTATCTCTCAATTTGGCAATAGATCAGCTAATATTTCATAGCCTCTGAATCACACACAATGAAGAGTTGACGTTCTCCACTGCAAATGGAATCCTGGAGCCTTGGCTCAGTCTTCTCAGGGAAGAATTTCTTAGCAAAATTTGTCTTCAGTTCAATCAATTAATCTCATACATAATCAATAATGGCCTCCATGTGAAACCCTTATACCCTCAAAAGGTATGTGCTTTCCCTAATTAGGGTTTTCTTAAATTAGAATTAGGGTTTCTAATTAAAATTAGACTAAATAATTAATATTTGATTAAATCAATCAAATATTAATATCTCCCTCAATACATGTCGGATCCTCGAACCGTTCGAAGCTAGTGAACTAGGGAGTGATTCTGCACATGACCATACCAAAATAAAGGCACTCTGCTGCATGTCAAATATCCCTAGAAAAGTAGGAGCTCAGGCCCAATATGTCTGAAATAACCTGAATGAAAACCAAATGTAGAAATTCTGCGAATCAATGTCAAGCCAAGCTCCATTATGACCCTCTATCCATCCTATCAGCCTACAAAGGTCACATAATAGGCTAATCATCAAATCTGTCAATGTCCACGAAAAAGGGGACATGACAATGATCGTGATGTAATCAACTTCACTAATCTAAGTTTTATGTCACCTTTATACTAATATATTTAGATTTGGAATCTATGTTTTCACTCTTTTTTGACAAATCAAACCCTATCTTTTCACCCTACTTCACCCTCAAAATTAATTTTCTAAAAATGGGTTTGTGGGTTCCAATTTTGAGCTAACTAAATGACCCATGTATCACTATTTATTGCATACATATCCAATACTATGAGGACCTAAAACTTATGTAATTCTCCTCTATGTTGGGGAGCGTGTGTGCACAAGGGTGAAATATGATATATGAATATGCATGCATTGATATATATTGTAATTTGACAAGTATCACTCTTGATTTACTCTTTTAGTGCTTCATACATTTTTTATAATTTCTCTTATGATTGAAAGATAAATTAGGACAAATAAAGTAAAATAACTTAGTTGTATAATTGATTGAATGAACATTTTCAGGTGTTTACTTGGTATTTTTTAGGTGATGAATGAGAAGTCTCAGACTTATATTTATACCAAATATTTTGAAAAAATCTCATGGTAGGGTTCAATAAGATAAATAGGATAACTCATAAGTTTTGAAACATTTGTAATTTGGATGATTTTTGGAAACTAGACACTAGATAACAATACTAACACTACTATCAATGATAGTGTCCCTATATGGTTGGTAGTGTCCATAAGGCTAGAAAACAAGTATAGATATGAAACTCACAATGAAGGATGTTTACCAGGTTTTAAGATTTGTATGTAGTATATATGGTACTTGTGTCATCAAAATGATATGGATTGGATTAAGAGACAAAAATTTAGGCAAATCAAGATGGAAAATATGATCCTTTCATCAATAAGGAGGTCTATAATTGAAGGTTATAACCCTGATTTATATTTTTGAAATCTAAAAGATAGATATGCTATTAATATTTGGTTTTATTATATACATGCCCCTCTTATTCTATTATTAAATAAGGATAAAATTACTAGCTTAAGGGAAAAATGTGCATCGGGATGTGTACAACACACCTTACCTTTGCTTGAGACCAATTTGAGTGTTTTTATTATATATGATATATAACCAACAAAACGTTATAGTGTAAATAAATGAATATAATTTAAAATTTGAAATTATTATAATGCTTGAAAAGAAAGAAACTAAGGAATGAGAACACCTATGTTCCTATGCAACCATGTTACCTCTTGATTATCTAACTTGATAAAGATGATTCCTTATGAAGAATTGAGATAAAAGAGGTTTAGAACCAAACCTTGGATAATTTGAAGAGGTATATTGGAATTTATTATGCTCCCAATCTAGTACAAGGATGAGTTGTGACACAACCATTGAGATCATTATATATCAATCACACAACTTAAGTGTGAATATATAATTTGGTGAGGGTAAGTGATTTACTAAAATTATCATATAAATTTAATATAATTGCATAATTTTATAACATGCCATATGTAAATATAATATGATTTATATGGAGTATATGTGTCATAAATCTAAAAAACTTGGTTTCAAATCTATGCAAAAATTAGTGTAATGTATAGGATCATGAAACTGAACTGGGGATTGTGAAAGTGTGGAGATTTTGTTTTTATGACATACCCCCATTGAAATATGGCAACTATGAAATTTTTTTGGTCATGATTCTATACATACCCCCACTAATTTTCCCTCCTTTTGAGGTAAGGAAAATATAATGAAGTTGATACCTTACCTCAATAGGATAAGGTAGTTGTATAATATGTGTATGAATCATGTAACATGTATGGATAACATGTCTAAGTAGATATATCAATGAATCTTCTAGTATGTTATCACACCAATTCTTAAGATGAATGATATGGATCATGGAAATATCTAGAGAGTAAAAGTACAAGCTTAACAAATGATTAATGACACACACAAGAACACTCAATGTAATGTAAAATAATGGTCTTAGGAGAAAAAAATACAAGGGACATGTTAAAATGCCATACAATAGAAAGGGATAACATATTTAAATTCCTAGGGAAGGCATAAGTCAAATTTTATTTCCTTTTTACAAGAGGAGGAAGATTCATTCATGGATCTCAAATCTCTTCTTAATGTCAAAATTGCTTAGTAGAAGGTCTCTCCCCACCATTATCCATTTGTTATGTCCTCTAACCAGACCCAAAAACAAAAGTAGGAATGGGTTTATTTTACATGACTAGGATCTTGGTTCCAGCACAGGATGCTTTCATCAAGGGCAAAGTAGACTATGGTAATGAAAAGAATCAATGAGGGAAATCAACTACTCAGAGCAAGCAAACTCAAGATATGGAGGATGAAATTTAAAAGGGAACTTAAAGTACCCTTTTGGATAGGAAACTAATTAATTCCTAATGGATTTCCCTCTACATCAACGTCCATACACTTGTTTGGGTCCCAAACTAGCTAATTATTTGGGTGTCTAGGTGTTTTCCTATTTTGGAACTACTATGGATCTCTTATTTTGGATCCATTTGGATTTTTCCCTTTTATTGGTGTGTTTATTTTGTTATAATTCCTGACATTAGTCTTCCCTTATCTCCCTTTTGTTGCAATCTCTTCATATTTGATTTTTTTGGTGATCAGGTAGTTACCATGACTATTTTCATTGGTTCCATTTATTATTTTAAAACTTGGACCATAGTATGACATTTATCCCATTTTGGTAGTTTGGATTTAATTGCTATTTTTTTTAGATTTACCTTTTATTACCATCACCCCTTTCCCTCATGGCAAAATTTTTTCCATCCTATCAGTCCATGTCATGGTATGATGTGGTCTCCCCTTCCTTGGCTTGGTTCCCCTCACTACTGAAATATTTACTTCCTCACTTAGGTATTCATTCCTCTTGGTGTTATCATCATGAATAAATGCCTAATTATTAATTTATTTATACTTGTCCCCTTTGGTTAAATGTTTCATATAACTCCCTTTATTAGTACTTCGCTCTTTCTTATTTGCATGTGCTATCAAATTTTTTTCCCCATGTTTTCTTTGTGACTATGGATTCTATTGAAGATTCCCATAGGACTAAGAAGGGTGAGAAATGTGGATCTGAACATTAATATTACAAGGGAGACAAAGGTAGATCAATAATGGGGAGAGTTGAGCCCATATCCTACTCATAAATTAAGAATAATAATCCCCTGGTTTGGATTATCCTTGAGAAAGGAGGACTTACTTAGTTCTTGTTAAAGATTATGGGGAGTGATCCAACCTTGTCTAAGGACTTTACTATAGCCTCAAAAGATAGACTAGTTTTTATTAGAGGCATGAGAATGGAATTTTATAAGGACTCTATTGATAAAGCTATGGGACTTATCATCCATGAACTCAAATAATATAAAGATAAGAGTATGAAAGATGAATAGGTATTAAATTTTTTTAATTCTCTTGAGAAAATGAAAGAGGTCATCAAAAGTTTCATGATAAGTAAACTTTCAGAAGCCTAGCATGAAGTTTTTAAATAGGTAATGTTTCATCTTACCTTGGACTCAAAATTTATCTCGGTTTAGTCACACCATTTCATGTTACTTAATTAATTTAAGTATTTTTATAAAACTAGTCTTCCCTTCTTATTACACTCCCTTGAGAATTATGTTACATATTTTTAATGTAATAATAGGGTTTCTATTGCTCACTAAACTCTTATCTTTTTACTCTTTAAAAACACCTTTCTAGAGAAAATCAAGGTGATGAATCTTACCTAGGATCTAGCTTAGTTTAAAAAAATTCTAAGAAATTACTTAAAGGTGAAATGTCAGTCGTTGATGCTTTGATTACAACTAAAGCTAAAGTTGGTAGGATAAGAAAGTGGTTGATTTTAGATACGAGGGGTTTGAAGGAGCCAATGGAGGAGATACTAAAACCCAAGTTTTGGGTGAATATTTGGTATAACTTTAAACCCTAGCTTAGGAAACCCCAAAGGCCCCTGATGAAGAATCTATAGCTATGGTGGTGACTAGTTCACCAAGAGAAATATTACTCTCTATTAAAATTGGCCTCAAGAAAAAGGCCCTTGATCTAATATAAAGGAGAAATGAAATTAAGTAAATTTAGTGGGATCTATTCCCTAGATCTAGATGATAGCCAAGGAAGGCCATGTTTCCATTATCAGTACTCCTTATAGAAAATCATTGGAAGACTTAGTGGACCTTTTGATACTAGGATTGTGTTAAGCATGGGATATATCTTTTTCTTAATCAAATTCCTTTTGCTTTAACAACTTAATCATACATTCAAGATATGCAATAAAACTTAAAGCAATAACATGTAACACATGAGAGAGAGAGAGAGATGAGAGAGAGAGAGAGAGAGAGAGAGAGAGAGAGAGAGAGAGAGAGAGAGAGAGAGAGAGAGAGAGAGAGAGAGAGAGAGAGAGAGAGAGAGAGAGAGAGAGAGAGAGAGAGAGAGAGAGAGAGAGAGAGAGAGAGAGAGAGAGAGAGAGAGACCATATTTTATGTGGAAACCCAAAGTAGGAAAAGCCATAGAGAACAATATCAAGTATATAAATGAACACTAACTCAAGTTACAAAATTTAAAATCACAAACTTGCAGGAACACCAACCCCTCTTGTGTATAAAACACCACTATATCTCAATTTTGCTTTCTCAAAAAATGATAGCACACTACTATATCTCTTCTTTTTCTTTGCTCTCCTCTACTCTTCTTAGCTAGATAAAATCATTCACTTTCATATATCAAAATGGATTCCAAATCTCCTTTTATATCTTTCCAAATGACCTTTGCCATTCACCCTTGCATTACCCTTTGAATTCTGTCTTGTCTTTACCTAGTGACTCTTTGAATTCCTCAAGGTGACCCTTCATGGAAAAATGCATCCTTTTCCTCTTTTGTCTTTAGTGATGACCCTTCAGATTCCTCAAGGTGGCCCTTCATGGAGAAATGCATCCTTTTCCTCTTTTGTCTTTAGTGATGACTCTTCAACTTCCTTATGGGCCCTCTTTTATCTTTATACAACCAAAAAAATATTCATTAATATTTAATTAATATTAACAAACTTTTAGCTAGGATATAAAAATTAAAAACACCTTTAGACATTAAATGCTAATTTGACATCAATGATAATATTTCCAACAATCTCCCCCTTTATCTTTGATGGCTACCTGCAACTGTCACCAATTACAAAAAAATGTACTGCACATGCCAACCTAAAACTAAGACCTGTAAACTAAACCAATTGAAAATATACAATAACTCCCCCTTACTATATTATCCTTTCCTATTCCTATTCATGTACCTATTCCCTATACCTACTTCTACACATATTCCCTATACCTATTTATTATAGCTTATACTTATATTCCCCTCAAATGATATACAAATTAATTTGGCAACTCAGCTTCTTGTCATGCAACATATTCAAGACCCAACAACATCCACCATGCTTAAATTTTTTTCTTAAAAGTGTCTCTTTGAAGCCTAAAAGAGACACCCCACACAAAAGTTCTTAGAACATAATCTCAGGAGATTCCCACATATCCTCTGTTACTTCCTTGATCTTCTCATGTCTTTCTCTTGGAATCTATTTAAGCATGTCTAACTTATTTGACTTACTAACCTCAACATTCATGATGTTGTTCACCTTCTCAACTCTTGCAATTGTCTTATCTTGACAAGGATCATGCTCAAATATAACAAGAGATTATTCATAGTCCTTCCTATCTAATGTTTTATCCACTGTAACACATAATCTATTCTCACTCTTAAACTCAACCTAATCAAAGTTTACTATCTTAGGTTTCCAAAACTGAATTTGGCTCTTCTCATACCTTGAAGATCTCTTTACTCTATTTGGACATAATTTAGCAATATGGACAATCTTATGAAAACAAAAGAAAAAAAACATTTCTCATACCTTTTGCTTGAAAGTGACTAAGATCTTCCTTTGACTGATTGCTTCTCCTCATATAGTCTCTTGCCCTATGACCAACATGATGATAAACAAAACAGTGGCCATGAAAAAAATTTGAAACCTGAAAGCATTGGGCTGCCTAATTGGCTTCTTCAATTTTCCTTTAAAACTTGCATCCTTCTTACCTTGGACTGATATTTCATGATTTTTCTAAACCTTGATTATGTGCTTATCATGATCATCCTTTAAATAACCTAAATCAACCTTCAATTGATTACACTCTTCTTCTCTTGATTTCAAACTTGAATTTACAACCTCTAGTTGATTCTTAAGATCCTAAATAAACATCTTATTTTATTTTGCTTCTATATCCAACTTAGAATCCAAGATACACACCTACTCCTTAAGAGCCCCAACCATAAATTTCAACTCTTGATTCTCTTTCTTTAGCTGCTTGGCCATCTTATGCTTTCCCTGATCTACCTTCAAGCTATTAAACCCTTTCTAAATGAACCTACTCTAATACCAATTATTAAGCATGGGATATATATTTTACTTAATAAAATTCCTTTTGGTTTAACCACTTAATCATACATTTAAGATATGTAATAAAACTTAAGTCAATAACATGCACCACATAATAGAGAGAGAGACACTAGATTTTACGTGGAAAGCCAAAGCAGAAAAAACCACAGAGAACAATATCAAGTATATAAATAAGCACCAACTCAAGTTAAAAATTTCACAAGCACCATATTTTAGGAGCACAAACCCCTTTGTTGAGCACCAACCCACATGAGTACCAACCCCTCTTGTGTATAAAACACCACTATCTCTGAATGTTTCTTTCTCAACAAATGATAACACACTACTATATCTCTTCTCTTTTCTCTGCCCTCCTCTACTCTTCTTAGCTAGATAAAATCATTCACTTCCATATATCAAAATGGCTTCCCAAACCTCCTTTTATTGCTTTCCAAATGACCTTTGGCATTCACCCTTGCATGACCCTTTGAATTCTTTATTTGTCTTTACATAGTGACTCTTTGAATTCCTCAAGGTGACCCTTCATATAGAAATGCATCCTTTTCCTCTTTTGTCTTTAGTGATGACTCTTCGGATTCCTCAAGGTGACCCTTCATGGAGAAATGCATCCTTTTCCTCTTTTGTCTTTAGTGATGAATCTTTCAGTTCCTCATGGGCCCTATTTTGTCTTTATGCAATAAAAAATATATTCGTTAATATTTAATTAATATTAACACACTTTTAGCCAAGATATAAACATTAAAAACACCTTTAGACATTAAATTCTAAGTTGACATCAATAACAATATTTCCAATAGCTTGGCTAGGCAATGTTTAAGAGTAGTTGTTTATTCTTACCTAACCTCTAAGATAACCATGTATACACATAATATTTTCAAAATTTATTATTTACAAATGATTTATCTCTTAAAATAACCCATCGAGTCTCAATATGTCTGAGTGCACACCTTAAATAGTGTATGAAGAAATGGGTGGGCAAACCATTGGTGCTTTGCAAGATTATTGTATCATATACCACCACTTAAAATTAGCATAAGCTTATCCTATATAGTTACCTAAGCCAAAAATCTTTTTTAAATCTAGTAAAGAATATTAGCTAGGCTGACCCTATACTTAAAATATACTAGCATGTTACGAGTATAGGTCAACCTTGGCTAACCCAGTCTAAGACCTAGCTTAATTTTATTAATTAAAAATATAGGGTCAATTAGGCTAAGACTATTAGTGAAACTTTCATAAGTGTTTAGGGTTAGATTCAATTATATATACACATATTTTTTTCCATTTCTTAGAGAGACAAGAAGAACACCATCATATTTGTGTATCTTCTTATCCACCTTTCTAATTGAAAAGTATTACTTAGTGATTCAACAATACACTTGGATATATGAATCTTGTCTTGTTGATAAGTCTTTTGGATGCATAAATAAGTCATGTAGCCTATATCTAACCTATCCTTATTATCCTTACATACCACAACAACCTCTAATGAAGCACCTAGACCAAGGGAGAGATTGAGGCTCGGTGGGTTCATATTCAAAGGTAAGTATTCCTAACTCTTTCTCCTCCTTGTTAAAGTAGATAGATTTGAATTTGTTAGATTGTATGCTTCTCTCTCCATGCATTAGGAATTATTCTACATTGAATTGATTAGATATTTTATATACATGTTTACTTCCATTTTTATTACCTAAATCTGTTTCACATGCTTTGGTGAGAACTAGGTTAGATTTTACTTTACTTTGTCATTTAGTTTATGAATAAGAAAACATAGGACCTAGCAGGGATTATTGCATGGTGTTTCTTGACTATAGGTTTTATAACCTCTCTAATAATATTATTGTGGTAAGTTACCCCTTGGTTAGGTCTAGCAGATCCATCTTGGTCATGAACTTGATTTTCTAAATGTACCAATATTTAGAAGGGTAAGCATGATTTATTTCTCTGAGTTAGGATTGATTTCTATACCAGCTTCACTTTCCCTTGTATACATACCCCCTCCCTTTCTATTACTAAAGGACTCAAATATGTGGGAAAGGAAGGTCCTAGTACTAGGACCTGAGGGAAGGTATGTAAGATCCCCCTCTAGGGTATTTAGTGTCCCCTGCAAATTCTCAATGTTCTGGTTAGTTTTTTTATTCATTCGTTACTTCTCTTATTTTCTCATTCTTGGATGGGTCTTTTTTTTACCATGTTTAGTGGGTAATTTTTTGGTTTGGTGTGCTATTCCCCTATTATTTTTACTATTAGAACCTAATGGAGACTTAGGCCTCCTGTTGTGTTTGATCTACATCCCACACCAGCTCAAGGTGGGTTTATTATAATTTGAACATATTTAAATTCCCAACCAACATAGAATGACACATTAAAATGTATAATCAATGTGCAATATAATAGGGATCAAAAACCAAGACACATATTCAAAATTTCCATAATCAAGACAATAGCAAGAAATATAATACACTCGAGGAAGTGATAATTTGGATATATGAATCATAAGAAACCACCATAATCATATCATAATAGTCCTTACATATATGTGTTAGAATAAAACATCATGTAATATACCATATCAAATATAATATGAAAAATATGATCATATATACAAACATGTGAAAGCATTAATATATAATCTCAAACATGATAATTTATAAATAATCATAAAGGATATGTAACTTGTATACATTATGATCAAAGAAGCATATTCCACCAACATACTATATGACGTGGGCAGATGAGAGGTCTAACATTTGTAAATGCATATCTCATGTATTTGGGTATACATGTAACAAACTCAAATATGTGTGAAACATATATGTATATATAAATAAATGATATTGTATATACTAACATAAGGAAAACAACATATATATGAAGGAGCTAATAAAACTTTCCCCTATGTATTTTTATTTTGAATTATTTGAATGATTTTTTTTATTTTCTTTAATATTTGATTTTTTTTATTTTTGTATTATTTTAAGAGGAAAGGATAGGCTATGATCCCATCCAAGGGATGTTCATAGGTATCCCTAAACTCATAATATGGTACATCAAACTGGTGGTACTAGTAAGGAGAATATATGTGTCATATTCAAATCTATAGCATGTGTGGTACACTACGTATGTATAATAGGAATTTATGGTCATGAGGAAATAATAGGAGTAGGGGATTGTGTAATCCATCATTTAGTACTATGTGGTTTCTTTAGAGTACAAGTAATTGGAAAATTTTAGTTTCTCTATGTAACTAAATATGTTATGTAAGAATAGTTGAGGATTCTATGGAATCCCTTGTATATATTTGGTGAAAATGAATATCAAGTATGGGACACCTATGAAAGGGAATTACATGTTTCATACCTTTTATGGAGGATTATCATTAGTATGTTTAATAATTATTAGTCTCAAAATAAAATCCTCTTGTTATCTTGGATTTTTTACTTCAAGGTATAACATATGTTCATAAAATGCTTAAGGCATTGGTGATAGTAAAAATATGCATTAACATCATATCATTTGCATAAAGGTCAAATCACATAAACCTTTATGGGAGGAAGGATATATATGAGATGATACTACACAAGATTATGAAGTAAGGAAGTTAGATAATCTAGTAATCATGTAAATTATATCATAGGTGAATTAGATAAGGTGAGTTGATTAGGTTCTTGTGACACTATGTTAACTATTATGGTTATTTATTTTTATGGTTATGCAAGTCCTACTTGGCATCTTAGTTTGATATGAAACTTGGTATTCGATGTTGTCAGTGTGTTTACTACATAAAATTGTTCAATGTAGTAATCTTCATTTCACAATCTCAAATAATATGGCATAAGTCATCAAAATATTAGAACTTATTGAAAATAATGGACTCATGTAATGGGACAAGTAAATTTTTTTTGAATATGTCTTGAAGCTCTTTATATGCCATTATATTTGTCATTTTGTCCAACATTGTTTTATATCTAAAAACATATTCATTTATATGTTCATTGGTTCCTTTTTATAGTTTAAATTTGACCATATACCACATTTTCAGTGATGTCGCCAAATAAATGTGATAGAAAATGAACCACAAGATGATCGAATGCTCTCACTAATTATATTGGTAAATCATAGAACCATCATAAATCATAGTCCTTTAGGTTCTTTAGAAACAATTTGGTTAAAATTTTATCATTGAAGGCATAATAAAGGCATGTTGTATAGGAATTTTAGATATGTTGCCTAGGATCACCCTTTCCATCATAAACCATGATCTTGGGGTTAATAAAACCAATTGGTAAAGGGTGAAAATATATTTTAGGTACAAAGGGATTATGTAACGCATGTTATGAATCAATAGTATGAAGAGACTTTAAATATTTTTTTATAATATTGATAACCTTATCTTCCAAAGATTTTATATCTTGCAGGAGAGTTTTCACTATATTTCCATTGAGATTAAGATTATATCATTGAAAATTCAGCAAAGGAGATGTAAACATGGCTTAAACTTATATAAGGATTCAAACCAATATTTGAGTTAAAGCATTCACCAGTCCCATGTTAGATGCAATAATAATAATTTTGTCCTTAGGGAATAATGGTTTTAAAACATAATATATGCTCCCTCTAGGTTAGGAATTATGTACTCAATGGGAGGTTTATTCATATGGAATCAATTGTAATACCACCTAAGGATTCACCACCACTAGGTGGTAATGCCTTATCCTAAGCATGTTTACTAATCTCATCTTTTGTAACATAAAAAGGTGCATCCATCAAGGCCTTGTTGTTATTTAGATGATTGATTAATTATTCCTTATCTTCCATTTGAAAATGATTGTTTTGATTAACATTTTCCATTGATTAAAAATGAAAAATTTAGAACTTGAAACAAAAATTTATAATAATTTAAAATCATAAAAATAGAAAACCTTAGTCTAATATAAGTTTTGGAGACCAAAGGCTAGTGTTGATCGCTCCAACTAACCCTCTTAAAAAATGAGAATTTCAAGAGGTCCAAGGGGAGGGAACATGTAAATGGGATGAAATGTTTCATCATTAATTTTAGGATTGATTTTGTTTCAATCTAAGGACCAATCAATTTAACCCTTTTTACTTTGGGAGAATCAACCACTACCACTAGAGGTTCAATGATATGAGTATTTATATTTAATTTCTCACTTGATTATTTTTTATTTGTCTAAGTATTACTATTTGTTTGATTTAACTTATAAATCATTTAAATACTTATTCATAATTCACTCCACACCATAAACTAATGCATAAAATAACCAAAAGAACATAAAATAAAGAGGATATATCAGAAGAGAGGGGTTTGTCCCTGACATAAATAAGATTATTTATTTTAACAAACTGAAAGCATGATTGACTATAATTAACCCACTATGTGTCGAGTCTAGATGTTGCACAAACATGAGGCACTTAGTGATCAATATTTTAAGGACAAATTTGAAAGTCATTAATCTATTAAATTCAATCTAAATATATTATAAATGATAGTCTATAGTTATTGCACACAATGATTGAGAAGAGACTAAATGAAATCATGAATAGATATAATAGACCCGTTAAAATAGATACTACACATCTTAACTAAGATAGTGATCTAAAAATAAGCATACTAATAATTTGAGCACTAATTAGCTAGTTAGATCAAAATACTAAAGACATTAAATGGATAAAATATAATAAAATATGTTTTCAATATCCTAAAGCATTATGTTACACTCAATATCTTCTAGTAGAAAACTAAGATTGAAGAAATGGGGAAAGGCTGGTGTAGTCTAGACCTAATATAGTAGAAATTAGAAGCTTAAAATGCCTACCTTTGGTAAATAATATAGGAAAAATAAAAATAAGGAAATGTAGGTGAATCATGACATAATTCCTACATATCTTCAACCCAAAAATATCCACCTTTACAATGGCATTTCAGCCTGTTTAAATAGACAATCTATGAAGCTCATGGATTAGACATCCAGTTCAACCCACCAATTTAGTGGTTAGAAATTCTCAATGATGATATGGAAATGACATTGAGATTTTGACAAATTTTAATTAGGCCCATGATCTACATGATTAAACCATTCCCTTTTAATCCAATCTTTGTCTTATATGCTTAGTGCTTGAACCAAATGCACATGCCATGCTTTAGTTGATGTTACTACCTAGTCTCATAGTGAATTATAACACCTTGATAATCATTTATTGATGAGGAACCAATCTATAAATTGATTTTAAAAATCAAATTGGAGGCACATTCCTTAGATTTTGATAGTTTAATGGCTAGATGGCTATCAATTTCAAATTGGTCTCTTTTTATCCACATAACCAATATGTCATTTTCTTATGTGGTCCCTCCCACATGGATTTTATCTTATATTATCCTTCCTTTACCTTCTCTACATAGTCAAATTTTATTCTATGGGTCCCATTTTGACACTTTGTATGAAGATGCCATGTGATAATTTCTCATTGTGTCAAGCTCTAAATTTATGACACTCAGGAGACTGACATTTTTCATAACTAAGCATAACAAATCCACATGGAACTCATTGATTATTTCTTGACTTATAGTAAATTTTTATGGTTCTACAACCTTGGGAGACTAATGGGTCCTGATGACGTTTTATATTATGGTGAATTGATATTTCACCATGTGGTGCTATCTCACCAATACACTATTCTAAGACAATGTTGGGTTTGGATAGACTACCTCAGGGTTGTGAAACAACAAGATTTATCCACATGGAATCATTATACTCACCCACTTACTAAAGCTTTATTTACATGGAGACCCATATATAGATGGTTATAGCATGTTGAGTCACTGGGATTACAACACATGGAAGCATCTCGTTATTTCACTCACCCAAATATTTGTTGACATGGGAACCCATATACTGATGGTTTTAAGATGCTAGGTCACAAAGATTATGACACATGGAATCATATTATTACCCTACTTATCTAGAACTTTTCCAATGTCACTATCTACTAGAAAATTTTGAATAAAATCAAGTCTTTTGAAGAAGTGAAAAAGTCTCTCATGGTTATAGGAGGAACTTGAAGAGTTGGATAAGTGTCAAAATCTTTTTATGAATGGGTTTAGACCAATAATAATCATAAAATATTTCCATGTGTTCCTCAAAAATGTTGAGCACCTATAAGGTAAAAGAAACAAAATCCCAATCAACAAATATTGAATTTAAAAGAAAAGGCTAATCAGATCTAAAATAAAATGGCCAAGTTATTTGAAATGTAACAAAGAGGCATGAAAAATTAGTGAAGGAAAGCCATCCTTAATAAAAACAAATGCCCATTTTAATGAAATACACTAATGGAAAAGATGGTCTAAATGAAACTTAAATCTAATTTAAATCAAATTCAAGAAGAATGAACTCAATTGTTAAAGAAAATGAGCATAAAACTCTAAAAAGTTAAATAATCTATAAAAAATTATGGTAAAATAGTCTAAACTATAGCTTCAAATATGCCTCAAAACACAAGCAAATGAAATAGACTAAGACTTGATAGATTTATGAAAATTTAGGTTGTCTAAACTAAAGTAGTCCTAAATGCAAATTAGACTAAGTGATTTTGATGATCATTGGATTTTTAGACTTAGTCAGTATCAATGAAGCTCTAGAAAATGAAAATGTATATATAAGAACCTACAAACTAGAGATCAAAATTAAACAATATGGTCCCTATCTAAGGAATTAAGGATGGGGTGTGTTGGACCTAAAAAAATGGCTAATTCTATGAGAATAATGCTATAAAATCATTCAAAACCTTGAGAATGGTTAAAGCACTCCAAAATTTAGATTGTAAATCTTCACAACTAAACATAAGATTAAACTATAAAAAATCCCTTAAAAAAAAATAAAAAAGATGAAAGCACTGAAGTCTACCTCAACCTATGGCATATTAAGTTTCAAGTATATTTTAGACAATTAGTGTGTGTAAGTGATTAATTCTTTATAGCTCTAGAATTCATATGAATAATTTAGACCTACCTAAGTAGTCAAAACTTATGATTATGAAATTATTTTGGCTACTTGGATTTGGTAGGAATGGAATGGGCATTTTTATACTACCATGTAGGCATTTATAGCCTTGATAAAGATACCTTTGGTCCCACTCAAGGTCTTTCTCCACCACCAATAAGTCAAAAAGCCTATATTGGATTCACCTAAATCACCCTTTTGAGGAAGACTTGTATTTTTGTATTTAAATTCAATTTCATTTGATATTTTATTATGAAAATATTTTTCAGTCTTGTTCATTAAGGGTTAGGGACCAATCCATAGGTATGTTCACAAATTCAGATAGTTTATGATTAACAAGATAACTTTAAACTAATTTAGTGTTTTCATTTTTCTTTTAGATGTTAAATTAAGTGTATGTGATGGCTTCAACAAGAAAATGAAACTATTATAAAATTCATAGGTTATGTTTCAAATCACCAGCCTTCAAAATTTATAAAATACATAAAAGGAAACTAAAATAGACTATGAATTTTTTCAAGTATAACTCCTCATTTTCTAACTTCTAAGGCTTAGACAAATTTCAAGTTTTCATCAAACACTTGAAATTATTTATCCCACTAATGCAATAAAAAAGGGTATTCCATAGGGTTCTACTATTTTTCTCAATGACTATTATTATTAGAACAAGGGCACTACTACAATGGGATGTCTAAGATGTAGAATACACAAGAATGCAAAAGAAAAATAGGGCTTGAATAGGCCCACCTAAAGTAAAACCAAACCAAAAAAATAAATTAAAACAAGAAAGTAACCAAACCAAACCTATTCTATATAATAATAAAAAAAAACTAATCTATCAAAATAAGACGTGGAAAAGAAGACCTAACTATGAAAGCAAATTCATAAAATAGGAAACTATATACACTAATTTAAAACAATAAACCCAACAAAGATGGGAGGGTGGGTTTGGAAACCCAACACAATGTGACTTCCACTTTTTGGAAGTAGTAAGGTCCTTTTAGTTAGTTTCCTTAGGAAGGAAAGGACATCCTTGTACTCACTAAAATATTCCTTGAGTTTCTTCCTTATGAAGCCAAGTCAAACAGTAAGCATATGTTCAAACTAATCATGTATTTTGGACCTAAAACTAGAAGGAATGTTGGGATGAGAAGTATTTAACTTGAAATATTACCAAATAAAAGTAATGTATTTAATTACCTCAACTTTAGAGAATGGGATCTATGTAATTAGAATTATAACACTTACCAGATATTCCTATTTTATGAGTTAATTAAGCTCCTCCATATATGATGTATTTACCTACTCATCCTCATTTGGGATTTTATCCACCTCATCTTCTGGTGGAATCCATATAATTTGGTTATCCCTATAAATATTGTAATCTAAACTAGACTCTTTATTTGATTTATGCATCAATTTAAAATCAACGTTCATTAAATCATAAGAAAATGCATATCTATTGAAGACACATCATGACAATCCAATTCAACATCAAGACTCAACTCAGTAGTGAAAATAAAATAAGACAATCCTTCAAAGAAAGATTCGTCAGAAAGGGAAAGCATATTAGATTTATCATCAAGGACAATATCAACTACCTCTTCAATATTGAGCATATGAAGATTATTAGGAGTTTGGCCTATTGGATTTTGTGTATTTAAATGTAGTGTGATAGATCCATCATTTTTATAATTTTATGTATTCATAAATTAGAGGTTCCCTATGATGCTCTGTGTTCACCAATTAGGTTTTGTCAAAATCACCTTTGTTTAGCTAGGTAACATCAAGAATGAGATCAATCCATAAAATATTGAGAGAAATAGTAAACTCTAAGAGTGTTGCATTATTGATGGGATTAACAAAACGTCATGCCAAGATCCTCATGAGAAAAATTTGTATCTTCCATTTTTTCCTTAGAGTCATCATCATGATGCAATGAGTCTTATAAGGTTTCCATCACCACTATAGAGCTTGGAAACATACATGAACCAGGAGTGATTTGAAATGAAGATCCATTATCTAAATGGTTAACCTCATAGACTATTATTAAAAAGGACTCAATGGGTTCATGTTACAATCCAAATGAGTTATCCCTATGATGAAGTATGAGATTCTGGGATTTTATAATACTTTTCTTATTTCCTACTTGCTTTGGCCATTTAAAGGGATCATGATTGAAGTCATGGGTTATCTTTGGTACTTCCTCCAAATTAGACACATTATTAATATCAAAACCATTTTGGACTATAAAAGGAGTAAGCATGTAGGTTTGCATAAGAGATGTTACTATAGAGTCTGAGAACCTTAAAGCATTATTTGGAACAACATAAATGAATGGTGTTGGGTTGTAAATTAGGGTTAGTTGAGGCCACAAGATATTTGAATTGAAAAATTAGTGAGCACCTAACATAAGCACATTAGGTAAAACAAAGGAACATGAGTGATGTTAGGATTCAATTTCCTATATATGATCATAGCCTTTGCATAAGTGGATGATATATCAATGAAATTAGGGTCCTCATTATAAACTTAACATCTATAGGTCAAGGGCATTTTGGTAAATTTCTAATGTAAAGAGGGGATCAAGTTTATAAGGTGGAGTAAGCCTGTTATAGAGTTTTTGAAACTGGGCATTAAATTCCAAAATGGGTTCATTTGGATCACATATCACATCAACCAATTGTTGATGTAAAATTTTAGGGTCAATTATTTTCAAAAATTGGTCAAGGTTTATGAGAGTTGTACCCAAGAAGTTATGGAGTCTCCTGACAAGTTTAAAAACCAATCAAAATCACCATCAATAAAAGTAAGTGGGAAAAAATGGTACACCACATCTTCAAATTATATGTTTAAGACTCTCAAGGTAGTCTTAAATAAGGTGATGTGATCCTCTATTTTTTAACTTTACATAAGATAAAATCTATGAAAACATATCTCTGAGTTCTTTGGTAAGGCATGGATAACACTAGATATATTAATGGTAGTCATAGCTACCAAAGCCATAGGGACTACTATATGGAAGAGAGGTTATGGATGAGTTGTAAATATATATAACATTCATAAAAATATCAACCCTCAATGTTTTCCCCTCTCCTATGTCTTAACAAGTGAAACAAGAAGGGAAAGAACTTAAATCTAGACCTTGTGATCCTTGCAGTAGGGTCTAAGTTGCTTTCAAATAGATAATAATCTAAAGAAAAAAAAGAAAAAAACAATAAATCCTTCCTTTTAGAACCATTTATGTTGATCACTTAAACTAAACCTCTCAAGAAAAAAACATTATGATAGTTCTAAAGGAAGACAAGATGTATATGGGATGAAATGTCCCCTTGTTAATTTTAGTATTGATTCTAGTTGACTAATAAATTTAACCCATTTTAATCTAAGATTAGAAACCGCTACCACCATAGGTTTAATTATATGAGAATTTATATTTACTTTCTCACTTACTTGTTAATTATTTTTCCAAGTCTCGTTATTTATATAATTCAATTGATAAATCACTTAAATACTTATTCACTACAATTCACTTCACCCTAGACTAAATCAAAAATTCACCAAAAACGCATAAAAGAGAGAGAGGGTAGACTATAAAAGATGGGTTTATCCCTGACTTAAACGAGCTTATTAATGCTAATGAACTAAAAGTTTTCTTGACCATAGTTATACCATTATATACTGAGTCTAATTATTTTACAAATGTGAGAAACTATATGGGAAAGGTTCTAAGGAAAAATGTGAAAGGCATTCATCTATTAAACTCATTTTAAAGATAGTCTAAATAATAGCCTACAATTGTTTCACATGATGAATGGTAATAGACTAAAGTAAAACATGAACAAATCTAATAAACCAATTAAAATAGTTATTGCACATCTTAACTAAGATAACATAATGAAAATAAGCACACTAACAATTTGAGAAAAAATTAATAGATAAATCAAAAGACTAAATACATTAAATTAATAAAATAAATTAAATTCCATGTTCAACATCCTAAAAGAATTTTGTTACACTTAACATATTCTTGTAGACAATTAAGCAAATAAGGTAAAAAAAAATAGGGAAAGTTTGGTTCTATCTGGACCTATTCCAACAAAAATTTTATGCCTAAAGTTCTTACATTTGCTATATAATCTAGTAAAAATACAAAGGAAAGGCAAGTGAAATCCTGACATAATTCTGTCAAAACTTTGACCCAAAAGTCTCCACCTTTACAATGGCATTTCATCCCCTTTAAATAGTTGGTATATGAAGCTCATAGATATAACATCTAGCTCAGACACTAATGTAGTGGTTACAAATGTTCAATGATGATTTAGAAATTACATTGAGATTATGATGGATTTAAATCAAGCCCATGATCTATGTTATTGAACCATGCCCTTTTAAGGCAATATTTATCTTATGTTTTCAATGTTTTATCCCAATACACATGCCATGCTTTAGTTGATGTTGTTTCCCAATCTTGTATTGAATTATACCACCTTTCTAATCATTTTTTTAGTGAGGAACAAATATATAACTATATTTTACAAATCAAATTGTAGGTGAATTACTTCTTTAGATTTTAACAGATTTGATGACCAAACATGCTATCAATTTCAAACCAATGTCTTACTACCCACACATCTAAAATGTCCTTTTATTTTGAGGACCCTACCACATGTTTTATATCTAAGATTATACTTACTTTGAATTCAATATAAGATAAAATTTACTTCTATGGGTCCCATTTTTCCAATTTGTATGAAGCTACCATATGGGACTTTCTCATTGCATCAGGGTTTATCATTTCTTACACTTGAAAGACTAATGTTTCTAACATCCAAGGATAATAGCTCCATTTATAACTCATTGATTGGTTTCCATCCTCTAAAAAATTATGATGATTATAATATCTCAAGAGATAGATGAGTCTTGTGGATAGTTTATATCATGGTAAAGTGATATTTCACCATGTGATGTTAACTCACTGACCTAATATTCTGACATACTATTAAGGTTTGCATATACCACACCAAGGTTGTGTAACAATGATATTTCACCATGTGGCATCATCCCTATCACCAATATATTTATTTACATGGATACTTATGTATAAATGGTTTTAAGATGTTGGGTCATCGGGATTGTGATATATACAGGCATCTTGCTGCTTCACTCACCTAGAGCTTTATTGATGTGGAGACCCATGTACTGATGGTTTTTGTATCTTGTGTCATAGATATTATGACACATGGAAGAATCTCACTAATTTTATTGCCTAGATATTTACTAACATCACTGTCTACTAGGTCATTTTAAAGAAAATTGACTAAGTCTTTTGAAGAAGTGAAAAAGTGTTGTGTGGCTCTAAGAAGTCGAAGAATTGACTAAGCACTGAAATTATTTTATGAATGGGTCTGGACTACTGGGGATCAATAAAACTTACCAGATGAGCTCAGTATATGTTGAGTACCTGTAGGTAAAAGATATAAAAGCCTAGTCAACAAACTTTGAATTTAAAAATAAAGGCCAAATAGATTTAAATTAAAATGGCTAAGTTATTTTGAAATGTAAAAAAGAGGCACTAGCAAAAGAAAGCCATCCTTAACATTTTTTTTCCATTTTCATGAAATGAAATAAGGTCAAATATGAGACCAATGAAACTTGCAATGAATTTAAATAAAATTCAAGAAAGAATGGACTAAATTGTTAAGGAAAATTAGTAGAAAATTCTAAAAAATTTAGATAATCTGCACAAACTTAAGACAAGAATAATATAAAAGGATACTTCAAATGTGCCAAAAAATAAAAGAAAATGAAATAGACTAAGACTTAATAGATTTATACAAATTCAGATTTTCTAAACTAAATAAGTCCTTTATGTAAATTGGCCTAAGCAATTTTGATGATCATTGGATTATTAAGATAATTAGTATCAACATACCATTGGAAAAAGAAATCCTACATCTAGGAACATGCAAACTAGAGAGAAAACTAAAAAGAGAGGGTACATATCTAAGTAATTGAGGATGGGGCATGTTGGACAAAATAGTTGGGTTCACCAAATGTTTAATGCTAAACATAAATGTGTGTGGATAGGGCTAAGATTATATAAATAATTCAATCACAATAGTGATAAACTAATCTATAGCATGCCAATTAATTAAATACTTATATAAATGAATATTCTAAATTATAATACTAAGATAAGGTAAATATATAAAGTACCAAATTTGAAAGAAATTAAACTAATCTCAATACCAAAAAGAAATGATACTTAATTGGATTTATTGTGTGCAAATAGATCTAGATTGGAAACAAATGTAAGATATGCAAGATCAATATTCTAGGTAAGTTGTCATATTTCGTATATTATATTAATGTATCCATGAACACTACTATTATATTTATACACTACCATCAATGTTGGTGTTTGACTGAGATGAATTTATCCAATATATAATAATGATTAGATCATGATGTGACCAACTTCATTATTCTATATTTTTTTTCACTTTTCTAATTATTTACTCAAACCTAGGATACATGATTTCACTCTTTACTAATTGATAAAAACCTAGATCTTCACCCTTACTCACCCTTAGAATTAATTTGATAGAAATGGGTTATTGGGATTACAATGTCAAAATGACCTTAATGACCCCTCTGTCACCAAGACCTACCTACATATCCAATAATTTAGGAATGACCTTAGGCTTTTGTAGTTTCATATCAAGGATTAATCATGGAATGTTTGAGCCCATATGCAATACCTATATTATTAGCACAGAAGAAAGGAGGTGAGTGGTATGTGTATAGATTATATGGCCATAAATAAGATAATAATAAAGTAAATAATTTCCATTTTCACACATGGATGACATGATGGATTGCCTAAGTGGGGAATTTTTTTCTAAGATAGATCTAAAGAGTGCACATCATAAGATCTAGATTAGAGAAAAATATGGCTAGAATAAATCCTTCAAAATTAAGGAAAGGCTATATGAATGGCTAGTAATTATTTTGGTTTTAAAAATATCCCATTACATTCATGAAAAAACTATTAAATTTATTTTTTTAGAAAGTATGTATCATGTACTTGGTTGATATACTAGTGTTCAATAAGACAAAGGAGGAACACCTAATGGATATGTGGAATGTGTTGCAGATGTTAGACATTAATAATTATGAATAAATGCATATTTATTAAGATAGTTATTATACTTAAGTTTTTGATATCCCAAGAATGTCTAAAAATGGATCTGTATAATGTTAGAGCTTACATTTGTCAGTAAGTATATATTTTATAATTATAATTATAATAATGTGAGTGAGAACAACTCGTGTAGATAGTTTAGATGTAGATAAATATTTAACATATATAGATAAAGTAAAGGGATTGAATTTTTAGTATTGAAAAACCCATATCCATTTCTATACAAGATCGCATGACTTATTTATATGTATATTTACATATGGAATATGCACTATAGAAGTAATTTAATGTTATTTTGATCTTAATGTGAAAAGATATACCAAAAATATTATTTGGTAACAAAACCATCTATGGTCTTGTCACTGTGAACAATGAGAGTACTAAGAGGTTCTTGATTTATGTTATGGATTAATAAAGTTAGCCAAGGGGAAGCTATGATCTATCATTTTCTCTATGAATGAAAGATTTTACTTGACAAGATGATGGATAAGATTTATCTTGTATGAATGCATTATCGATTGAATAAGACATCTCTATATTTTGTGTATGGGAGTTTTTAAATATAAAATAACATGAAAATGATATTCATTATCAAATATACTAAGTGAGAAATATCTAAATAGAGGTTAGAGGATGAAGGATGATATATACCATCTATACACACACATATTTTAAAACCTTATCATTTACTATTGCGTTATATCTTGGAGAAACCTATTGAGTTTCAATATCTCTAAGTGTAAGTATTAAAGGGTGATTTGGAAAAGAAGTCAATAGACTAATAGTGATTTATGAGAGATATATTTTTTTATCTATCATAGTTATAACCACTAAAATTACCCCAAGAATTAATCCCCTAAGAAATATTCCTATTAATAGCCCCTAACTAAACCAAGACCTATATTTTTTGATTCTATAAAATTGGTTCAATGTATTATTTCTTAATTCCCACAAAAATTTAAACTAGGTCAGCATAAGTTTACGTAGTTTGAATGCTGTGGTGCATGTTTCACAACTAAGTATGCCTAGACTGACCTAGTTTGAGGGTAAACAATCACTTTTAAACTATGTCAAGGTGGGTTGATGTTATTGGATAAAATCATATACAAGGTTAATATCATTTGTGACTATAAAAACAAGCCCTATTTCAATGCAATAAAGAGGAACATTCATTTTTTGTACTATTATTGCTCACAATTCTAATTAAGGATACATTTGGATAAGCCATTTTTTAGAATTTTAATTTGATAGAAAACTTGCCTTATGGAGTCTTGGATGCAATCAGAGGATTCCTTTTAGCCTGGATCTTGATTCAACAATTTTTATCTTTAAAACTAAGATAATCTCTTTCAAAACATCATTGTCCAAGGGAGAGATTGAGGATCGACAAGTTCTATTCAAATTATTTGTAACTCTAACTCTTTCATTTGATAAATATATTACATAATTAATAATTTAAGTGTATAAATCCTTGTTTGAATCTCATCTACACTTATACTTAGTGAGGCTACAAGGTTTTTAGAACATGCAATTTTCCATTTTAAGTAACCTAGGCCCCCATTTTCCTATCATGGTTGGTCACCTTTTTTAGTTTAATCATTCTCATTTATTTTTATTGATATCTCAAAAATACTAGATTTTATTAATATTAGAAGACCTAGTTAGGGTTACTTCATTTTATTGATTGCCTAGAGGTTTTAGAACGTTGTCCATTGATGTTTTTTTATAACTACTCCTTTAGTTAGGTTTAGAAATTCCATTTGGTCATGCCCTGATATAACTAAGTAACAATAAGCTCTATTTGATCTAACTTATTCGAGCTTAGATCTCTTAGATAGGATAACTTATAATTAAATCCTAGCTTGTTGCATAAATTTTAATGAGCTCAATGTGGAATATCCATTATTAATTATCCATATAAATATTATATCAGTGCAAGTTGATACAATTTTATTTCTTTGTATTTTTTATAAGACTACATCGATACAAGTCAATCTAGTCTAAATTTTATGTATATTTTTAGTGAAAATTACATCAATGCAAGCTGATAGAATTTTAATACTCTATTTTAAAATTGGATACATTGATGGAGGTCAATCTAATTTAATTTTATACATTTTTTAGTCAACTAACTACATTGTGCAGGAATAATTTAATTTTATTTATCTAGTTTATTTTTTAGTATTTTCTACAAACTACATTGAGTGAAGTCTATCCAGCTTATTTTATATATGTTGTTTCATGAAACTACATTGATGTAGGTTGATATAGTGTTAATTATATGCTTTTATAGTAGGCCACTTTGAGGCAGGATGATCCAATTTTTACACTTAGATCTACATTATTTTTAGTTAACCTACTACATCATCTAAGTCATATTTAAGTATATATACCAAGTAATTCTATTCCATACCATATCTAACTAGTCTAATATATTTTTGATTTATAATCAATTCTATTAAGTAATTATTACAACAAATTTTACATTCTATCAAGATTAATTCTACACAAATAACTATATTGTCCTAAGTTAATATAGTCATAAAATCATTTTCTTCGCTATCAAATTATATTGACTATATTTAATACAATTCTATGCTTACATTTATTGTCACTAAACTATATCGACCATGTCTGATCCAATTTAATTTATCTATAATATTTTAAAAACTATGTCATCCTACATTGATATAGTTTTATTTTTTATTGTTAGCATAATTAGAGTAAATTAACTTTCTTTTTTTAGTAATTAATCAATTTTTTTTTTTACAAATAAAAGTTTTATTCATGGTACTATTGTAAAGATTTTTAAAACAAGCCAAATAACCATATTCTAGGACCTTATACATTAGAAATGTCCATAGATAACACTTAAGCCTAGTATTTAGTCATACTTAAAGTACTAGATCTCAATTCTCATATTCTATTCTTCCACTTCTTCTCCAACTTCCACTATTTGAAGATTGGTGTGTTGATTTTTTTTATGCACACAATGCTAGTGATGTAGATGTTCTTTTATGTTCATTGTGTCCTCAAAAATATTTGATAATATATTCTACACCCCCTCAATTTCATTTGTGTTTATTTGGAGCATTGTCAGAACTTGCGTGTGCACTCTTAGCTCATTTTTGCTATTTTACATGAAGTTATTTATATGGATCAAATCATTGTTTATGGATTCTGTTAGATTAAAGTGAGCCATAAAAAAATATCTAAACCTCCTTATTGAATATCCTAAGTATTTCCATTGTTCAATATTTCCATTGTTCTGCTTGGCCAATAGGGTTTTGATATCTTCCACTACCTCCTTAATTGTTATAATCCCTATAGCCAATTATTTGAGATTACCCACTACTATCATTTCCACATTGAATCTTTCCCTACTAGGAAATGAATCTTCCCCATTATCCTAACCATTGCCTTGCTGAGTATCCTCTATCTTAATGATAAAATAATTCTTCAAAGGTCCTTTGTAGGTCACTATAGATTTTCTCTTCCCATTGTTTGACCCTCCCCCATTCTCTGTTTCTTTTATTTTTTGTTTTCCTTTGCTCAACACTTCATTTTACTATTCATTTCTCCTAATCCATTTCCTTCCCTCATGAAAGGTAGCAGATATGCATCAACCCCTAAAATTAGTTTGCCTTATCTCTTATTGTTCAATGTTATTAATATGATTTACCTTGACCTCTCTAACTAGCCTTTGGCATTTTTCTCTTGTTAATGTTCCTATGCTTATTCTTCCTCAAGTCACTCAAATTTTTCATGTACTTCATGGGATGCATGGGGAGTATCCTTGGCACTATTTGTGAACTATGAATTTTAATAATAAGAGGAGATTAGTATTGTGTTAGTGATAAAATGAACAAATAAAATTGATAAAAAACACACTAAACTAACACCTTCATGCCTAGTTACTAGGGTGAGCTTAATAAAAAAAATGACAAACACAACTAAAAAGTAAATAAAGACAAGAATCCTTCACCTTCCTTTGATGTTCCAAATACTTTTTTTAGTGGCTTGCTCAGCTTGTGCTCATGAGTTCTTCATCAAAGAAGGCTTAGTTATCTCCTCTTCTCCTTGTCACCTTGTGGCTTTGGCTTGGCTTGGCTCAATATTTTGGCATCATAACTTTGGCATGTGAGATCTCTTGAAATTAATTTTGACATGGTAACTTTTCCCAAATTAAGCTTCTTGAAGATGTTTGAGCATAATAACTTTGCACCAAAATAGCTTAGAAATGATGTTCATGGCCTCTTTATTTATAGATATTGGAAAATGGCAAGGATCAACCTAAACCATCCATCTCGGGATTGAGATGTGTGGTTAAGGATTAATCCAATTTTATAATTAAAATTCACAAATAATCTTATCAATATTTGGGATAAATGAGTAATTAAGAGGCATGGAGGACATTGATGAAGCATGGGAGGCATGAATCCTGATATTTGTGGCATTTATGGCCTAGGGATGTCTTTTTCAATAAATGAGGTCACCTGATGATGAAAATATTCAATATTCATTTCCAAAAATAAGTATTCAACAATTTTCCATGGAATTATTAATTAGGATCTAATTTGTTTTAATTATCTCTTAAGCATGATTAAGAATTTTATGCACAAATTACTCAAATTGATCAGAATGCTTATTATTGGTCCAAATTTTGACTGGATTAGAATTGGAAGTTAATGTCAGATGTGTTGTATTTTTATCCCATTTAGGATGTTACCAACACAAAATAATAAATTCATGTGTCTTGTGCAAGAGATTTGACATAAAAGAGCAATCTAGAGCACCCAGCTACAAAATTGACAATTTGACTTGAAATGATATGATCAAAGTTAGTTGGCCCATAAATTGCATTGCCCCATTTAGGGATACCCTAACCAAAATTGGCACTTTAATATATAAATTTGAACTCATTTAATGTGTTTTAGTGTTTTAAGGCCAAATTGTACGTTTTGGTGGAAATTGGTTAAAAGCTTGATTGGAGGTTATTGGTGGTCAAATTTAGGTGTCTATACTATTTAATCCATTTTCTATAGTGATCTTAGTGTGAATTTTCTCCTCTCTTTCCCCATTTCACTCTCCCCTAGTCTCAGGGGTTTTTTGTTCTATTATAGTTTTGATTTTTTCTAGAATATTGATTGAAATTCTTAGCAAAAACCTAATCACCTGTAATAACATGATCATTATCTCTAAACATGTATCCAATCACTGTGCCAGATTTGCTAAGTTTTGAGAATCTTTTTCAATATCTTTCCTACTCACACATATATTTATTCCCTTTCACTACCAATTTTCCTTTAATCTTGATCTTATTTTATGGAAAATGTCTCCCTTAATGACCTATTTCTATTCTTTCCTAAAATCACCATAATTTATTTTTTCCCATTTCTTTCTTTCCCCACCAAAATTGGTGATTCCCAGATTGTATCTTCCTTTATGTAAGATTTTTTTTATTTTTTTATAAGAATTACTATTGATTTTACATTTCCCCTACCACTAAACATTTCTCTTACCTTCCTTGGATCACATTATTTCTCCTTTCCATGAGTATATCAACTAAACCTTCTTTTCTTGCAAGTTGGCACCAAAGTATTTTTGGATATTACCTTCCTTTTATCCATACACTTAGCTTTTAATTATGACACTCTTTAATAATAATTAATTTTAATCTCATCATTTCCTTTTCTTCTAATATATTTCTCATATTTCCTTTTTCTCTTCGTTGTCAATTTTTATCCCGTAGTTCACCAACCAATCCTTTGTCTTATTACCTTCCCTTAGCATATGGCTTATTCTAATGTCCTTAAATTTTTAACTCAATCAATGTGATTCTCTCACCATTCCTTATAAATACTAGTTTAATTTTTTATTTCTTTCCTCTATATCATTGATAATTATTAGAAATTCATCTTCTATTTATAGAATTGTGATTTTTCCTTTGTTGGCCATCCTTAGGTCCACCACTAGCCCTTTTGATTGTGCTACATTATTTTTATTCACTCTAGTTTAAATTTCCATAAAGGTTTTCACCTTCCCTAGGTAGTCTCTAATTATCGCTCCTACTCTAGATTGACCTGGGTTATGTTTTGATGTTCCATCAAAATTTACCTTATATGCAAGTTTCATTTTGGGGAAGTTATTCCACTTTCTTCCTCAAATGTTTTCTCTTTTTCTTTCCACTTGTTTTCATATCCTCATAAATTTTCCTATATTCTCCCTAATTATTGATAATTTTGAATTCCTTTAGATCCACTTCCTTATTCTTTGCTTGTTTAATTATTGTGATAACTTGCATTATGTTGGCTTTCATTTCCCTTCAATTTCATTGCTAGATTTATTTCTTGTTTCTACCTCAAAGATGTGTCTATTCTTTTCCAACCATATTTTCCATGTTATAAAGCTAGGGATCATGTTTCAAATATACTTTAAAATATTTAGCCTCTGATTCTAGTTCCAAGCCCTTTATTTATTATGTACTTTACCACATGTACTACATCTTAGATTGAATGTGTCTAAAAAATATTACACAAATAAAATGCAACTTGTAGTGGAGTAGAAGATGATCTAAGTTCTCCTCAATATTCAAACACATGATATTCTCCCCTATCAAGATCTTCCCATGCATTTCAAGCCATAAGAAAGTTTTTATTTTAAGCCATGCTTTTCATTTCCATATGTTTTTTAAATTTGAGTTCATCGAATCCCTTTACATGTCCTTCTCCTAGGCTTCATAACATTATTTAACAGATTATTCCCCTATTTCTTTCCTATTCCATTTAATATTATATGGTTCTAGGTTCCATGGAATCCTAAATCCTTTTAGGATTTCATTAAGTACCTTTTTTGCTTTATTCTGAGTTCCATCTCTATTCTAAAAACATTTCCATGTCAATATTCTAAACCCTACAACCGTTTCATCTTCCCAATAATCTTTTACTTTTCTTCCCCACTACCTCATACTTTATTTTTTAATCTCTATAAATATGGAATCCATTTTTAGTGCCTTTATTTTACCTAGCTATCCTCCCAGAACTTATTCTCTTCACCATTCTTGAATTGTTGAAATAAACCTTTCAAGATAATTTATCTAGCCTCCTTCATGCTATTTACATTTAAGGGAGCCAATCAAAAGGTCCTGAGGTATAAACATTCTTATCAAGTTCATTTCATCTAAATATTTTCTTTTGATTAACTCACTAAATTTTTCATTCCATCTTGTTCCTTCTCTTCACACAAGCTTTACCAACAGTCTCAGGTTTATCTTTTTATATCTCTTATTCCCACCCCACAGGATAATGGCTTGCATATCTTTTTCCAGGATAAAATATATATCTTAGAATTTATCCTCTTCCTTGCCATAAAAATCTTCTAAGGACCCTAGTCATTTCTATTACAATTTGTTGGGGAACCCTCAACAGAGAAAACTATTAATTGGTGGTGGTTTATAATACAGACTTGATCAGATTTATCCTACCTACATAAGTTAGCTACTTACCTTTATAGTTACTTAACTTCTTATTCATATTTTCTAGGATATTCCACTAGAGATTCTTATCTACTTTTTCTTTGATCAGTGGGAAATGCAAGTAGTTTTTTGGCCTCATAGCTTCCCTAAAGCCTAGGATTCTTGACAAGAAACTCTGAAGATTTTGAGAGACATTTATAAATGATTTTTCTGATTTGATTTTATTAATTGATTCCCTGAGGCCATTTTTTAACTTCCCAATAGGTCCCTTATGGATTTAATTTCTTAAAGTTTGGACAAGGCATATAACATTGCATCATTCACAAACTATAGGTGAGTGTGTGCCATTTCTCTTGTTACTACCTATATCCATTTTATTTTATCTTTATATATAAGTTATTTTATCCTCCTTCCCATTACTTTATCCATGATGATAAATAGATACAAATATAATAGATCTCTTTGCCTAAGACCCCTGGTTGATTATTAAAAACCTTCTTGTGAGCAGTTTATTATTATCGAGAACTTGGATGTCACATAAAAAATCTATGTCCATGTTCTCGAATCTTCCATGAATCCAAAATTTTGAATTATCTTATCCAAAAAATTATGGTCTACTTTATCATAAGCCTTGGCTATGCCCATTTTTATCAACATACCCTACCTTATGCTTACATGTACTGAATGGATGATCTCATGTGCTATGACAATTCTATCAAAAATTTGCTTTGCTTTTGCAAACCCACCTTGATCTTTTAATATGAGTTTTGGGAGTAGTTTTTGTAATCTATTTCTATAACCTTTAGAATTTTCATGTAAATGGTATTACAAAGTTATATTGGTTTGAAATTTTTAGGCATTCTACCTTCTAATTTTTTAGGTATCAACACTAAGAATGTGGAATTAAAGGCCTTAAACATTATTTTGGAATATTTTAATTCTTGAGATACTTACCTATCCTCTTCCCCTATTATATCCCATAAATGTTGAAATAACATAGCCATAAATCCATTTGGCTTGGGTGAGTGATCCCCTGCTATTTCAAAAATTGTCCTCTTCACCTCTTTAAATGAGATGTCCTCCATTAAGCTTTTGTTATTAGAATGGGTTATTCTATTGGGAATATATCTCAAAAAATCTTCTTGTTCTTCCTCATTTTCCCCTTCTTCATTACTTATCACTCCCTCCTAGTATTTGAACAAGTAGTCCTTTATCTCTTCTTCTTCCTCAACGTTGTTTCCTTCTAAAGACTCTATCTTTTTAATGTAATTATTTTGTCTTCTATTCATGCATGATAGATTAAATGAATGCATATTTATATCCCATTATTTTATCCATTTGATCCTAGACTTATGTTTCTAGTATATTTCCTCTTTTGTATAAACCTCTTCTAACTTTTTGATTGTTTCCTCTTCTTATTTTAATAGTTTTGTTGACTCATTCCCTTCTATTCTTAGACCTTTAATTTCACTGCTTTTTCTAGGAAGTTATTCTTTATCTTGAAAGATGTTCTTAAATGTGTTTTTATTCCATCTCTTCAACCCTTCCTTTAGTTTTCTGAGTTTATGTGAGAAAACAAACATTTTTATCCCTTTCCTTTGACTTAGGGTAGTCTATTCATAAGTAACAAAATTATCAAAGTTAGGATACTCCATCCACATTTTTTCAAATCTAAAAAGAGATCTACTAGGTCAATTTTATAGAATTATTTATAATGTTATTGGCTAGTGATATGAGCTTTCAAATTTTAGCACCTCTATTTACAAAATATGCTTTTGATCTAGCCAATTTTTTTTGGATAAGAATCAGTCTAGCCTTTTCAAGATTAATTCCCTACCCCTTCTCTTATTGTTCTAGGTAAACCAGCATTGATTCATTTTTATGTCTCATATATCTGCTCTATCTAAGAAGATTTGGAAGCTACTATAATATTTGTCCATTGTCCTACCCCATAATTTTCCATTGAATCTAGGCATGTGTTAAAATATCCTCCTATTATCCATAACTCCTCTTGTCTAGTGGTAATGGACTCTTTTAGCCTTATCCAATCTTGTTCTTTATCCTCTTTATTTTTTTACAAATATATTTACCAGGAAAAACTTTAACCCTATCCTTTTCCATTCCACTTCATAGACTATAAATTTCTTTTGATTCTATAATACCTTAATTTGGTTAAATTAGCGTCCCATAGAATGTCCATTCTACCCATTGATCCTTCAACACTATTTCCTACTATTTCCATTTTATAATTATTAGATAAACTCTTTTTAAATATCTCAAGATTATCTTTTTTTATTTCTTGAAGCATCATAATATTAGGATTGCATTGATTGATTATATATCTTAATGATATCCTTTTAATGGGGGCATTGAGTCCCTTTATGTTCCATGATATGATATGCATTATATAAGGTTAAATTCTTGGTGCTTTCTAAGACACTATCCACCAATTATTGTGCATATTCCCTTATGTCCTCTATTACCTCCTCATGTCTATTTTTTTCTTATTGGGTTTCCCTCTTCTTCTCTTTCCAAAGTTTCCTTTGGGGTTAAGGTTATGGGTTTGTTTTATTCTTATTATATATTCTTCATTTACACTCTCTACTTTTGTCTCTTCCTCCTCTTTAGTACTTATCTAATTTTATTGGCACTATTGTCCTTCCGCTTATCTTTTTCTTTTTTTATCACATTCCTTTCTTCTCATTCTTTTTTTCCTTTTCTTCCTTGCCTGTATTCCCTTCTTTTAGAAGATTTTCAATATCATCTTTGAATATGTATTCCATTTTTATATCCTATCCCTCTTTTTTAATCTAATTTTCCCATCATTATTTTTTTGATATTACTTATAATCCTTCCATTAATATTCCTTCCTCCTTCCTAGATGCCTTAATCTCTTTTGGAACATATTTTTTAACTATTTTACTCATGTTTTTAACTGTATGTTTTTTTAATTTGGTTTTACCAAACCTTATGACCTCTTTTTCATATAATTTGATACTTTCTTTGGTATATTAAATTTTTGGAGTGTATGGAATTCTTTAATTAAATTTCCATATTCATGATGCCCTTTTCATCTGAAGGGAATACTCTAATAATCTAGATCTTGGATCCATTCCATCACTCTTGCCTTCAGTGTGACCTTAATCAAACATTTAATTTCAAGTTAACTTATTATTTATTTCCATTCATTAAAATATACAAATTTATTTTTAACTTTTATTTTTATTTTTTTTATTTTCACCCAAACATTATGTTCCAATAGTTTTCAAACTAGTTAAATCCAATATCATGAAGGGTTACATAGTACTCTATTTACAATCATGATCTATTATTTATAAAAATCATGGAATGAGGGGTTTACTAGAATATTCATATAAATAATATAGATTTAAACATAGACTTTAATTTCCGCATACCTCATGGTATTTAAGACATGACTAATATTCCATTTTTTGGTTTTACCTTAAGATGCCAGCCATACATTTAATTTTGTAGTGCACTGGTTATCAGTTGGCATTAGGAAGTTACTCTTACCTTCTAAATAAAGTTTAGTTGGGTATGATAATGCTACTTCCTCCATAGTTAGATCTCTAAAATAATGGGCTAACACTACCTAATGGATAATTAAGAATCTTTGAGAGCCTAAAAATTAGTCACATTCTTTTAATATATCTAATTGCTCTCCATTTTAGATAAATAGTTAGAAAAAATAGTTAAAATTTCAACTTGATGCTTGATGTTTTATTTTATATTACAAATGGTATTAACCAATATCAATACAACTATGTTTTTTTGTGTTCCAACCACATAAAATAGTGAATATATAGTTGTTTTTATGTAAATAAACTACATAGACTAAGATCAATATAGTCTACTAAGTTTGTTTTCATTATGCATTTAATTATCAATATGTATCAACTAGGACTAACACATTTTATTTAAAATAATAATAATTTTCCCCAAGATTTGACTACATCAACTAATATTGATATAGTCTATCCTTTAACAATTATATATATATATATATAACTACATCAACTAGGATTGATATAGTGATGAGGAGTCCAAACTTTTAGAGGCTATAAATTTTGATCCATAACTCTATTTGATCTCTCATTTGCACCACAATGACCATGTCATAAATTTTAATTCATATATAAACTGATCTATCCATTTATGGATGTTTTTAAAACATTTGAAAAGCCATACATGACCATTTGAGGGTTTAAAAATGTATTTTTTCTATAATTTTTCTATTTTTAGATATAGTGTATTTTTTACTAAGATATGAACTTTGATTGAATTTTATCCATTAGGTTAATTATATTATTTATAATATTTGTGGAAAATTTTAGGCCTGTATAATCTTCCATTTAAGAATTCTAAAAATAGTGATTGGAAAAAATACTAGAAGTCGAAAGTTACTAAAAATAACAATTTTCTAAAAATTACATGGGTTAGTTAGCTTTAGGTGCTTTAGGTAGCTTTATATTTACTTATATTTTTTAATTATGAATTTCAACTCCAAATTCAAGTTGAGATTTATTTAAATCCTCTTATGTAAATATTTTATTCATTTAGTGAGAATCAACAGTATTTTTTTGCCTTCATAGAACTTTAGAGTTTATGCCTATTGGTTTTTTTGTTAGCTAGTTTATGTTTTTATCACTTAGTATTAGAGAAAGTTGAAATATTGGAGGTGATATATTTTTAAATTTATGTTTTTATATATATGTATAATATTTGGTGATTTAATAATAGGTTTTAGAGATGGTGAGAGGAAAATTACAAGGATGAGGAAGAATGAATCAGAGGGATCAGACTATGCAAGAGCTACAAAGAAAAGTGCAATAATTAAATAAAAATATCACAAATAAAAGATGAAGGAAAGTATGAGATGAAACTAAATAATACAAATATCATGAATAATAAGTTCGATAAGAAGAAGAATAATAGGAACAACCACCATTAATTGAAGAAAGGATGGTTCAAGTTTTATAAAAAAGGAACAAACAAATCATGGTTGATGTTTCATATTATGGATGAATTTTAAAGATAGAGGAGTTGATATATTGGATGAATAGCATGGAATATTTTTTAAAATGATAAACTATGAGGGAAAACAAGAAATTGAAATTTTCATGCATAAAATTGAATGGTAATGTAATGATTTGGTGGGATCACCTACAAAAATGAAGACAAAGAAAATGAAAAGAAAATATTAACACATGGATCAAGATGGGAATGAAGATGAGGGATAAATTTATTGTGGTGTAGTATGCACAAACTTTATATAAAATATTCTATAATTTAAAGAAAAATGATCATAGTATACAATAGTATACTGATGAGTTTTGCAAGCTTTCAATACATGTAGATCATGATGAAACAAAAGAACATATTGATACAAGGTATGTGAATTGTTTGAATTTTTATATTCACGATGAATTTATCATGCATATAATAATTTTTGTTGAGGAGGTTTATCAATTAGATTTTAAGATAGAAGGAAAACAAAATAGACATAATTTTAGAAGATCATCTAGTATTGGCCTAATAAGAGGATAATCCATTCCAATAAGGGGAAGAGGTGGATTCAATACCACTAGAGATGGGTTTAATCCTAATAGAGGATAATCATCATGTGGTTCATAAACTTAAGAAGATAATAGACATGGTTTCAATAACAACAAAGATGAAGAGTATTCTAGAGAGGATGAGGTTATGGTGGTACAAGAGGATGGTTTACAAATTATCATAGGTATTATATATGTTATAGATGTGGAGAATAAGAAAATAGATAATTTAAGTGTCCACACTACCAATATTAAAAATGGAGGCAAGAGGATCACCTGATATTGAATTTAGTTGAAGCTAATATAAAAAATAAAAAAAATTAAGTTACAACAATAGATCTTGGAGAAAATCTCATGATGAAGATAATAATGATTGATCTAAGGAAATAATAGGTGAAAAGTAAGGAAGGTTGTGATACATGGTTGTGATTAAATATTTTTTGAATAAGGTTTACTTTAAAAAGTAAGGTATGCAAAGTAATTATAGATGGTGGTAGTTGTGAAAATATGGTTTCTAAATAAATGGTAAGAAAATTAAGTTTTTAATGTGAAAATCACCCTTATCCTTATTGGATATTGTGGTTTAATAAAGGGAATGAAATTACAATAGATAAAATGTGTTTAATTAAGTTTTCTATAGTAAAAAATTATAAGGATGAAATATAGTGTGATATTATACTAATGGATGTGTGTCATGTGTTGTTGGGAAGAACATGGAAATATGATAAAAAAATAATTAATGATGGAGCAAAGAATACATATACATTTTATAAAGGTGGTACAAATGTGGTTTTTATATCCATTAAATAAAAAGAGATAGCATAAATCATGTTGTTCACAAAACAATTTATCAAAGACATGAAGATGACAAGTTGTTGTTATGCATTAGTAGCAAAGAATAAATGTATATAAGTGGTAGAAATATTAGTAGAAGTATAAAAAAGTATTGAAATAATATAAAAATGTTATACTTGATGAATTACCATATGGTTTACCACTAAATAGGGTCATTCAACATCGCATTATTTTGATTCTAGTATCAGTTGTACCCAATCAACAAACTTATAGGATGAGTCTGATATAACATGCATAATTGAATAAATGGGTTATTGAATTGGTGAGAAAGGGTGTGGTAAAGGAAAACATTATTCCATGTGTAAAAACATCATTACTAACTCTAAATAAATATGGAGAGTGGAGGATATGTGTGGATAGTAGAGTAATAAATAAAGTTACCATCAAATACAAATTCCCTATACCTAATTTAGATGATATGATTGATTTATTTATAGGAGCAAACTAATTTACCAAGATTTATCTAAGAAGTGGTTACTATCAGATTTATATTCATGAAGGAGATGAATAGAACATAGAATTCAAGACTATGGATAGATTATATGGGTGGTTGGTAATGCCATTTGGATCATCTAATGCACCCAACACATTTATGAGGGTGATGAACAAAATTCTGAGATTACATTGGTATGTTTGTGGTGGTTTATTTTTATGATATTTGGATATTCAATAAGACTAAATTAGAGCACTTAAAAAATTTGAGAATGGTATTAGAGTTTCTAACAAAGGATAAACTCTAAGCAAATATGAAGAAGTGTAGGCTTATGTAAAATATTTTGGTATTTTTTAGTTTTTTAGTTTCAACAGATGGAGTAAGGATGGATGAATACAAGGTAATATAAATTCTTGAGTTTCATATTCCAAATAACATTACAAAGGTAATAAGTTTATATGGTTTAAAAACTTTTTACAATAAGTTCATTAAGAATTTTAATAGTCTTGTTGCACTAATAATATATTACATGAGAGAGAGAAAAATTATGTCGACAAGGGTAAAAATAGATAGATTTGAGTTATTGAAGAGGAAGATTAAAAAAAAACTTATTTTAGCATAACCATATTTTAAAAAAGTGTTTGAATTGGATTGTGATGCTTCACAAGTGGGAATTACTATTTTTTGAAGTCAAGAAGGAAGGCCAATAACATATTTAAGTGACAAATTAAATGAGGTAAAAAAAAAGTATTCTAAATATGATGCTTCATTTTATTCCATTGTAAAATAATTAATACATTGGAGGCATTACCTAGTGCCTAAGGATTTTATTCTATTTACATATCATGAGGCCTTAAATTATGTGAACACTCAAAATAAGTTAAATAGTATATATGTACTATGGGTGTCTTTTTTCTAGGTATATACTTTTATGTTGAGGTATAAATCAAGAAATTAGAATAAATTAGTTGATTATTTTAGTGTTAGAGTGATGTTATTAACTACTATGGTGAGTAAAGTATCTAGATTTGAATTTGTCAATGAATTCTATGACACTGATCTAAATATTGGCAAGATTGTTGAATAGTGTAGGAATCCATTAGTAGGTGGGACATGTACTATTCAATATGAATATCTTATACTTGATGGTTATATTTTAAAAGGGGAAGAATTATGTACTCTATTTGGGTCACTAAGAGATAATATCATAAGAGAACTGCATAGTGGTGGTTTGGTTGGACATTTTACCAAGGGTGAGATAATAGCTTTGGTGGAGGATAAGTATTTTTGGCCAAAGATGAAGAAATATGTGGAAAGGTATGTTTAAAGATGAAAATTATGTCAAGTGGATAAATTAAATGCCTAAAATAGAAGGATGTACATGCCATTACTAGTTCCAATAGGACCATGGACATATTTGAGTACAGATTTTATGTTAGGATTACCAAACACATAGAGAGGTAATGATTAATTTTTTGTTATTGTAATAGGTTTTATAATATGGTTAATTTTATTACATGTAATAAAACTAATGATTTCACTAGTGTTGCAAATCAATTTCTTAAGGATGTTATGAGATTGCATGGTGTTCCAAAAACCATTACATTAGATAGGGACCTAAAATTTCCAAGTCATTTATGGAGGAATTTATAGAAGAATATAGGAACTAAGATATAATTCATTAGTGAATACCACCCACAAACATATAGACAAACATAATTTGTAAATAACAGCTTGGGAAATTTGTTGAGATGCATAGTTGGAGAGAATCCCAAGAAATGGGACTTGGATTTACTATAGGCTAAGTTTGTATATTATTTTTTAGTTAATATATCAATAGGAAGATAACTATTAATATTGTTTATGGGATAAATCTTATGGGTGTTTTATATTTTGTACAATTACCAATTAAATAATGATTTAGTGATGATACAAAAGCATTTACAAAGCATATATAATAGTTGTAAGAAGAAATTAGAAGAAATTTGTAGGAAAGTAATGAGAAGTATAAAATTTCAAAAGATGTTAGATGAATGTCAAAGGTATTTGAGTAATGAGATTTAGTGATGGTCTACTTGAGGAAATAAATACTTCCAACATGCACATACAACAAGTTAAAGTACTTGAAAATTAGACCATGTGAAATTGTGAAAAAATCAATGACAAGGCTTATGAGGTGAATTTACTACAAAATTTTGTTATCTATCTAGTATTTAATATTTGAAATTTATATGATTTCCATGGATAATATGGTGAAGGGGAAAAATATGAAAAATTAGACTCATAAAAATGGTTACAAAATAAGAAAGAAAAGATAGTGCATGTTATAGATAAGAAGACAATGAACACAGTGAAAGGAATTTATAACAAGTATTTGGTATAGTGGGAAGGATTATAGTTTGAAGATAACACTTGAATTTAAGAACAAGGGATGAGTAATATTAACAAGAAAAAATGGTAGGATTAAAATTAGAGAAACTCATAGGAATTGAGTTGTTTTCAACCACAGGTGAATGATGCAGAGTCCAAATTATGGAGGCCATAACTTTTGATATGTAACTCTATTTGATCTCTCATTTGTGATAAAATGACTGTGTCAAAAATTGAAATTCTTCCATATACCACTTTTTCCATTTAGGGATGCTTTTATAAATTTTAAAATGCCATATGTGATAATATGAGGGACTAAAAATACATTTCAGTATTTTTTTATGATATTTTTCTATTTTTATAAATAGTGTATTTTTATACATGAAAGTGAACTTTAGTTGAAATTTATCCATTAAGTTAATTTTAGTTTTTATAATATTTTTTAAAATTTTTAGGCCCATCTAAGCTTTCATGCAAGACTTATAAAGATAACAATATGAAAAAATCACTAGAAATCAAAAGTTACTTTTTTTTTAAAAAAAAATCTAAAAATTGTGTGGGTCAATTAACTTTAGGTGCTTTATCTAGCTTTATATTTATTTAGATTTTTTAATTATGAATGTCCAATCCAATTTTTATTTTATATTTTTTTAAATCCTATTAAACAATATTTTATTCATTTGATGAGAATCAACAATATTTTTTTGCTTTCATACAAATTTTGAGAGTATGCCTATTAGTTTTTTTGCTTAGCTAGTTTGGGTTTTCATCATAAAATACATTACCTACTCTAAATAATTTTAAATTTTATTATAATTAAATGCATTGAATAAGATTGATATATTATATCCTTCATATTTTCCATCTATAAAATTACATCGACTAGGCTCAATATAGTACATTTCATATATAATCACTATAAATTTTGCTGACTACAATGAATAGGATCAATATACTCTATTCATAATTTTTTTTTTATCTATGTAACTACATTGACCACATATAATAGTATAGTTTATACTTAATTATTAGTTGATATAATTTTCACTTCAAAATCTCCATCATGTGTTGTATCTTTGACAATTCCTAACAAATAAAACAACATAATATGATGGATTTGAATAATTCCCCTAAAGTTCTTAAATATATATTTACTTATACTTATATATAAAATATTAATGTAATAAACATTCTTGTGGCTATTATAACCAAACAAATTTAGCCACCTCTTTATAAAACATATGATACATTTAACTATCCTCCACATATGCCTACTTTAGAGGATGAAAGTGGTCTTGGATATACTACCAAAATGATCCTTTTAATCAATGAAAACCCTCAACATAGTGGAAAATATCCCATAGTAATATCTATCCTCATGATGGGACCCAACATAGGATGTCCCTCTTCACCACCATATAGTTTTTCTATAATATTTGGAGTAAATCAATACATAACTTTGTCCATTCCTTATTCTTTTACCTTGCCTAGTATAACCACTACCATGGCTGGTCTTTCTTATAATCGGCCTACTCAAAGTGATCATAGTAAAAATAATAATAATAATAATATGATTATTGCATATTAAGCCAATAATACTAGTGCCTCTCAAGATGATACTAATAATGCATCTCAAGTCTCTAATACTAGTGCATCTCAAGCCATCAATACTAACCAAATCTTATTGCAAGCCATGAATCAAATGGATACCTTCCAAACAAATAATTATAACTAAATTATGCAAATAAAAAATCAAATTTTGTAATTTCGAACTCACCCTCAACTTAATTACTTAGGAGTGCAAAATTCAAATGTTGCCTCTTACCCTAGAGATGCACATGGTGATCTTATTCCTCAACCATCACTCCTAAATAAAGTCATCAAAAATATTAATAAAAAACCATTAATCCCTTAAATTTAAAAAATATATAGGTTTGATTACTCCTAAAATAACCTAAAATGGATCTAATAATCATGCATTGCATTTGAAATCCTTTACAAATATTGTATTAAGCTAAATACCTTTGATACTACCAAACTTATAGATAAAACATTTTCAGGTTATGTCATATATTGGTGAAATCAACTCAAGTCTAATGCTATCTCTAGTTTTGAAGAATTATTTAATTCATTAGTTCATGAATTTCAAACCAATTATCTACCTAAAAAATAGCTTAGCTCATTTTATTAAATGTAAATAGGTTGAATCTAAAATTTCCCAAGTTTTCATTAAAATATGGAAAGCCTTATCTAAAAATGATTAATACAACATGTATGAATATAATATATTCCATTTTTTCACCAATGGTATTTATCCCAAACTCCAATACCATGTTAAGACTCTCTCTCCAAAAATATTTGGAAAAATCTCTTGATCAAACTAAACATCAAAATTTCTTAATAAGGTAATTCAAGCCTTCCCAACCTCCTTTGGGAACTCACAAGATTATGATATTAAAAAAAACATGCTAATAATGATGTTGTTATAAATACCCATGATTATATAGATACCATCCATGTTATTCTTCCAAGTGGTTCCAATGAAGTAAAATTTTCTCCAACATTAACAAATACTCCCTTTTAGCTTTCTACTTCCACATCTTCCTCTGTGAATAGTGTGGGTACTCACCAACCTATTTCCATGGTAGAAAACAAAAATAACAATACTAATCCTTTAACATGATAACTTGATCCTACTCACCCTACCAAAAATTGTCATGTTCCATAATTTTGTTTTTGATATCATGCAAGTTGGGCACATTTTGATGAAATATGTAGGAAACTTAAGAACTTTGACAGTGAATTTATCCTTGGTCTAAATTTTTATCATGAAACTATGATTTGTGAATGTAAAAAAACATATGAAAAGTTATCTACATATCATTATTCCAAAGTCAAACATGAATCTCTTAATCAAACTAATGCTCACCTTTTTATCTATAAACATGCACCTCCCAATAATAAATCTAATAGTACTAGCCTCCTACCTCAATTATTTTGGAATATTCGCTTGACCCTAACTCTCTAACCAATGATGAAAACATAATCAACATGAACAATATGAAGCATGTAGTATAATATATTGGTCCTTATCCACATTTTGCTTATAATAAGATTCCCACTTTTCACACTATTCAAGATAATTATCCATCTCACTTCATGGTAATCAAACATTAAAAAATAACTCTTAATCCCATGTCTATTAGTGCATCTATACACATGACACATTCCACTCCATTACCATATACCAAACTATATCCAATACAATGATACAAATTGATACTCATCCATACTTCATCTCTATGTAATATTATAATCTGATACTATTAGCCTATCCCCACTTAAAACTAACTATTTCAAATATCATGAACTGATATACTTCTATACTTACATCTCCACTCACCATATCAACCACATCAAGGGAGTCAATTATTAAAAAAAACCATGTCATAAATGACATCAACCACCTCAATGAAATTTGAATAATTTTTCCAACCTATATTTGCCAATTTAAAATAACATACTTTCATTTTCCATCAATTTAAATGTACTTATACTCTTTCTATGGGCTTGCTTCAACATTTACACCTTATTGAATATGGTTATAACTAGATATGATGAATGAGATCTTATAACTAAAAATTATTTACTCCCATCTCAAATTCCCTTTTTTTGAACTCATGAGGACTTCTCATCATCATCATATTCACTTAATTAAAGTTTTATTTGAATGAACATCCCTTAACCTCCACCTATGGGGAAAGAAGCTACTTTGTATTGGTCCATGGATAATATTTTTTTCCAATGTGAGGAAATTTCCATACAATTAGATTAACCTGTAAAGACTTCTCTCTCACTAACATTTCATAATACTTCAATGATTCTAGATAAAGCATTACTTCATGTAGATGATCCTTCATGATTCATTAGTGTCTAACTTTGTGATATACAAGTCAAGTATGCTTTAATTAATGAAGGTTCTATCACTCATGTCACATACCTTAACTTCATTAAAATAGTGGGATACTCAGAATGTAACCTTAAATCTATCCAAAGTACTTGTCAATGCTATGATAGAAGACAAGTTCTTCATCTAGTTCATGTTTAGCTTCCTACCATAGTTCTTCATGTCACAATTTATATTAAAGTTTTGATCTTTAACTCACCATTATCATATAATATTTTACTTGGTCGAACTTGGACACATCTCATGAGATATATAACTTTGTTCTCAAGAAAATGTGTTAAATTTCCTCATAATGGTGTTATATATAAGATTCAAAGAGACAAATCCTTTGAATTTTAAATAATTATAGGAATGTGATGTTTTCAAAATACCCACCCTTGAACCTTTACCTATTATTCCTTTTCTTTAATTTCAATTATTCAATTATTTCATTAACTCTAATAGAGGTTATAATGGAGACCCTAAAATTATGAAATATACAACCTAACCTAATAGAATCTAATGATGATGAACCTGATAAGATTAATTTGAAAATAAAAACTTCTAATCTCCATTCACATGTAATTACTAAATTACCTCCTGCTTTATAATCTATGCCTCATCAAAATACAATTGAAGAAAGACATGCTTCCATAGTGATGCCAAAACAATCTATTTCTCATCCTTCATCGACTGATAAAATCATTGATGCTTGTATTATTTATATTCACACCCTTGATTATGATGATGGATATTCATTAGATAATTCCTTTTTGGCTGGTTTTTCTCAACTTAAAGATTCATCAATACTTTGATATCATTCTTCTTTACATCATTATTTACATTTACATAGTATTAATTATATTGATGTAGTTAGTTATTCTACCTTACCTGATATTATTTATTCTTTACTTGATGTTAACATGTTTGATATGGATTAGATGCCAATTAATTATTGTTTAGTTAATTTTGAGCCTCTTTAGAGTAAGTTTCTTTATCAGGGCATGACTAGACCATATCAGTTTGATAATTTTTTTGATCCTTTAAGCATGTTCCCTCTTGAAATGTCAACCACATTAGTCCAACTAAAATTGTGACCTTTTCTTATATATGTTGAGCTTAGTTAAACCTAATTTTAGTTTTCCTACTCATGTTGATGAAATATCACCATTGCCTAAGTTTGATCCCTTGTATACATGATGTGCATATGAGCCATAATGTAAATTTGATAAGGTCATTGATCATTGGGCCAAGGATTATCATGCATATAAGATATTATTAGCATAATAGTATGAATTAGGTTCCATTCCTACCATATATTCTCAACCTTCACAGCTAGCTACTCCTAGTCACATTTTTTTATTTCATGACTTGAACATGCATACCTCTACTCATTTTAGACAACTTAGAAAATACATTAATGCACTTCATCTAACCTTCTGAGGATAATAACTTGCCTCTACCTAAGATACTTCAATAATATATCCATAAACATGGATATTTTTATTAACTTTGGCATTAGTGTGATACACATCACATATACAAGTATAGAGTATTGTAAAATCACTTTTTATGATTTACCACAACCTATATTGTCATGTCCTTAGAAATTTACTCAAGGTTGTTCATAGGAAAAATATTATCCTTCCCCACAATTTAGATCATTCAAAATATGTAAAGATATTAGTCACATTGAACTAGTAGTTCCTTACATGTATTACCATTCACAAGAAGTGCCATGTGATCACCCTTCTTCTTAAATACCTATTTTATCATAGATACTGTGCATCAAAAAGTCCTTAGATGACCTTTTATGAAGATAAAGAATAATATGACTAGATTTTTATTTCATCTATAACTAGATTTATTTGATATTATTGATGATGTATGTCATGAAGTATATCAACATTTGTGAGCACATTGTTATGATACATAATATTATTATTCACATTTTCATATGAGTTGGATTTGATATTTACATTTCACTATATCATTTATGATGCATTGTTTATCTCTTTCCATAATGATTATTATATTTAATTTTTGTAAAATTCTTTATTCATTTATGATCTTTTATCTTAAAAACATTACTTTATAATTAAATCATTTGATAAATCAATTTATAAAGTTAAAAAATTTGTCAATAATTAATTTATATTTGGAAACCATTTATTTTCCCTCTATTTTGGGATGACTCTTCCTTACATTAATACTTGTGTTAGCTTATTTAAATGAATAGTATAATTATTTATGTGACATGAATGCTATACCACACCCAACACTATCATCTTTATCTATGATCAACTACAAATTAGATTCTTCATTATACCATTTATTACATAAATAGATCTTATAATGATCCTCATGTATCCCTTATCATGCTCTCATTTAAAAAGAAAACATAAGTTAGTCTTGATATTACACACTTGTGGGCAAGTCTAATAATATTTAAGTACTTCTCTTTTGTAACTAAAGTGCAAGATTTATTTTGTGTTTGTCACTTATGTCTCTCATGATTGGCTTTATGAATCGATATGAAGGAGGAATAGAAAAAAACATAAAATCTAAAATCTAAATCATAAAAGAAACAAAAGGTAATGATAAACAAGAAATTACAAATTCAAAATTCAAAATAACACTTAAATACATGATTATTATTTGGAACATCTCTTATCATAGTTGAAGCTTAAACTCCATATTTGGCCTCATGATAGAGTCAAGGTCTACTAGAGTGTAATAGGCCATTAGAATAGGATAAGAAGTCTCATTATAGTATTTAGTGATACCTAATTTATCACATAAGTACCAATATTCATAGTAGATTGTGTATACACATAATATTTTCAAACTTTTATCAATTATTGATGCTCTCTATCTTGTAGGAATCCATCAAATCTTAATATTTTTGAGTGCATGCCCTAAGGGGTTTACTGAGAAAGGGGTGGGCAGACCATTGGTGATTCAAAAGATTGTTGTCCCTTTTACCACTTATTATCTACACATTTATGTCCTTATGAATATTCCCCTAAGCTTGTTCTTCTCTCTTGTATACTCCAATCATTTCCTACCTTTCATCCCATTTTCCTAACCTAAAACCCCTTTCAACAATTTATAATACTAGGTTGACTAGGTTAGCCTTGTACTTTTATGGGTGAAATTCATTTGGGGTCTAGGTCAACTCTTGGTTGACCTTATTGGTGACTTAGTGAGTTTTTATCTATATCAATACTAGGTCGACTAGGTCAACCTTATCACCTAAATTTTTTGAAAGAGATTATGGTTAAATTTGCCTATATATACAAGATCATTTTGTAATTATTTAAAGATGAGAAGAAGTAAGAGCTATTGTTCACCTACTTATCCACCATTATACTTGAGGAATAATCTTAGGGATTTTATTTAGAGATATGGATCTTGTTTTTTGGAGAAATCTTTTGGATGCATTGATAGGTTGTGTAACCTAGATTTGATTTATCCTTATCATCCTTACATACCAAAATAACCTCTTATGAATCACCTTATCCAAGGGAGATATTGAGGCTTGGTGGGCTCATCTTTAAAGTTAAGTATTACTAACTTTTTTCCTCCTTTATAAGAGTAGATAGATATTCATTTTCACTTCTCTTCCTGCATTAGGATTATGTATACATCAATGTGAGTATATGTCCTCTATGCATGTTTAATTTTGTTTTTTATTACCCCCCACTTTGTGCCATAAGATTTAATGAGAAATAGAATATATTTATTTAATTTATTTTATATTAATTTAATGAATATGAAAAAATAGGGCTTATTTAGTGTTATTACTTAATTTTACTTGACTAGAATATTTGGAACCCTCCCTAGTATTATTGTTGTGTAAAATATCCCCTAATTGGGTCTAGTGGATCCACATATTAGTTATGTTCTCAATTATCTAATGTATCCCAATCGAAAGTGTAAGTAGGATCCATATTCTTTGTGTTAGGATGATTTATAGACTTGATGTATTTCTAATTTCATACATTCTGGTGAACCTAATGTGAATCTAACTCATGCAAGTTTTATTTCATGTTTTTCATTTTATATCATTTTATTTAAATTTTTCTATATTTTTGATACTATGTCGATAAGGCTAGTATAATTTCTTCCTTTTTTGCATATGTTTAACACATAGTTGCATCAAAAATGAATCTATTCTATTTGTGTAGGTCTTCATCAGATATAGGCTACTAGGTTGAATAGGCTGACATAATACTTTTGAAATATTATAAATAGCATACTAGGTTGATTAGGTTGGTATAGTCATCATACAAGCTTCCAAAAAACATACTAGGTCAACCAAGCCAATATAGTCATCTTTATAGGCTTCAGCAAATAATGAACTATAGAATAAGGTTGACCTAGTTGACATAATTGGTAGAATTTATAAGTAACATTCAAGGGACTTCAACAAAAGTCTCACATTCCTATGCATATTCTATCCCACCAATGTTACTTTCTCTCTTTCTATTTTATTTCATTCATATATGTTTTCATAGTTTACATTATTTAAAACTACCCTCATACAACAAACTAGGTCAACCTAGTCAACCTAGTTCTATATTTTATCTTCTGTTTGAAAGAATAGGTTGACATAGTTGATATAGTTCTTAAAGACCCTTATTTTAATAGTACAGTAGTGACACTATCATCTATATATTTTAATGTTTGCATATGATATTAGCTGAATCAATACTGTACTATGTTTCAAATTATATTTAACATCTATATGATATTAATTACTTCACACTTTCAATTTTAGTTATTTTCATGTTTAGATTAGATCACATATTATAATTAGGTGGTTTTTCAATATACCATTTAGTTTCACTATTTTTCTCTTTCTTGCACACACTACAAAATCACATAATTTCAAAATGCATTTAAATAATTGTCTACCCAAGGCCTATCTAATTGGATTTCATCACCAAATAAGAAGCCAACTTAGTTTTCTAGCCAAGTATAAAAACATGGTTAATGGTGTATATTGAAAAAGCACGTCACACCCTTATTTTTATGGGATTGTGAAGTGAGGGGGTAAGCCCTAATACCAAGCCAATACTATTACCAACATAGATCCCTTTTAGTCTAAATGCCTTAAAACCATCCTTAGATTGCTTTCTAGTTCCCTACTTTCAGCCAACTTCCCTATCACATTTAAACTAACACTCTAATAATCTAAAAATATTAAATATGACCTCTTAGTTAGAATTTACATTCCAATTTGATTGCTTTCTCTTTGATCATTATATGTTTTATTGTAAAAACATACATTGGCAAGCATTGGTGGAAGGTTTTGTGTTGTGTGCCTCAATTAGATAATCCTCATTGACCTAATTGATTATATTTTTACTTCCATTTCTTTATTTTAAATTACATTGCAAAATATTCTCCCTATTTTAGTATATTATCATTCTATTTGATAAAGACTCTTACAGACTATCTATTTGCCCTACCTGTAGTACTAAGTCAACCTAGTTGACATAGTATTATTTTCTACCTCTCAGGATATAGTACTAAATTGATCCTATCAACTCTATATCCTTATTAGGTTATTATCTATCCTAAGTTATAGTACTATGTTGATCTTGTTGACTATATATCCTTATTTACCTAGTTTGTAGACCCTATTTCCATTATTAGGTTGACCCAATCGACTTTGTACTCTTATCTACACCTTGGTATTTACTTGATTTTGCATCAACTTTCCCCTTACTCATCCCCTTCCCTCATCATGAACTTATTTTTTAAAGACAACACTAAGTTGAATTAAATGGATATGATGAGTCTTACCAACCCTAATATGTTATCCCATTAGTAACTTGTGGATCTTATCTTGGATGAAAATAATATTGATATAGCCACTCATACAACAAACTATGGGACCCCTCCTCATTATTATTTGCTTCATAATCCTCTCTTATCACTTGAGTATCAACCTGAATTAGAGTATGGACCTAAAATTATCTTCTTCATCTCTAAGTTTCATCAACATCAAGGAAAGGATCCTTCTACAATTTAACAACTCATGATAAGTGGTCAATCAGAGGGTACTCATTCACCTTCTCCCATGTTCTTACATGGATTTGGGGATACTAACTTCTTTAATTCTTAGCCTCTTCCCTCTATTTTGACCCCTTATTATATAATTACTTCTTATTCTTTGACTTCCTCTACTTCCATGCCTAATATTATTATAGGTATAATCACTAAGAGGAGGTGAATTAGTGATGCAAGACAATCTAATTCAATTCAAAAATATTTAACTATTAAGCATACAAAAACTTGATCAAGAAAATTAAACATTAAAGCACATACATCCAAATCATACATAAAATAATACATCACATGAACACATCATATATGTGGGAAACCCTCTTGGGGGATAAAACTGATTGAACCTTACAAGATGGAATGCAGTCCTATAAAACAAGATCTAACATTTAGACGATTACCTACTGATCAAAGAATACCCATCCCTTATTTTATTGTGATGCTAATCCCACAAGGAGAAACTACCCCTATCTATATGATCACCCACAACAAATAGACCTTTATAAATCTTTACCTTGCAAGGACGAACCAACCCCCTAGGCAACCAAGCACCCACTTAGCTACCTAAATACATCACCTTGAACACATGTTCTAATCTTCAATTGATGATGATCAATTCTATCTACACTATTCACCTCCAATCTCTCTCAAGCTAACTCTATCAATAACTTTCTCAAACTACCTCTTCTAGGCTCAGTAGGTCTAATGACCTATGTGTCCTCCTACATCAACTTGATCAGACAAGCATGACTAATCCTCTTCAGTCTCTATTGATCCTCAATGACCAATACCTTTTTTTTCAAAGGTTATCTCCTTCACTTGAATCCTCACTTGCATAACCAATCAAATCTACACACTCAATTCTAGAAACCATCACCTTTGATTGGCCATAAGAATTTCCTTAACCCCAAACCACCATTAGGTCTTGGTGAGACCTAAAACAATTGGGCCTTCATACTCACACATTATATGTAAAAATAATTAGACCACCTTAACCATTTACTATTTCATCAAACACATCAAACCTATATCTAATATACCCTTGTTAAAACCATGATGGGTCCATGCCACCTAGAATACTAGCTCAACACTCAAACCTATCAATCAAGTCTCCTTGCTCTATAGGTTTTCATACATAAAAAACATAGTCTCAAACTTTTGAAGCAACAAATTAATATTTCACATATCCATATGATTAGATCACATAGGTGAACACTTCAAGACATATAAAACACCTTCATGTGTTTTAGACACTTTAACACAAGCCACCATTGGGTCATGGTGAGACTTAAAACAATTATGCCTTCATAATTAGACATTATATGTGAGACTACTTGGACCACCTTAACCCTTTACCAATGCTTCAAACACATCAAAAATATCTCCAATATAGTCTTGATAACTCATTCATGTGTTCATACCACCTAGAACACTAACTCAACACTCAAACCTATCAATTAGGTCTCCTTGTTCTTCATGTCTTCATACATAGAAAACATAGTCTCAAACTTATAAATCAAACTATAAAATATTTCACATATACATATGATTAGATCACATGGGTGAATACTTTAGGACCTTTTTAACACCTTCATTTTTTTTAGACACTTTAACATAAGCTCTAAGCACTTAAATCAACTCTCTCAAAATGACCACTTAGACTAGTCATATACAGTCAAAATATAATCAAGCTATTTTGACTCTATATATATTATTAGGGGAATATTATGATAACCAATGCTTTCTAATAATCATTAGAGACTTATATAACATATTCATACTCATTTTCTTCTTCAATTCTACTTAGAACAACCTCAACTCACATCTGTAATATGGTCACTCAAACTACCAGTGTATTTAACAAACACAACCAACTTATAAAAAATTGTTCATGTTAGGTTGTGGAGCTAAAAGCTTCACTGATGCAGACATGGAGGAGGTTGCAGGATGAGTTGCAGAGTGTCAGAAGTCTTTGGCGTTGGTCTAGCCAACCGACGTCGGCAGGTAGGCAACAGGAAGCAACCGACGTCGGTCATGGATCGGCTAGCGTCGGTGACCCCCAGGCAGACAGGGACCGACGTCAGTCACATGTGTGGTTCGACTGCGAGCTTATTACAGGCAGTTAGCTAACGAACCAAGTGTTTGCATGATTAGATCTATTTTTAGACTGAGAGCTATGGATCTAATTATTGTAATTAGATGTCTAATCATTGTTTGGATGAGATCTATATAAGAGACGCATGGTTGTATTGGAAAAGTGTTCTAGTTTGAGTTGAGCAAAGTTTGCTTCTTCTGTGTGTGAGGTGAGCAAGGGTGTTCCTCCTAGTTCCACAGTACCAGGTGTGGGTGCTGGTTTTGGAGAGTCAACAGGATTCTTCAGGTGTGTAGGATCTTGGTCATAGTTGCATGGCCTATATAGGAGATCTACATGGTAAGTAAGATCATTGATCTGTAGGTGTATGTGTGTGCAAGGTCAAGGTTCACAGGTGAGCAGAACCAGGTTTGATTTGCAGGTGTGCAGGATCATATAGACAGCAACACAACAGGGAGCAGTATCAGGCAGGATCTACTTGGAGTACAGGTGTGTACTCGGATAGAGCAAAGAGGAAGGCAAGGGAGTTCCTTCCATAAGTATGGTCTGTTGAATTGCAGGTTGTTGTAGGTTCATGGGAGATCTACTTGAAGTACCTTGAGTACTTGTTGAGTACGTGGAGTACTTGTGGAGTGCGTGGAGCACTTGTGGTGTGCGTGGAGCACGGGAGGTGAACACCAACTCTATATTTGAGTTGGGTGTTGGGACCTGAGAGGGAGAGCTTTGGGGAGAAGATTTACTGTTCACTTGAGGTGTGGAAAACCTCTGTAAGGTGGTGGAGAAGAAGTGGCATCTTCTTTATTGTATTATTTTCTGTAAAGTGTTAATACAAGTTGTGTATTGTCTCTCATATCATGTGTTATTCTGAATTCTAGTTACTTGATGAATCTGGTTAATTTCTGCATATTAAGTTGCTTGGTTTGGTAATCAATTGTGTGCTTCTGGTTTATTTCCCAACACGTGGTATCAGAGCTAAGGTTGGAGGAAGCAGGTTTTGTGTTTGGTTATAGGGCACTCTTAGGGGTTTCTGATCGAGTGGGAGTAGAGCAATGGCAGATGAAAGTAAGCTAAGAATGGAAGAGTTGAAAAGCACAGATGGTTACTCACGGTCCTATGGAAAGAAAGAGCAGGTAAAAGAATATTATTGGTTGGTATCAGATCATCATGAAGAAACTGAAGAAGCAAATGTAGCAGGTGTTGTTGCACAGGATGCTCTGGGAGGTTTCTTGGATAAAGTTGAATCTTGGATAAAAGATTCAGTTGCCTCTTTCCATGCAGCCCCAGGTAGAGGAGCTGGTAAGCCTTGCCAAAGAATTGGCAAAAGGGAAGTGAAGCTGAAATTGCAGGCGGCCAACACACAGGTGTTGATGAAGGTCATGCAGGTCCCAGGTTTGGAGATATGGCTAATTTCTTCAGAAAGATTGGGTGATGAGAGATGCACAAGAACTCTCACAACGGATGCACTTGAATTAGCTGGTGGTAAGAAAATAGGTACCCTTTATCTACTTGTTTATATTACCGATTCTTCTTTTGTTGCGGAGACGTGGCTTTGTAGGCTTGTTCATATGAGTAGGAAGGAGATGCATGTTCTTAAGTGGAAGATAGATATATTTGACAGGCTTAAAAACTGGAAAGCCTTGGTGTTCTTGGAGGAGATGGCAGACAGAAACCAGTGGATGGTGCTGGATACTTTTGAGCAGAGTAGTTTGGACATGGGTTTTGATTCAAAGGAGCTCGCGGGTAAAAAGTCATCACTCACAGGTGAACACAGGAATCGGTGTCGATCAGGAGGAACCGGCATCGAATAGATAGGTGCCAATGTCGGTCATGTGCAGACCGAAGCCGGCGATGTCAGGCAGGGTAAGACTGACGTCGGTCATGGGACCGACGTCGACAGTAGGTAAGACCGATGTTGGTCAGGAGGACCGACGTCGGTAGCAGGGACACCGATATCTGTAGGGTCGGTAGTTAGGGACAAACGCATGGGAACCGACGTCGGTCAGATACAGACTGTGGAGTGACCGAGCTTGGTCACTGTAACAGATTTTGGGTGGAGAGCATGCTGTCAAGGAGTCTCAAACACCCATATGGAGGACTGAAGACGTAAGTAGGCCCTCAAATTCGTTGTTCCTCTTCTTTATACATGTTGTTGATTGTAGAGAAGGAAGGATCTAGGAAACAGGTGTGAGCTTGGCATGGATGAGGATGTGATTCCTTGGAGGAGAACCAAACAGGTGTGTTTTGGTAGGGTTGCCAGCAGGTATGAAAACACATAGATGAATGGATACCTTAGTTGAAGAATAGAGAGAATGGATACGTGAGACAGAAGACCAGGTATACGGTCTTGAGGAGCTGTAGGATAGTGGTATAGGTTTTGACAGGTGGAGTACGAAGCATAGCTTCAGTCAATGTCAGGGTAACTACTGTGGTTTGCCTTACCAAGTGGATGATGAGTCATGACATCATTCTATTGCTGTATGTGGATGGTATGTTTTGCTAGCAGGATTGTACATACAGGGTTTTTCTGAGCTAAGGGTAAGATTAGTTTAGTGGCATGTCATGAGGAGTTTGGAGCAGTGAAATTCTTTGACATGGGAGACATGGAGATCACAGGTTGATTTTGTCTCGAGTGGGAGCTGATGTGAATCAGGTGTTGGTGAGGTTCATGATGCAGAGCTAGAGCACACTAAGGGTTGGATAGGTACAGTGTCTGAAATCACATGAGGTCTGGTATAGACCTGAGTATACCCATGCAGTGGGAGTTGTCAGAGAGTTAGGAGCCAATTTGGGGAAGTGGGTTCTCAGGTACTTGAGAGGGACCGGTAGCAGGGATTCATGCTATGCAGGGTCAAGACTTCACTACATGTGTTTGTAGGTTCGGATGTGGTAGGGTACTCGGATGACAGGTGGTACATCACAAGTTGTGTGGTGGGTTGTCTTCAGGATTGATCATGAAGAGGGATACAAACCAGGAAATAGATTGGATGGGGTACAGGTACAAGTATAGTGCAGCTATTTATCTCCAAGTGGGAGATTGTTAGGTTGTGGAGCTAAAAGTTTCATTGATGCAGACATGGACGAGGTTGCAGGATGAGTTGCAGAGTGTCAGAAGTCTTTGGCGTTGGTCTGGCCAACCGACGTCGGCAGGTAGGTGACAGGAAGCAACCGACGTCGGTCATGGATCGGCCGGCGTCGGTGACCCCCAGGCGGATAGGGACCGACGTTGGTCGCCTGTGTGGTTTGACTGTGAGCTTATTATGGGCAGTTAGCTAATGAACCAAGTGTTTGCATGATTAGATCTATTTTTAGACTGAGAGCTGCGGATCTAATTATTGTAATTAGATGTCTAATCATTGTTTGGATGAGATCTATATAATAGACTCATGGTTGTATTAGAAAAGTGTTCTAGTTTGAGTTGAGCAAAGTTTGCTTCTTCTGTGTGTTAGGTGAGCAAGGGTGTTCCTCCTAGTTCCACATTACCAGGTGTGGGTGCTGGTTTTGGAGAGTCAGCAGGATTCTTCAGGTGTGTAGGATCTTGGTCACAGTTGCATGGCCTATATAGGAGATCTACATGGTAAGTAAGATCATTGATCTGTAGGTGTATGTGTGTGCAAGGTCAAGGTTCACAGGTGAGTAGAACCGGGTTTGATTTGCAGGTGTATAGGATCATATAGACAACAACACAATAGGGAGCAGTATCAGGCAGGATCTACTTGGAGTACAAGTGTGTACTCGGATAGAGCAAAGAGGAAGGCAAGGGAGTTCCTTCCATAAGTATGGTCTGTTGAATTGCAAGTTGTTGTAGGTTCATGGGAGATCTACTTGAAGTACCTTGAGTACTTGTTGAGTACGTGGAGTACTTGTGGAGTGCGTGGAGCACTTGTGGTGTGCATGGAGCACGGGAGGTGAACACCAACTCTATATTTGAGTTGGGTGTTGGGACCTGAGAGGGAGAGCTTTGGGGAGAAGATTTACTGCTCACTTGAGGTGTGGGAAACCTCTGTAAGGTGGTGGAGAAGAAGTGGCATCTTCTTTATTGTATTCTTTTCTGTAAAGTGTTAATACAAGTTTTGTATTGTCTCTCATATCATGTGTTATTCTGAATTCTAGTTACTTGATGAATCTGGTTAATTTCCGCATATTAAGTTGCTTGGTTTGGTAATCAATTGTGTGCTTCTGGTTTATTTCCCAACAGTTCACATTGAATATGAATTGGTCAAACCTCCAAAATCCACATAAATGGTCCTAATGTAGTCTATAACATTATCTAATAGATATTTCCTCTTAAAACATCAAAATGCCATAAAGAAATATGCAGTTGTCCTTCTTGGGTTAATTATAGAACCAACCATGCACTTTAAAAAGACTATGAAAGATGTTTTGAGCACCCATTTGGCCATTTCAACTTATTAAGTATCCTCAGACATCAACTCATTATGCAAACTACTTTTCCAACAAAGGCCAAAATACTAGGTTTGTATCACAAAAATGGTCAACATACTATCTTTGAGTCAATGCCATCACTTGAAACTTCTTAGCACACAAAATACCTTCAAGGATTTAAAACACTTAGATAATATATAAATAAAGTCAACATAACTTTCTATGAAATATAATATCTTGGTAACACACCATCCTTGATCAGATACTTGGGAACCTCCATTCTCTACCTGCAGACCTTCAAAACCAACATCTTCATTCTGCACCATTTGACCAACTAGACCATCCTTCAAATTTGATCAAAATTTTGAATTTAGGATCATTATTTATGAAAATATATTATCATTTCCTTCTACAATAAACAAACACATCTTCTTATGACCTTTCTTGTCCTAAAACATTAACCAATTCTCAACTGGAATCCACCATGCTTCCTCTTATCAAGTGTCTCCTTGAAGATTAGAGACACCACTTTGATATAATGAGACTAAAAGTACCAAAACTTAGGAGACTCCCATATCTCCATACTCTCATTTGAATTACAATCCTAACTCATCACTAAATGAAATTTGAATGGATCTTTGACTTCATTATTTGCTTCAGACTTTTCAACAAATCTAGAAAACATAAAATCTTGACTTTCCTTCATGTAAATCATGGAAAATAAACCATATTTGGTCTCAGTCTGATCTCTCCTAATAGGTTTAGGTTTCCACAACCATTTTTGACCTCTTCCTTGCACACTAGGAGCTCCATACACCTTATTTTTCTTTAATAAATCCTTCAACCTATTTTTTCAATACCTAGCAATATGACCAACTTTATGATATCTAAAATAGACAAGATCACTCATACATTTGGCTTGATGATTATTATGATAGTTTTTATCTTCTATCTCAACAAACATACCATCTTGTCTCTCATGTTAATTATGCTCAAGCTTAACTATCTTAAGTCTCCATACTTGGTTTAGTATTTTCCCATGCATTTTGATGTGGAATCTAGATATATTTCCCATATCATGATAATTATAGCAAACTACATTATCCATACATCTAGCTGAACATCTACTTTTCATTCTATGATTTATTGCCTTATGACCAAAAATCTTACATTCAAATCAATTACCATGAAATAAAATTTCATACCTTATAGCATTTGGTTACCTAATAGGTCTTCTCATGTTGAACATGGTACTTGCATCCTTCTTGTCTTGAGTTGACCTATCTTACTCTTTCTCAGCCTTGTTTACCTTGACAACAAATTTCTCATGCTCAACCTTCAATGAATCTATCTTGGTTTTCAATTGAATCCTCTCATTTCATACTTGAACTTGTAACCTCTAACTAAATTATGAGAACTTGGATAGTCTCCTTATCCCTCTTAACTTCTTTAGTCATGTCAATCTTCAATTTGCATGCTTGATCTTCAATAATCTTTATAGAATCAAGATTAGACTTCAACTCATCATGCTCACCTTGCTTTGAACTCAACTTGGCATTTGTCTCTTCTAAATAAATGTTGAGATGCCTCCATTCTTCCACTTTTGAACTTAGATTTGTCCTTATAACCCTTAATTGATCTTCAAAAATGTTGATTTTCTCTTTATCATCTTTTGATCTTAAGCTTACCTTCAAATATTTTAGGTCTTTATTGATCTTGATGCACTCATCTATAATAACCTTAGTGTTTGAGGCCATGATCTTATTTTGAGATTATTATTGGTCATACTCTCTCATCTTACCTTTGTAATTCTCAAACAGTGCCTTAAGATGATTTCACTTTTATTCACTTGATTTTAGACATACATAAGTAACCTCAAATTGAGCCTTCAACTCTTGATTCTCTTTATTCAATTGCTTAGCCATATTGTACCTTGGATCACCTTCAAATGGTTAAACTTGTAATGAATTTACAAATTTGATACCAATTGTTAGAGGTAAAATCACTAGGGGGTGAATTAGTGATGCAAGATAATCCAATTCAATTCCCAACTCTTTAACTATTCAAAATACAACAACCTGATCAAGTAATATAAACATGAAAGCACATAAAACTATAAAATACATCAGTAAAACCTCTTGGGGGATGAAACCCACTGAACCCTACAAGATGGACTACAGTCATATAAAACAATATCTCACATTTAGACCACAACTTACTTATCAAGGAATACCCATCCCTTAGTTTAGTGAGACACTAATCCCACAAGGATAAACTACCCTTGTATAGATGAGCACCCACAATAACTAGACTTTTATGAATTTTTACCTTGTAAGAAGGAACCAACCCCCTAGGAAACTAAGTACCCACTCAACTACCTAAAAATACCACCTTAAACACTTGTTTCTACTCTTCAACTGATGATGATCACCTTTGTCTACACTCTTTACCTCCAATATCTCTCAAGCTAGATCTAGGGATAACTTGGTCAAAATACCACTTTTAAGATCATTAGGTCCAATTATATATATGTCCTCCTAAATCAACTTGATAATACAATCATGACTGATCCTCTTTAGTCTATGTTGGTCCTCAATAAATAGTACCTTCTCTTTCAAAGGTTCTCTCTTTCACTTAAATCCTTGCTCGCACAACTGCTCAACTCCACACACTCAAGTCTAGAAACCATCACCTTTTCTTTAAATATTTATATATTATTCATGAATATTATCTTCTTGGTCAACCTTAAGACTTGCCTTAACCCCAAACCACCATTAGGTATTGATGAGACCTAAAATAATTAGGCCTTCATACTCACACATTATATGTGAGACTACTTCGACCACCTTCACCCTTTCCCAATTATTTAAACACATCAAAGCTATCTCCAATAGACCCTTGATAACTCCTTCATGGGTCCATACCACTTGGAATACCAACTCAACACTTGAACTAATCAATTAGGTCTTCTTACTCTTTAGGTCTTCATACACATAAAACATAGTCTCAAAATTTTGAAGAAAACACTCAAATATTTCACATAACCATATGATTAGATCACATGGGTGAACACTTCAGGACCTCTGCAACACCTCCATGTGACTTATACATTTCAACACAAGATCTAAGAAATTCAATCAACTCTCTTAGAATGACCACTCAGACTAGTCATATATAATCAAAACACAATCAATCTATTTTGACTCTCCATATCTAATTAGATGCATATTATGAAAACCAATGCCTTCTCATAAGCCTTAAGGACTTATAGAACATCTCTATACTCATTTACTTCTTCAATTACTCTTATAACACCTTCAACTCACCTCTATAAGATGGTCACTCAAATTACCAGTGTATTAAACAAACATAGTCAACTTATAAATAATTTTTCACATTAAACATGGATAATGGTCAAACCTCAAAAAATCCATATATATGGTCCTCATGGAGTCCAAAACATTCTCTAACATATATTTCATTTTAAAACATTAAAATAACATCAATAAATCTTTAATTATCCTTCTTGGGTCACTTACAAAACATGGTCATACATAAGATCAACTTTGGAGCTAAATATATGCAACTATACAAACATTAAAATATTATAATAATACTCTATGGATGCAATTTGAATTCCTCTAAAAAAATTATTTTTACATCACCATGAAATTCATTCTAGATCAAATGATATAACTCAAATATTAAAGACTAGTTTTACCTCATTAATTTGAATATTTGAATTCCAATTGTCACTATGAAAACATTAAACATTAGACATTTTGACCTTATCTCATGCTTCCTAAAAAAATTGAAAAAATACACACCATTAATCTCCTCATAAGTAGCTTGGTCTTTATCTTGAAAATCTCACTATTGATATTCAATTTGAGCTCCCACAATTATCACACTTGGTACTATGTGTGCCTTTTGCACATTTGACTCTTTGACTCAACCTACACCATCGATATCTATCTATATGAAAACCGGTGAAACATTAATCTTATATCAATTCAATGAGGTAAAGACACATGTCACTAGCACATGAAATCTTGACTATTTGAATTTTAACCATGCATTAGATCCTTATACATTCTGATTAAATACTCATTTTTATATCCGTCATCTAATTAAACACTAGTCGTAGATCTTCAATATCACAAATTTAGATATGGGAACTTGGTAAAATCTCTCTGAGAAGCCAAATTTTCACCTTAATAAAATTTTCTATGCTTTATGTCCAGACCTAAAATTTTAACCACATGATCACCTCTCATAGTGTAATACATCCATATATCAAATTGCTTTTGAAACCTTCAAACATGTGAAATATGATGTCATCAAATTACTTACTCAGCCTTATCTATCAAGATGACTACTTAAGCCTATACCTTCATATGATTACTATGATGAATTCCTTTTACTTCCATAAGCAATCTAATCACTTATAACATCTCATAGGATCTTTGCAACATGACCATACTATCAATAACATCCAACGATCATCTATCTAGATCAAACACTGAAGAACTATGTAAGAACATTGAATCACATTGAAACACACTTTATCATTTTGATCTTAGCACACATGACACATCATCAACATCCTTAGTCACCTTGGAAACACCATTTACAAACCTCTAACAAATATCTCTAATAACATGGTAGGTTCTACATCTAATGGGCCTCTCCCAAGACCAACTCTCCTTAATTCTTCCACTAATGCATCATTTTATACCCATGGTAATCATGCCTATAGTTCTTATTCTTCTCATACCTTTACTATTCCATATTTTAACACATAATAAAATTATGCCACTAGTGTCTCACTTATGAACAGTTCTTCTCAAGCTCCTACTAACACCCATAGTGCTAGCCAAGCCACTACTTCCAATTAAAATGCTTCAAAAATGGAAAAAATGCAACTCAAAACCACCAAATCCTATTACAAACTCTTAATCAAATTAATTTTTTTTCATGCTAACAATTTAAATCAAATGATACAAATTCAAAATCACTTTCTCCATCTTCAAACCCACCCTCAATAGATACCATTGAGCATATATAATCAAAATTTTCCCCCACCTCCTCTTATGTATTCCCATGGTAATATTATCCCTCAACCTCCTCTTGTCAATAATACAATCAAGCATCTTCAAAATGAGCCTCTTACATCTCAAATTTCTAATATCGATATAGGAGGTATCACCCCTACTATCTCTAAAATGGGTCAACTGATCCTACTCTTCATTTAAAAACATTTGAAAATCTATATAAATACTAGGTAAAATTAAATACCTTTTATTATACCAATATATTACCCAAAAATCTTATGTGTGACACTTTAGATTGTTAAAAACAAATTAAATCTCATTCTATTACTAGTTTGGAAGATTTAGTAAATGTTCTAATCTAAGAGTTCCAAACTAGTGATCTTCATAAAAATACCTTGGCCCATTTTATAAATTGGAAGAAAATTGAAACTAAAACTATCCAAGATTTTGTTAAATGATGGAAAACTTTGTCTAACAAATATGAACATAATACGGTAGATGATAACCCTTTCCATCTCTTTAACAATGCTCTTTTCCCCAAGTTATAATATTTGGTCCTAACTCTCTCTCTCTCTCCACACACTTTGGAGGAGGATATTGACCATGATAAATGTTAAGATTTCCTTATGCATCAATTTAAGCTATCCCAGCCTTCTAAGGGTGCTAATATGTTACTTAAGAATAAGAATGGTGTCATGGAATCTTATGATACCATTCACACTATTCAAGTTATTTTTCCTAAGCAATCTCCAGAATAAGCTTCTACTCCTAACCACATCACCAATCCTCATTTCTCTTCAACTAATAACATCAATGTTCACAAAACTTTATCCTATATATAATTACTAAAACATCTACCTAGGAATCTCCCATGAGAACTTGATCCCACTCATCCTATGAAATCTTGGTATGATCCCAATAAATTTTGTTGTTTTCATGCTAGTTGGGGTCATTCTCATGAGACCTGTAGGCAACCTCATAATTTGGCTATGGATTTCCTTCTTGGTCCCAACTTTGACCATGATTCTACCATTTATAAATTCCAGCAAGCCTATTACATTGATTTCAAGGCCCATGAACAAATATTAAATCTCAATCTTTGAATCAAGCTAATGTTCATTTAGCCATCTATAAATATCCTCTTCCAAATCACCAAGATACCCAAGATAATCCCACCCCTTCTACCAATAATGTTTATAGTCTTATTGACCCAAATCCTAAAGAGAATGTGGTTAATATGAATAACATGTGAAGGGTGGTTGATTTCATTGATCCTCAACCCATTTACACACCTCTATTATCCTTCACATTTTGTGTTATCCAAGATTCTTCTCCAACTCACTTAAATACATTTTTAAAATATTACCTTATATATTTTGATGAACCTATTCCAACTCCTCCCTTGGATAACACTTATCATACTATTTATATCATACCTCCATCTTATTTACCTAACTCTAAAGACACTCAAACTTCTATTAATGTTTCTTCTAAAAACTCTCAATCCCAACCTACATCAACTTCTCCATGTTCTCAACATACTCTAAAAACATGTCTTCTAACCAAACCTTCTACCTCTTATAAACATAAATTTACATGTACTTTAGCTCCTCCTTCTGAGGACCTCCTTCAACACTATGCAACTCTTTCCAAAAATCTCCTTATGGGTTATGATGAATGGGATCCTATCATGGAACTCACTAATATCCCTTCCCAAATCAAATTTATTAAATTTATGAGGACCTCTCTATGTCATCATAACTATCTCATGCATATTTTGTTTAAAATGAACATCCCTCATCCTCCTCTAATAGTATGTGAAGCAACCTTATCTAGATCTAAAGATAGAATATTAAAGTAGTGCAAAGATATGTCCATACATATTAATGAAATAATGGACACTTCTTTTTCCCTCAAATTCCACATTACTTTCATGATCCCCAATGAGATTTTGCTTCATGCAGATGAGCCTCCTCTTTTTATTAGTGTTCAAATTAGTGATATCTAAGTCAAGTGTGCCTTTATTGATGAGGGTTCCATAACTTATGTTGCCTCTCTTGATTTTATCAAAACCCTTAGATATTCTAAATGAAATCTTAAATCCATATGCATCACATGTCAAGGCTGTAACCAAAGGTAAATGCCTCCTTTAGGTTGTGTGTGGCTTTGCATTACCATCCCACCTATCATTGTTCATGTGAAGGTGATGATATTTAACTTTCCTCTATCTTACAACTTTTTTCTTGGTAGGCCATGGACTCATTGTATGAGATAAGTTTCCTCTTTTTCTTTCTAATGCATTAATTTTCCTCACAATAAAGCCATCTATAAGATTTAGGGTGACACTAATCCTTATAATTTTGAATAATTCTAAGATTGGGGTATTTTTAATATTCCTACCCTTGAACCCTTTCCAAGCATTCCATTTCATGAATCTTAATGATTTAAATTTCCCATCAATTCCACTTGAGGTTACAATGATCATCCCAAACTCATTGGGAATATTCCCCCTAACCTCCTAGATTCTAATGATTATGAACTTAACAAAACCAATCTCAAGATTAAAACTTCTAATCTCTCACCTCATCTCATCTCTCAAGTTCCTGATTCTTTGTAACCTCGTTCTTGTCATCCACCTTGTGATGACATCCCCATTGACTTAACTAAGACTTCGCATTCCATATATAAAACTACATTGGATGATAAGGTAATCCCTACCTACACCATTGATTTTCATACACCTAATTATGCTGATGGTTATACCGTAGATGATCCATTCTTAGGAGGTCTAGTGTAGGCTTGAGATTTTAATATTATCCATTATTATTCCTCTTTGCTTTAATATTTTATTATATCTTCCTATGTTCCATCATATATCATTCCTAATATTAGTATTTTTCCTCTTTATCATAGTGTAGAGATGGTGTGGACACCTCCAATTTTTTATGAGCCTCGTAGGAGTATGCTTATAGATCATTATATGATTATTCCCTATCACTTTACTAGGTACCATGAACCCTATAGCCTAGTTATCCCTAAGATGAATGTAATTCTCCTTTAGATTTTTATGGACACCATACCTCCCTCAATAGAGACCAGATCAGATCTCATTCTTGCTCCTGTTTTAGCTAAGTCTCTTCCCACTTTTGATATTATCACTCTTGCAATTGAGTCTTGTCTAATATCTCCACCAACCCCACCTTCTCTTGGTGATGTATTTATCCCTTTGTTTTATTTGGCTCCTTTATCCAGCAAATGGGATAATCAGCCTTATTATGACATTCATAAAGTTGTTAGTCATTAGACTAGAAGTTATTCATTATAACAAGCTCCTTTCACTTTTATTACACCTTCTCTTATAAATACACCTATCAAAACTACTCCCAGGTGTATATATTGCTTCCATGACATAGATAACCATTCATCCACTCATTATCATAAGTTGTGACAATATATTAGCATTTTTCATCCCACTACACCCTAGTCCTTAGAAAAGGCTATACCTCACCCAAAAGTATTACATGAGTATCTTCTTAAGTATGGGGAGGTATATTTTATTTGGCACTAATGTGGCACACATCACACTAATCGCTACTACATCCTTTAATAACATCTTAAAGATCATCTCCTAACCACTCATATACCTTCTACCACTCCTCTCATAGGTCATTATCATAATAAGGCTTCCCCTTCTTCCCCCATGGTTCCACCTCTTATGACTCCATCTTCTCTTGTGGTCCCTTATTGACCTCCTATTCCTTCACCTATGGGTCCTTTTCCATCTATGGAGCCTTCTCCATCTATAGGCCTTCCCTTAACCATGGATCCTTCTCCACCCATGAGTCCCTCACCCATGGCTCCTTCCCCATTAGTGACCCCTTCATATCCTATAGATTATATTCCCATGAATTCTCTTGATCATACTGCTGATGCCTAAATATGTACCATAAGTGCCTAGAGTGTTTAAGAAACACTTCTAATTTTAGAACTCAAAGAATTCAAAACATGAGTTGTAGTTTGTTTGTTGAATATTTTGTCGATCAGTGTACTGATAAACAAATAGGTCTGATCAGCCAAAGTAAGAAGATTGGTCATCCTAATGTGTAGGTTTACCACATCAAAAGGGGACTAATCTCTCCTCTCATCAAGGGGAGGTTCCCTATATATATATATATATATATATATATATATATATATATATATATATATATATATATATCTGTATATATATATATATATATATATATATCTGTATATATATATATATATAGAAAATAATACTCAAGGGTAGGATAAACCATCCATCTCTCTTTCTTTAGAGATGATGCATGCAAATCAAAGGAAAAATCTCAAGGGAAATGACAAAAAGCACTCCTCTTTTTTCAGAACTACTATTCAGTAAACCACAAGAATACTCCTAGTAGTAATTGTAAAATGTAACCAAGGATGTAGTAACCAGTAAATTGAGATGTAGCACAAAGTCTACACCTGAATTCCCTAAGTGTGAGATACGAAGGAAAATGAGGGCACAAAGTCATCCCAAGGTCCTTTACATAGAAACACAAAGAAAACACACTAAAAGAAATTATGGGGGCACAAGGTCTCTCCACATTTGACTTCAGGACACCTTCCTGACTACTTTCACTAATTATGCTTGTTAAATTAAAGGAATAGAAAATATATTAAGGAAAAAAACATAAGAACGGTTTCCCCAACAAGAAAGATATCATAGCACAAAGTCTGAAAATTCACTTTCTTTCTTATTCCAATAACAAAATATGATCAAAAATTTGAGCTCAAAGTCTCAGTAATGCCTTTCAATTTGGGTAAAGTTTTATTTTTGATTGTCAGAGAAAGATCCCTTATATAGCCTCTTCAAGACAGACTTGGGAATAGTAACACATCATGTTGCAATGAACTTTGTTAAGAATATAGGCTAGAATTTAGGAGCATCTACTCATTTGCTTTTCTGAATATAGAGAAACAAGTCATGTTATTGAAAGTTTGCATCTTTCAATGTCCACCTAGCGATCTGATCCTTCTTCATCATTCCTCCTTTTTTGGTTAATTGAATCAGGTCCTTGATTCAATTTGATGCTCTATTCCTTAGTTGTTTCTCACTGATCTTAGCCTTAAATCCTTTGAATGCATCTAGGTCCATAGATTTAAAGCAAAAAGGATCAACAACTTTTTTGTTGTCACAACTTTGATGTCTACATGCACATCACTTTCCTCAAAAATTCCTTCAGTTTTGTCATTTGAGCTTTCCCAGAGGGGACCTACCCTTCAGGCCTTGAGAAATGATCCACTTTGGGTTAGGAAGAGCCCCTCGCAAGGGTATCTTCCCTTTGAGCGGTCTTTAGATGGACTTCGGGCTAAGTTCTTTGGCTCTTCTTTAAGGCTTTTCAAAATCAATGGCTATTTTACGAACCTTAAAATTGATGTTCACGCACTCATCAATACATTTGAATTTCTAATGGCTATTTCACCGTTCTTGACTTTGACATCTTCAGGCATGTCACCCCTTGGGCTTTCTTTGGCTTTCTTTTTTTGCATCTTCTCGAAGGGAAGGTGACTCTTTGGCTTTGGGAAGTGTCCTTTAATTTGGTAGCTAAGAGTCCCCTGCAAGGGTACCTACCCTTTGGGGTCCTTCGGTAGCCTTTTGTCTTTAGAATCCTTCAAAAAAAAATTTGTGGACATTTTCCTACAGACAAAAAGTCCACAGACATTTTCCCATAGACAAAAAGTCTGCAAGAATTGTTCCAATTGCTTTGTCTTTGGCCTTTGGAAATTCCTTCGAGCTTTCCTCCTACAGATTCTTTCTCGAATACCTTCAGATAAAAAGTCTAAAGGAATTATGCCTTTGCCTTTCGACAGCCTTAAACAAAATTTTGAAAGAACTTATCTTTGTGGCTTCCTTGAAAACAACCCTTTCAAAGGGTGTTTTTGTCGACCAAGTGCCCTCTGCAAGGGCACTTGTCTTTTAGGAGGCTCTCTTGAACTTTTGCATTGAACCGCTCCTTTGAACCAACTGTTGAACCAAGTGGATGAACCAAGTTTTGAACCAAAAGCCATTAAACCATTTGATGAACTGACTAAGTGAACCGAAGCATTGAATGACTCCTTTGAACCAATTTTGAATCAATGGTTCATCAGTTCATTCTCTTTGATTTGGCTAAGTCCTTTTGATCCTTATTGAACTAAATGCATTAAACTTGTTAAACCTTAAACCTGAGTGGTTCAATGGTTCAATGGTTCAAGCCTCAGAAACTTGTTCTTTTGATTGAACCTACTTATAGAAGCCTTTAAACCTAGAAGCAGTTGAACTCTTGCTGCTGATGTTGAACCTTTAAACCTGTTGAGCCCATTGAACCAAAATGATTCAAGGTTCAATGATTCAATCCTTGCTTAGAATCTTGTTGATGAACTCTTTTATTTGAACTTGTTCATTGAACCAACCTTGAGATCACCTAAGTGTTAAAAGCTTGCTTGTTTCCTCTAGAATCTATAGATTTCTCTTGTGAATCCCGTTGAACTTGGTCTGCAGAGTCTGTAGATTTTCTTTTCCTACAGAGTCCATAGATTTCTCTTCCTACAGAGTCTGTAGATTTAGGCCTGCAGAGTTCGTAGATTCAAGCCTATAGAGTTCATAGATTCAATCCTATAGAGTCTGTAGGTTTCTGAGAAATTTGAAAAAAGAGGAATTTGAATACCCAAGACAAATTTCAAAATGGGAAGAGACAATTTTGGTCTGTAGGACCAAAATAGTTCAAATGTTGTCCCAAAAATGAGTGATATTTTTGGGGGACAACAACTGGCTCCAGTTGGGGAACTTATATCAATTGTAAAAAAGAATTGAAAGGAGTAGAATCCAGAATCTCCAATGCCTTGAAGTATGCCATTGGGCTATGGAGTCATGCTACCCAGAAATGGAAGTCATCAAAAAAGGAAACAAAAAAAAACAAAACATAATTAAAAACTCTACAAATATACATATATACAAATGCAATAATCTGATACTTCAAGAGTTGAAGTGTTTCAGATGCTACCCATTATGAGGTAGAGAAAAGAGTGTGTCATCTTGATATTTTAGCAAAAAGATGTTTTCACCATTATGTTGATGAATTATAAATGGGCCTCTCCAAAGGGAGTCAAACTTTCCATGCATCCCTTTTGGTTCTCTCCTTTTGTCCCAAAGTAGGACTTGATCCCCAATCTAGAAATCACAATTTTTGGCCTTTTGGTCAAAGAGTTTCTTTACCAGACTTTGATGAGCAGCAATTCAGTCCACCACCATGGTTCTCTATTCATCTAGCTTAGTCAGGCACATGATTCTTTTATCAATAGAGCTTTCATATGTCTGATCTTCAATTGCCTTTGCCAATTTCAAGGCTAGCAATTCTAAGGTGATTGGTATTTTAGCATTGATACCATAAAGAAGTTGAAAAGGAGACATACCAGTTTCCCTCTTTGGTGTGATTCTGTTTGCCCATAGAGCATCAATCAATGCTTTATGCCATGGCCTTTGATTGTCATCTGTTAGCTTCTTGATGATAGTTACCAGGTTTTTATTATTTGATTTAGCTTGTCCATTCCCTTGTGGAAAATAATCAGAAGAGTGAGAGAGTGTAATTCCATAATGAAAATAGAATTGTGTAATCTCTTGGGAGGTGAAACAAGTTGCATTGTCAGTAACAATTTTTGTTGGAATTCTAAACCTGGAAATGATATTCTCCTTGAGAAAATTGTATACAACTTCTGAAGTAGCATGCTTAGTTGGGATTGCTTCTACCCACTTGGTGAAATAGTCAGTTGTTGTAATTACATAATCATGTCCAGCACTTAAAGATGGGTTTATAGTCCTAATAAAATCAATCTCCCATTGGTAGAAAGTTTCTTCTATAATCATTGGCTTGAGAGGTAGGGCAGCTAACTTGGGTCGTCTAACAAATTACTGGCAGACTTCACATTTTCTCACCCACTTATATGCATCTTGGAAAAGAGTTGGCCAGTAATACCCAGCTTGTAGAATCTTGTGAGTAGTCACAAGAGCAAAAAAATGTCCTCCATAGGCCAGATTGTGGAAATATTTTTAAAGTTTGCTTTGTTTCTCTTTGTCTATACAATGAAGGAATACTCCATTTATGCTTCTCTTTTACAAGCCCTTATCCCAAAGGACAAAATTGACAGCTTTCAACTTGATAGTCCTCCTTTATTTATAAGACAAATGAGGAGGACATTAACCATAAGTAAGGAAATAAACAATACCTGTTGGTGTATCTTCCACTTCAGCTTCTTCGAGCTATGTATCTTTTGGCTTGTTGTCAGCAATTAATTAGCATAGGCCTTTTCCCCTGAATAGCTTTGTTGGCTTGATGTCTAGATCAAAATCTTGGATCTTTGCAATATAATTACCTCTTTTTATGCCAAACTTCTGCTGAGTTAATATGGACTTGACTGTGGTGTCAAAAACTAAGGTAGTAGTGTGTGAATTCAAGATATAGAAGTGGAATTGTTTGACTGCTTTCACCAATGCATAAGCATGCTTCTCTACATTTGAATACTTCATCTCATGGGTTTTGAGAGGGAAACTCATAAAATAAATAGGAGATTTCATACCTTCCTTGTCTTGTTGAACAAGAATTGTTAGAAGCATGTGTTCAGAAGCATAGCTGTATATGATGAAATCTTTGTTATAATTTAGACAAACCAAGGTAGGGGCATAACCAATGGCAGTCTTGATGTCTTGAAATGCTGACTTGCCTTCTTTAGTCTAGCTAAAGGTAGTCTTCCCTTTCATCATGTTCACAATGTGTCTAGTCTTCTCAACAAATTCAGGGATGAACCTCCATAAGAAATTCACCTTTCCAAAGAAAGAGTGAACAACATTTTTAGTTGTAGGAAAATTAAGCTATTGAATAGATTGACTCTGTCTGAGGCAATCTTTATGTCTTCTTTAAACACAATGTGTCTGAGGAGTTTCCCCTTTATTACTCCAAAAATAGACTTCTTGGGGTTCAAGGAAATACCATTCTGGCAGTAATGCCCCAGCACTTGTTGTAAGTGGCATACATGATCAAAATGGCACTTTGAAAAGATGTTTAAGTCATCAAGGTATACCACTATGAATTTACCTATCTCATCTTTAAAAGCTAGGTCCATTACTCTCTGAAAGGTAGCACCAGCATTTATCAAGCCAAAAGGCATCCTTCTATATGCAAATGTACCCCAAGGTGTGGTGAATGCAGTCTTGTTTTGGTCTGCTTCACCAACTTCAACTTGATTATATCTTAAGAAGCCATCTAGCATTGATAACATCTCTAAACCTATCACTATTTGAAGTACTTGATCCATAATTGGTAAAGGGTAATTATCTTTCAAAGATGACTGATTTAGAATCTTGAAATCTACACAAATGTGAGTTTCACCACTCTTCTTCCTCACAGGCACTATGTTTTCAATCCATGTGGAATGATGGATTGGGAAGAGGATTCTAGAATTTAACATTTTTTGTATCTTAGAAAGAATAGTACCTAATATTTTTGGATTGTACTATCTAGATTTTTTCTTATAGGGCATTAAATCAGCCTTGAGAGGAATGTCATGGCAGATTTCATCAGGTCTGAGAGACTTCAGGTCATCATAAGAATATTCTAAGACATCCATGTATTGACAGAGTAAAGTGGTGAACTTGAATCTTTCTTCAGGGGTGCAACACTTACCAGTGTTAACCATCTTGGGATTTTCTTTATTAGTCAGATTTACTTGATCAAATCCCTGAGAGAAACTTGAATCTGTTTACTATTGTTTGATGAATCTATCATGATTGTCAAACAGTTTCTCAAGATAAACTAGGCCTTTGGGAATTTTATTTCCTTTCAGCTATAAGAATTCTTCATTTATATTTAAACTGGATTCAGAGGCTGATTCATACTTCTGAGGTTCACTGCCTTCAAAACGTAGTTGTTCAAAATTGTCTTTTCATTCCAAGAAGGCAATGATTTGATGATCATAATTGAATACTTGCCAATGATCAGCATTGTCAGGAACACTTGGTCTACATATTAGCTCAATAGTATACTTGTCTTCTTTAAAATCTAAGTGAGGAACTAGAAGAGTTCCTGAAATAGCAAGTGCATTAGCTCTATCATTAGATTCCCTGGGTATGGTAGAAATGTTGAAAGCATCAAAGCTTTTTATTTGGTCCCAAACTAGGTTGTGATTGTGGCGTAATCTTTCATTCTTGGTTTGGTATAATTTTCTCACTTGACAAACCACTAATTCAGCATCCCCTTTAGCATGAAGAAACTTGATGCCTTTGTCTTGAGCAGCCTTCAATCCAAACAACAAAGATTCATAATCAGCTATATTATTAGTGTTACTAAATTGTAATTTTTAAGATGAAGGAAACATATCTCCTTGAGGAGATATCAACACAATTCTAGCTCCTAAACTGGTAGAGGAACAGCTAGCATCAAATTCCAGAGTCCATACCTCATCAGATACTAATTTGTCTTTAGACATTCCTTCATTAGAGAGGGAGGGTCATTCTCCATCTGTATTACAACCGACTAGTTCTTCTGCTATTCTATTTGAATTGATTTCTAGGTTGACACTTTCAAGAATTTTATCAGATACTTCATGCACTTTGTCTATAAATAGAAAGTAGTTACCCATACCTGAGGATTCAAAAAGAATTTGAGCTTCAGGGGCTGATGTTTACATGACCACATATTTTGCCTCCTTTTTAGGGAGCAACCTCTTCATTATGCCTTGTACAGGGATCCTTACCTCAGATAGGTCCATGCTTAGTTCTCCTCCCACATCCTTGCAAAAATTTTATCTAAGTAAAATGCCATAAGATGCTAGGACGTCAGCTACCAAGACAGTCATCTTGATTCTCTTGTCTAGAAAGGTTGTAAATGCAAATTAGGCATCTTTGATTTGCCCTAGCAATGATACTTGCTTGTTCTCCATGGAGAAACATCTCCCAAATGTCTTGGTCAGTGTGAGACCTAAAGACTCAGCTACTTTAGTAGGCATGACATTGTCAGATGCACTTGAGTCTATAATACAGTTACTCAACTTGTGACCATTTATTAATAAGGAAACATATAAGGGTTCTATTTTTCTAGGAGTAGCTGGAGGAGTAATGACAAGATTATTCAAAATGGACATGTTCTTTGGTGAATCAAGAGTTACCTTTTTAGTTTTTTATCTTGCAGGGATGGTTTGGTTCTTGACACATTGGACCAACTTATCCAATTGATCAGGATTGGACTGCAACATCTATATTTTTGTCTTTTTGACATGATCTATTATGTCAAAAGACTGAATTGAGCTAGGTATAGAGGAAGGTATTTCAACCTTTTGGGTTTTAGGAGGGATGGGAAGAGGGCTGGTTTATGAAATTGAAGTAGAAGGTGAAGGTGAAATTGATGTACTTGTCTTTTGGGTGATCACTAGATCCTTTGGCTAGAAAGGTAGAGTGGTTCCACAGTTAGAAATTTTAATTACTAGTTGATATTGTTCCTTTGTCTTCCCTTTATTAGCTTGTTAGACTGATTGGTTCTTGGATCTAGTAAACACTGCATATGATCCATCAAAAGCTTCTCCTTCACTTCTAAGTTCATCCTGGTAGTTCAAGAAACCAATGTGGGAGTCACTAGCTGATTCTTATTGATTTTCTACAAGAAGATCACCATAATTTTTTTAATTCAATTTAGCCTAGAAAGAGAACTCTGATTCTACTTCAAGATATCCCATTGCTAAATTTATTGGAGGAGCTTCTAGGGCAATTTCCCCTAGTGGGGGAGGAAGGCGATTTTGTTGCCCTTGATTCCTAGTAGCATTGCCCTGATATGAATAATTTGGAAATGTCCTTCTTGGCATATCTCTATATGAAGGAGCATAAGACATTCCCTGTGCCATTTGCTTTTTGAGAGTAAGTAACTCATTTTCCAACTTCTGCACCATTAGATCTATGGTGCTTATAGATGCATATTCAGAAGATGATGAAGGTCTATTTCTATTTAGATCTCTTCTTATCTTCCTTTCTAAGATGAGATCATCTTCTACCTCAGTAGCCAAATGTTGAGCTATAGCAAGATCTATTTGACTAGTATGTCTCAAAAGAAAACTTACTTCATGTAACTAAGAACTAATGAAGAAGCATTTAAGATTCTTAGTTGTAGGTCAAGTAATTAGAGGAATTATGTTCCTCAGTTTGTCAAACTTGGCTATGAAGTCTCTCATTGGTTCATGAGGCTCCTTCTTCATCTGTGTAAGTTGAGCCAAAAGTGCATGTGCATCTTTTATAAGTTTGAATCTAGCTTTAGACTTATCTTTGAGGGTATTCCAATTAGTTACTAACCAAGATTATAGATGATAAAACCAATCTATAGCAACACCTTTTAATGTTTCTACAAATATCCTGACTACTACAGCTTCAAATTCTACTCCAATTACACCACAGGCTATGTTAAAGGCTGCAATGTGTTCATCAGGATGAAATTTCCAATCACCATAGAATTTGGGGAAATTCTTCCTTGAACTGCATGGAAGCTCATGTAGAGGTGGAGTAAGATTGAGAGGACCAAAAGCATTACCCTAAGGGCCTTGAACTACCATTATATGACTATGAAAAGGAGGAATAAAAATATCAGAGGGGTAATTATTGGAAAAGTTTTATCAACAGTAGAAGTAGATACTTCATCTAGCAATAGAGATCTGACTTTAGTAGGAGGAAAGCTCTTGGTTTGTTGGAGATGAGATGGTGAAGGAAATAGTTCAAAATTACTTTGTTGTACCAGCTCAAATATAGGGTCAACAATACCTTTAGCCCTTTGGCTTCGTGTATACCTTGAATCTACCATATTGTAAAACAAAAATGGAAAAGAATCGAGCTTGAGGCTTTAAATTGCATGTTCTATCCTAGTTAGTGTGGAGGTGAATGGATAGTTTATAACAATAATGGGTTATATCCCCAGTGGAGTCACCAAAAATTGTTGGTTGAATATTTTGTTGATCAACGTACTGATAAACAAAATAGGTCTGATCAGCCAAAGTAGGAAGATTGGTCGTCTAAATGTGTAGGTTTACCACATCAAAAGGGGACTAATCTCTCCTCTCATCAAGGGGAGGTTCCCTATATATATATATATATATATATATATATATATATATAAATAGAAAATAATACTCAAGGGTAGGATAAACCATCCATCTCTCTTTCTTCAGAGATGATGCATGCAAATCAAAAGAAAAATCTCAAGGGAAATGATAGAAAGCACTCCTCTTTTTTTAGAAGTACTATTCATCAAACCACAAGAATACTCTTGGTAGTAATTGCAAAATGTAACCAAGGACATAGTAACCAAAAAATTGAGATGTAGCACAAAATCTACACTTGAATTGCCCAAGAGTGAGATATGAAGGACAATGAGGGCACAAAGTCATTCCAAGGTCCTTTACACATAAACAAAAAGAAAACACACTAAAGGCAATTATGGGGGCACAAAGTCTCTCCAAATTTGACTTCAGGATGCCTTCCTAAACACTTTCACTAATTCTGCTTGTTGAATTAAAGGAACAAAAAATATATTAAGGAAAAAGACATAAGAACAGTTTCCCCAACAACAAAGATATCACAACACAAAGTCTAAAAAGTCACTTGCTTTCTTATTCCAATAACAAAATATGATCAACAATCTGAGCTCAATGTCTCAGTAATGCCTTTCAATTTGGGTAGAGTTTTGTTATTGATTGTCAGAGAGAGATCCCTTTTTACACTAATAAGAGAGTCCCTTATATAGCCTCTTCAAGACGGACTTGGGAATAGTAACACATCATGTTGCATTGAACTTTGTTAAGAAGACAGGCTAAAATTTAGGAGCATATACCCATTTGCTTTTCTCAATGCAAAGAAACAAGTCACGCTATTGAAAGTTTGCATCTTTCAATGTCCACCTGGTGATCTGATCCTTCTTCATCGTTCTTCCTTTTCTGGTTAATTGAATCGGGTCCTTGATTCAATTTGATGCTTTATTCCTTAGTCGCTTCATACTGATCTTGGTCTTAAAGCCTTTGAATGCATTCAGGTCTATAGATTTAAAACTACAAGGATCAATGGCTTTTTTATTGTCATAACTTTGACGTCTGTGGGCACGTCACTTTCCTCAGCAATTCCTTCGGCTTTGTCATTTGAGCTTTCCCAAAGGGGACCTGCCCTTCAGGGCTTGAGAAATGATCTACTTTGGGTTAGGAAGAGCCCCCCACAAGGGTATCTGCCCTTTGGGTAGTCTTCAAATGGCCTTCAGGCTAAGTTCTTTGGCTCTTCTTTAAGGCTTTTCAAAATCAACAGCTATTTTATGAACCTTAAAATTGACGTTTGCGCACCCATCAATAAATTTGAATTTCCAATAGCTAGTTCACCATTCTTGACTTTGACATCTTCAGGTGCATCATCCCTTGGGATTTCTTTGGCTTTCTTGTTTTGCATCCTCTCAAAGGGAAGGTGACCCTTAAACTTTAGGAAGTGTCCTTTAATTTGGTAGTCGAGAGTCCCCCGCAAGGGCACCTGCCCTTTGGGGTCCTTCGATAGCCTTTTGTCTTTAGAATCCTTAAGAACATTTTTGCAGACATTTTCTCACGTACAAAAAGTTTGCAGACATTTTTCAATGAACAAAAAGTCAGAAAGAATTGTTCTGACTACTTTGTCTTTGGCCTTTGGAAATTCTTTTGGGCTTTCCTCCCACAGCTTCTTTCCCAAATTCCTTCAGACTTTTTGTTCGAAGGAATTCCTTCAGACAAAAAGTCTGAAGGAATAATGCCTTTGCCTTTCGACTACCTTAAAAAAAAATTTGAAATAACTTATCTTTGCGGCTTCCTTGAAAATGACCCTTTTAAAGGGTGTTTTTGTCAACCAAGTGCCCTCCACAAGGGCACTTGTCTTTCAGGAGGCTCTCTTGAAGTTTTGCATTGAACTGCTCCTTTGAACCAACCATTGAACCAAGCTTTGAACCAAGCCGATGAACCAAGCTTTAAACCAAAAGCCATTGAACCATTTGATGAACTGACTAAGTGAACCGAAGCATTGAACCACTCCTTTGAATAACTTTGGTTCAATGGTTCATCGGGTCATTCTCTTTGATTTGGATAAGTCCTTTTGATCCTCATTGAACCAAACACATTGAACTTGTTGAACCTTGAACCCAAGTGGTTCAATGGTTTAATGGTTCAAGCCTCAAAAACTTTTTCTTTTGATTATACCTGCTTGTAGAAGCCTTTGAATTTGGAAGTGGTTGAACTCTTGCTGTTGATGTTGAAACTTTGAACCTGTTGAGGCCATTGAACCAAAATGGTTCAAGGTTCAACGGTTCAGTCCTTGCTTAGAAGCTTGCTGATGAACTCTTTTGGTTGAACCTAGTCATTGAACCAACTTTGAAATCACCTAAGTGTTAAAAGCTTGCTTCTTTCTTGTAGAGTTTGTAGATTTCTCTTGTGAAGCCCATTGAACTTGGTCTACAGAGTCCGTAGATTTTATTTTCCTGCAGAGTCTGTAGATTTCTCTTCCTACAGAGTCCATAGATTCAAGCCTATAGAGTCTGTAGATTCAAGCCTACAAAGTCTGTAGATTCAAGCCTGTAGAGTCCATAGATTTCTGAGAAGCTTGAAAAATGAGGAATTTGAATGCCCAGGACAAATTTCAAAAAGGGAAGAGACAATTTTGGTATGTAGGACCAAAATAGTTCAAATTTTGTCCCAAAAATGAGTGATATTTTTGGGGGGCAATAGCCTTTATGATAATCCTATTATCTATGATGGAATATATGTAGAATAAATGACTATTTCACAATATTTATATTAGTTGGTAGTTGGAAGCCACTTTGGCATATATATCTATAATTAGGAAGATGATTTATGCTAAATAAGTTGAATTATGTTCAAATATAAGTATAAATCTAGGCTAAGATGATCATATATAATGAAGCTTTAATCTAAAGTGACTCGATTAAAAAAGAAGCAAAAGGTATAATAAGGAAGAAAGAGAATACTTGACTAATATTTATCTTAGACATTATGACAAAGCTCAAAATTTTCCTAGGTTTGTACCTAGAAACAATATATAAAGTAAAATATCTTAAGTTTAAATCACAACATATATCAGGGAAACTTCTAAGGAAGATAAGAAACAATGAAAATAAGAACCTATCTTAATTTAAATATTTACTCCTTTAAGCAAATAAATAATGCACATCTACAAATTCAAAGCAAATAAAATGAAGCAAACTAAGAAACCTTCAGTTATCCTAGCATGAGCAAAAGTTAACAATTATGCATTCAAAGGTACACAGCAAGAATTCATAAAAACAATTTAAATATGAGATTCAGAGCAAACAATTAAGAAAGAATCTATATAATGATTTAGATAAATAAATGGGATTCCTTTTAGAATTTGTTTCTTGTATTAGTTTCTCAAAGTTTACAATAGATTTTTTTATCTCAAAATTCTCTCTTTTACAATAGATAATCCTCCTTTTATAGAAACAAGGAAGTATGTTAGTCAATTGCATTAACTTACAAGTGTACAAATGTAAAGGACAAATGTCCTTTCTATAAATTTTCTATAATAAACTAAACTTTCCAAAATGAGATGACCTATAGGTAAATGTATTAACAAAATGCACATTCCTTTATAAAAGAATATCTCATTTTCAAAATTTACAATGCTTCAATAAAAGAGAATATTCATAACTAACTGGTAGACCCTATGATGATAAAGTCCCTTGGTTATATTGAAGTATCCTTACTTCCTTTTGATGTTGCTCATCTATAAGTCTCAAATTAACTACAAGCTCAAGGAAGAGTTCATCCTCTTATGTAGCTAAGTTTTCAAGGTCCCTGTTATTTCTCTTTGAGGCTTTTTTTATTATCCTCACCTTAATAATATTTTGTTCTACCATTAGGATCATATCCATAACCCTATTATTGTTAGACCCATACTTTCCTTAGCTCTTTTTCCTTACCTCTTGCATGACCAAAGTGGTCCTATGCTTGAATTCATTATCTATAATGATGCCCATGGAGATAAGTGTTGTAGGTTTAGCAACCATGGTCTTAAGGAACTATTCCATCCTATCCAGTAACTCTTTATTACTCCTGAGGAGTCTTTCTAAGCTTTTATACCACATGCTCAATCCTTATATTTTATATAAAATTAGTCACATGACTATGTTGAGATGGGGTAAGTTGATGGTCTTGAAACCTAGGATTTTATCCCCTATCAAGATGCTAATTAAATCCTTCATCTTATCTTTTGAACTCTTTCATTGAGTAATTAAACCCCTAGCTGTTGCATCTTGCTAAACTAATATACCTTGTCTTTCCTTTATTATCTTTATCGAATCAAACATGTCATATAAGGATGACTCAAACATTTTACTTATAGGGTCTAGGATAGATAAAACAACATGATTCTCTAAATTCTCATTTTTTTCAGGTTCTCTATTTGTTGTTTCATGCCCTTGTTGCTAGTTTGTAGTTGGGCTGATTGAGTTTGTGATAATCCAAGTATATATTATTCAACTATGGTGTCTTAACCTATATTCTAACCTTCCACTGGTGTTAAACCAACAAATGGTTCTACTTTTTGAAAATTGAACTCTTCACTAGAAACTATGGCTTTCTTTTCTATCACCCTCTCGAAACTTGTAGTTTCTAGACTGAAATGGACTCCAACTGATGATTGAGTTATTTGAAAATGCTATAGAGTCTCTATTTTGGTACCACTTGACTCCCTAGGAGTATTCATCTGAGTTCCACTTGAATCCTTAAGGGCAGCCATCTTTATTTCTTTCTCTTCTTTCTGCAATGGAATTATCCATGGTTTGACCTCATCATGGATAGTTATGTTCATTGACTTGGTTATGGCCCAAGTGTGTTACAAAGTTAGAATATTTTGAATCTTGTCATATATTAACAATTCAAGGATGGTTTGTCATTGTATCACATTTTATTCACTAAAGACATTGACCTCCCTCAAAGGGTCATTTAAGGTCAATTTGGGTCTCTTTATTCCTGACGAAATCAATGCAAGTTCATCCTTCCTCTTAGGTGGAGTAGAAATGGGAAATAGGTCCAATGCTAGCTCTTTTCCTTTCTCCTTCCTTACCTCCTCATCTTAGGTTTAAGGTTCCTCCATCTGGATTTACTCTTCATTATATTGATAAGTAGTAGAAAACATCTACAATTCATCTTCCACTATCTCTCCCAAGTCTAATGCCACCACATCAATGTACTCAATTGGAGACCTTGGTTCATTACGTTAGGCTAAAGATGATGTCCCATCCCTAGGTCTCTTTTCCTTAAGATTTTCCTAAGTTTGTGCTTTAGGCTTTGGGACTTCCACTTGTGATTGTGCCTACATGGTAGGAGGTGTAGAGGATTGACCTCCTAACAAGTGCTATTTCCTTAGACCAAGTTGCCAAATGTCATCACTTCCTTTCTAAACTTGTTGAGGTCAACATACCCCTCATTTTTTGAAAATTGGGACCCTTGAGATATTTTAAATCTTAACCCTAATATAATGGCATATTTTGAACATTATTAGAGTTTGAAGATCATCCACTTTGATAATATTGGCTTACAGAGTTACGTTTTGATTTAAGATTGCCTAACATTGCTAATGATTGGTATTCATGTCTTTAAGTTATAGTTTTCATGGAACCCTTGTTGGTGGATTCATGTTCTAAAATGTTGTCATAAATCCTTGGTTAAAGTTTTAATTTGAATTTTGTAGGAACAAATTGGCAATAACATTTTAAATATATTTTGGACTCAAGCCCAAATTTTATGTTTAGGCTTGGTTGTGTTTTTTAACAAAACCAAACCTTAACCTAAAAATATACCTTGGTCCCTTTTATTTTCCCCCTTATGTTTCCTATATCTCTAATGTGGTCTGATTCTATGTTGGTAGGGTCCTTTATATTTTCTAGTGTGGTCCTTTTATTACCTACTTAGCCTAAAGATTCAATGTTAAGGCCCCATTCATGTTTATTAACATAAATGAGACCTTAGTCTAATTAACTTAGCCTAAGTTTCTTTTATCTTGAGTCTTAACTTAAATATCTTGTATCTTGCAAGATTCAATGGTCCAATATTCCTCATGCCTTTTGATTTAATAGAGTAAGGAAAAACTAACATACTGAGCACTTAGTATTTTAAACCAATCACGGTCAAGCACTTAGGTTATGATCAACAATTTTCACTTCATCATAGACTAAAAATCAGATGGAGTGAAGAAAACATTGAAAATTCAAATCCTTAGGAGGCTCATGGAGTTTCTATGTGGCACTCCTACGTTCAAAGATTAAAAGCAAAGGGTTCTTCATGTCAGAAGGGACTAATCATGAGCAAGCTCTTAGATCATAATTAGATGGATCTTACTTTATCAGAATAAATCAAACAAAGAAAATTGAGTCTAAGATCATGAGAAGGCCCATAGAGGTGCTAAGTGGCACTCTCACATTAAAACATAGGATTTTTATGAGATTAAATTTGACATTCACATGACCATAATTTGATGTCTGTGAAGACATATTTGATGTCCATGCAACTGTCAAATTTAAGCCCATGAAAACTAAGAACTTAATGACCCTAAATTTGATGTTAATTTGACATCCATGAGGATGTATTTGACATCCATGAGACCATCAAATTTAAGCTAATGAATTATTTTGCTCAAAACTAGGATAGACTCCAAAATGTTGCTAAAAAGATCATAAATTTTCTTGTAGATGAATGGAAAACCTAAGAGGATGTTCAAACATTGAGATATTTTAACTACAAATATTTAAATGATATAATATTATAAATATATGTAGAAATGAATTTAGTTTAAGTCTATATCCTAAGGTCCCCATTGCATTTGTTTGAATGTTATAAACCTTAGGCTAGAGACTTATACTAAGTCTTATTTTAAAAATGTCTTTGTGACATAAAAATTAGCCCAATTGTTTTTAACTAAATATTTTATTATTTTTATTAATAAAATAAATCCCTAGGATAAAATATAGCATGTTGTACTTATATAACTTTGTCCCCTTTATGCATGTTCTAAGGGATTAACACAATTATATTAACCTAAATTATGTGTTGTATTTATTAGAAACAATGTAAACCTTGTCTTAAAATATTTAACTTGGTCCCCCTTTTGGTATAAATCCCAAAAAACTTAGGCATAAACATTTTAGCCTAAATTTCATTTCATGTTTGATAAACATAAAATGAACCTTAGCCTAAGGTATTTAAACCTATGTTCAGACCTAAGTCCTTTGATTTAAAACTTACCATGAAATTCTTTAACCTAAGTCTTTTCATGTTTATTAATATGAAATAAAGTAAAGAAAAAGCATTTGAAGGATCTAATGGTTTGTGCTTCATCATGGTAGATGATCCAATGGTATGAGGATGTTGATGACTTTTTAGTGGAACTTCGAGAGCTCATGGGTTGGATGCATCACAAATGTGAATTCAAAGTGTGACTAAAAAAGGTACTAGAGTTCAAGAAGCCTATAGAGGTGACAAGTGGCACAACCATGGGGATTGATACCACAAGCAACTAATAATAAGTGAAAGCCCATATTATAATCGATGGCCCATGTTGATTAAAGGATCTTGATCCAATGATGTGAAACACAAGGCATTTTTTATATGCCAATGGCTAGTGCTTCAAAGGCATTTATGAAAAATGCTATGAAAAGTGCTAGATGGATGCCAAACAAGTACCATGTAAGCACAAAGTGAAAAAATAAGAGATATTGTGTGCTCTAAATGAAAAGGTATAAAGGTGGAGGTCATAATCATATATGAGGCACGTATAAGCCTAGGTCCAAATAAGCTACTACCATTAAAGATACCAATCTATAAGAATTGATTAAAAGGCCCTAATTAAATTTGAACTGATCATAAAAAACCTAAAATAAGTTCAATTGTGATTTTAAGCACAAAAGAGCTAAACTAGAGACCATTTACAATCTGATTAGGAGAAATTTTCAAGTGTGGAAGCCATGGGAGCTCAAAGACAACAACTGAGGGATGACACAGAGTTGTATTTGTCTATGGATAATGAAAGGAGGGTCTTCAAGGATACAGACCTAGATGTTGTTGTACTAAATATAGTCAATAAGAACTAGTTTGAGCTCTTCTAGACCATTAAGGAGATTAATGCTAAAGTGTTTCCATAGTCCATGGAATTAGTTAGAGAGTTTCTCTAGAAAACATTATGTGTATGTTTCTTATCCAACCATCACCAAGGAAGAAAAAAGGATTTTCATAGTTAGTAGGGGTAATATGACCTAGTTGTAATTAAAATTATTAGTCTCTATCATGTTTTTTCTAAACTAGAGGTACTTTATTTCATTGATATCCTTTCTCTAATTTTTATAGATTGTAGAATTGACAATGATTGGATCATTCATGAGGGGAGATCTAGGAGAGTTGTTTACATTTCCACACAAACCTTAAAGAGGTATTAAGGAATAGACCACTAAGAATGACCTTGACACCATATTTAAGCCATGGTTACTCCAAGGGAACCATGTTATCTGAGACCCTATTGGAAACATCCTAATTACCCAATTTATAGAGGGAATTAGGATAATCATGACCCTATTGAATATAATATTTGGAGCCCATATAACCACATTTATCAAAGACTTAGGTATCCTATGTATACTTCATGGTGGAAAAGAGGTTCACTCCCCTAATTAGAGACACGATCAACATCCACCTAGGGAAATAATTTATAGCTATCAAGAGGAATACTAGCAAACAATTTTTCATGATGTCCTACCTATTCGATACTCTACTAGCCTGCACCTAGATCCCTCACATCAAAAAATGGTCACTTGAGGGAAGATTAATAATTTTCCATAATTATTCAAAGTTACATATCTTCAAACATGGACACCACATGTTCATTTTTTATTGTGTCTATCCTATTTTAGTTGAAGCCATCACAGGGATCCCTATGCCTAGGGTAAGAACTCTAATCAATAAATATGTAAAACTAATGGGAGACATTTGGATTTAATTATATTCCACTATAATAAAAATTGAGGTAATTTTGACCTAACCCTATAGGTTACCTATCTATGTTCCCAACAAGCTAGCTGAGTGGTAAATTGCATCTTAATTTCTTCATGGTGTTGATGGAGTGTGAAAATAAAAGAGGAAGGGCCTCCTCCATCCATTTACTTTGATAATTGGATTAACTATCCTACCAAATTAGAAGTAGGTATATGTCATGGCTAGACATGGATATTATTTTATTTTTCAATTTGATGACTTCAGGCATTGGGATCCTAATATCACAGTGGGAAATTATTTAAAGCATAAATAGTTACCCAATCTAGTCTATGAGCATCAACTTGGTCCTTATGACACTCTCCACATCAAGGGCAATATTTTTGAAGAGGTACTAGCTAAATTCATGAAATCCATCCTCAATATTGTGCATAGATTAACTAGTGATAAAAAACCACTAGGGGATATATGGAAAATGCACCCTCTTTAGTACCATTTTTTACTTGGACCTTCCATGCCACCTTAGTAATAACCCCAATAAAAGAGGAAACAACCCTAAGGATAAATTATATAAGGAACTAGAAAGGAGAATTTGGAGGAGAGTCTTAGTGAGGGACCTTCTTCTTTAGCCCCTTTTGATAGACTAACATCCCTAGTGGAATATTTGGATATGATTACCCTTGAGCCTAATAAAATAGTAGAGGATGCCCTAAAGGTATTTGCTAAAGTGTATGGCTTTGAAGGAAAAGAAGAAAAGATGAAGAATCTCTAGTTTAAATAGGAGAAGATGAGGGAGATAATATGAAAGAAGTTTTCTTGGACTTAGTCCCAATGGCACAACCAAAGAAGAGGAAATCAAAATTGTCAATTATCCCTGTTAGATAAAAGAGGCCAAAGTTATCTCTCATTCATTCCACAAGTGAGATAAACTTGTTCAGTGAGGAGTACCCCATTCATGGACCAATCATCCCTAATTGGTTCATTTATGAAAAGATGCAAAATATCCCTTCTTTTTCTTACTCATGGGATCTGACCCAATCTATCAGTGTTGATGTGCATGAAGACATCAAGCCATGGATAAGAGCCTTGATGAAAGAGAAAGAAGAGATAAGAATAGTAATGACTATAGGGTCAAATGGTAAGAATATGGATTCTCTAAGTGCATAAAGTAACACAATGATAGAGGTCCTTGAACCTCCAAAATACATAGATTCATCTACTACTATGCAACTTAATCTAGAGATAGTTAGATTAGAAAGAGTAGCAACAAGAAAATTCATGTTGAAGACTGAAGAGTTCACTTTCCAAAAGGTTGACCCTTTTTGATTTAACAATTTTAGGAATATTGGGGTTTTATTCCTAATTTAGTTAAAGGATCTAGATTGATAAATTAGTAAACAATATGTAGTAAATAAGCTACTGATTTGTGAAATTTATTTGCAATTAGAGCTTTTCTAAAAATAGTAATAAAAGGGAGAAAATAAGACTTAGCTTAAAATATGTTGATCCAACTGAGATAGGGTCTAATATTCACTATGAAGGGTTGAAATACTATCACAAAAAATATTATGGGTTTTATTTTTTGATTGGATAGGATCACCAAAAGTGGACAAGAGTGGCACCAATTATTATCTTGAGGAGATAAAATGTTTGAGTTTTGTTTGGTAGGTCTGTGTGACACTACCTCTAAATTTTCTAAGCCTTAATGTTATTAGTGCTCTTTATAGATCTAAATTTCTTCATTTTTATACCTTTAATGCACTTGAACAAAACTTTTATAAATAAGGAAAAGAGGTTAGTGTGTGTAAGATGCACTGGATGTTCTTCAAACCCCATGTGTGGGCATGTTGCCTATATAGCAATACTCTAAAGATTGATCAAGCCATATTTAGTTCTCCCTTTGAAAGTGTTTGGTGTAATTAGGATATGAAAATGTAATAAATTCTAGACTAGATGTACTTGAGGATGGCTAGGGACTGATGTGGAGATTTATATGTGCTTAGGCCTATACTAGATGGTTATTTACAGAGAATAAGGAAGATTTAATGAGTGGTTTCAATTGTATTCTTTCTTTCTTGATAATATCTACCAAACCTTTCCAAATGATCTTTGAATGGGTTTTCATATGGATCTATTGATCATGGATTGAATTTGCTCATGTTAGGTCAACAAGGATAAGGATGGGAAATCATAAGGAATTGACCATTGGGGCTATAAATAAGCTTGTAAAATAGTGATAAAGTGGAAAGGAATGGAATTAGCATTATTTTACTAGTGTGGTACTATTTTACTAGGTAGATGGGACTTGGGGGGATGGATTGATCATGAAAAGAGGGTCCTGGTTTAGCTAGGATTAAGTCTAAAAGACCATGGATGATTGGGAATCAATGAAAACAATCCTATGAGGTTCATGAAAGCAAGCACGAGGGACCTATGGGTTGGGTGTCATTATCCATGATTAAGTTACCCAATTTTTGCATTTTATATGACTACATTTTCCCCCCATTTATTCTAGTGATGTAGTAAAGCAAAATACTAAGATAAAATAAAAATAGAAATCATACCTAAACTTTCCTACAAGGGTTAAGCTCATGATGTTTTTGTGATTCTAGGTGTACATAGAGAGAGCATGTTGTGAAGTATGAAATCTAAACTTACCTGCAAGGGTTAAGCTCATGATGTTTTTGTGATGCTAGGTGTGCATAGAGAGAGCACACTATGAAGTGTGAAATCTATTTTGATGTTGAGTGATGTTGAGTAATGTTGGGTAATGTTGGATGATGTTGTACCAAAATTAACATCATGAATGGAGTTGAGCTCTCAATTCCCTAGAAAGTGGCTCAAGAATGCAAAGGCTAGCCCTTTGGTTCCATCATCAACTACTAAGTGAAGTTAGGTGGTCTTACATGTGTTGATCAATGTTTAGACTATGTGTCCAATCTCTATAAATAAGTGGCTCAAGAATACAAAGGCTAGCTAATCCTTTGGCTCCATTGTTTCCTACTAAGTGAAGAAGTAAACTAATACTAGTATGAAATGTGTGTCATATGAGATGGATCCTGAATCCCCTAAATGTATTATGATCTAAAAATGTTGGCATAGATAGCTAAATTTATGCTATAAATTAGGTCACTCTTGGCCACTCTAAAATATGGAGATTAGTATTATATGAAATCCACTCCAAAACTAAGAATCTAGCTTATGTGGAAGCCACTCAAGAACTTAGAGGTTAGGCTTATATGATATCCAAACCAAAATGATGCCAACCAATTACAAATGGAGTAGGGCATGTAACTACTAATAATACCTAGGTAATGCTAAAATATAAAATAAATAAAACAAATGTGTCATGCACATTACCCCCAATCACTAATGTTTGAAACATAGATTTTGATTTGGAAGTTATAATAACTACCCTATCTAAAATTAGAAGTAAGATCCATCATGATACACATGACACCCCATATATTTGGATTCTCTAAGTAAACTATATTGAAACTACTAATTTTGGTCTGAACTGTAGTTGACAAAACTATAATTTTTATGTTTACTTTTTCTAGGTGTGCTGAATGTTGTTATTTTGACCATTAAGATCTCTAATCTATGAGACAAAACCCTTATTTGTTTCCCCTCTTCTAAGGGTAGGAATGAAGACCCTCAAATGACTGGCCTTAGAAGAAAGATCCCTATAAGTGTGTTATGTTTCAAAGATACATGATATAAGATTGATAATAGACAAGATATCTCAAGATATAGCATGATTTGTATATAGAGATTGTTAGATCGATAGGGGTATGCCTAGACAGATATAATAATGTAAGAACATGTGTAATGTAATAAAATAGAAATGAAAGTTTGGTTAATTATTAGTTTTTACTTATAGGGATGGAGTATGATAGTCATCATGACATCTAAGAAATCAATATAAATACATGATGTGAATCATGGCATTACAAATAATGAGAATTAAACAAGAATCAAGCACACAAGGAAATAAGAAAGAAGAATACAAGGATTGCCAAGGGTCCAAACAAACAAGGTACATGGATACATGTCAGTCAAACTATAAATAAAACATACAAGGCATGTTTAAATGCCACATACACATTTAATTGAAGTAAGCAAAATTGGTGTGGAAGCCACAATCATATAGAGTAGTACATGCAAAGGACATTAGTAAATGTCCTAATGTACACACATAAATAGAAGTAAAGGACATTGGTAAATGCCCTAAGGTACATACAAGAGACAAATAGGAACTGAGAAATATAGAAAATCTAGCTATGTTAAGAAAGAAAATAAATCATGTAAGGAACTAAAAATACAATCACATCTAACTAATCAAATCAAGAGAAAAATTATTCAAGACATGTCAGTAAAAGACTAGGTATATTCTAATAAATACACAAGTGATATATATTAGTGAATGTCAATAGATTAATCTATGTAAGAAAGTGAGTAATGTACATCCACATGATAACTAGAGTGTGATGTAGGAATGACATAACTTGGATGTTGTAGTCATGTTGAAGAGACCCCTAGTGGGTATGTATATCTAGGTGTGTCTCAATGTAGAAGTAAGGTTCCCCCTCAATGGGTAGAGTAAAGTAATCAAAGAGCTAGATGTCACTGCACACACTTAAAATAAGATCAAGTGAAGCATGGTAATGTAGATAAATCAATAAACAATAAGCATAAAATATTAAATGTAAGTATAGCATAGTAGTATAAATATAAAGCATGGATGATGCATACAATCAAAATATTTTTGGTGTTTTTGAGTTATTTACATGTTTTTGTATTTTGAATTATTTGAATGTTTTTATGTTTTTGATATATTTGAGTTATATACAATCAATCATAAGAAACTATGTATAGGTAATTGGGGAAAGGATGATACTAACCAATGAGTCTCATGGGAGACTCCCTATCATGGTTTTTTATATCAAGGAGAGGGATCGTACATGATCATGAAGTACAATGAAAATGTTAAGACTGTGGCTCTAAAAACTATTTATGTTGTAAATGATCTAAAATATCTAAAGTATAAACCATATGTGGGGTCCCCTTATGACTCTAAGAAGTAGATGCAACTTTAGGGTTATTAGGGACCCATCTGGTAATAGGAGAAGCTCTCTAAACATGTGTTGTATGAGTAGATGCATGAGATCTCAATGATACTACCCTAGGTGTGAACACTGTATCTGGAAGTTATCTATAATCCTAAAACTATGGAGGTGTATGAAATCTTTTTTTGGTGATAGATTCCTCAACTGTGTCTAAATCAGAACTAGAAGAGGAATTATAACTAGTGGTAAATCTAAAATTGGTGATTGTGGAATAGTATATGGCTCTAAAGTGGGGAGTGGTAACTAATATGGAACTCTACCAACTATAACAACCTAATTACTATGAATGAATTTCATACATCTATGAAATATAAAAGGTACTACTCAAAGTTTTTGAATCCATGGTTGACCAAGTAATATATCAAAAAATATTACATTAGGAACAACAGTGAATGGTGTGACCATGTGTGTTGGACCATCCTATAAAGGAAGTACAATCTCACCTAATGCAATCTATATGTGTCCACTGAATCCACTAATAATTATTTCCATTAGGGTAATTTTATTTTCTAAATACCCTAAATGTTGTAGTAATGTCATAGTGAAAATGTTTACACTAGATCCTTTATTGATCAGAGCACTATGAATAGGATGATTATGAATGTAAGCTTTGATGAAGAGTGCTTGATAATATGAATCATATTTGATGATCTCATTCTCTAAGAAGGAGATGGAAGGTCTATCTAGAACTTTGAAATTTTATACAATAATTATGTTGCTCAAAGGATATTTCTTAACTAAAGGTACCCTATATATATCTAGTGGTGGATGTGCACGATATGCATAGTGAACCCCTGATGTGTCCCCTATCTCCTATTTGGAATGATATGGAAAAGGATCTAAAAATATTTTCAATACTTTTATCATGTGTTTTCTTTGCCGAAGGATGATCAACTAAAGTGACAAGATTAATATGATTACCATCTATTACATCCTATATCTTGTGTCTCAAACTAATGTATATGTTTGTTGTATGGCCTAGTTCCCTATGAAACTCGTAAATGCTGATCATATCCCTATGGAGGAGGATTTTTTTGGATCATCTTCCTAAATATGAGGGAGAGATATGATTTTACAATCCAATAGCTATTGTAAAAGTCTAGTTGGAGAAACTGGTAGATTGGTAAATGTGTACTAAGGAGGTATCGATAAAACCACTCATTGAGGGGGATCTAAAGCTACATTAACTATAGGTTGATTCTAAATATTTTTATCATTGACCTTTAATTTGTATGGGACTTTGCTATCATTATTATTTATTGTGTCTCAGATACTTATGTACTTGAGTTTTCCCATTGAAATTAATTTGACTTCTCTTTCCTTTAATGTGTGACATAATTTTGTGAAGGAAGAGAACCTTTTGAACATAATTTATTCATGTAAATCTGGTAGAAGACTCTATTTAATGAGATCTTATAAATTTTGATCAGCGATGGGGATATTTAGCTTAGCTAAGATAGTCTTATATCGAAGAAAATAATCTATGAGATGCTCATTTGACCTTTGTTTATATTTTACAAATTGAGCATATCAAATCTTATCACTAATTTTGATGTTGAAGTGAATTGGGAACATGTCAGCTAAAGAATTGAATGTATTAACTAACTAACTCGGTATATTGTAGAACCATTATAAATCATAATATTTTAGGCTTGTCAAAATAACTTTGTAAGTAACTAGTCATTGGGTACATAGTCCAAGCATGTTTCATGAAAAGTTCTCAAATATGTCTCTAGATCACCCTTGTCATCACATGTAGTAAGCTTAGATTGAATAAAACCTTGTGGCATGGGTGTAGAAGCAATGTGACATACCAATGGTGTATGTAGAAGAGAAAAAGAATCTAAATCCTACATAGGTCTAGTGGAACTTTTCTCAAGATGTAACACCTTAGATTGAAGAGATCTTATCTCTTACACAAGGGTTGCCACATTAGAAGATAGGGATGCACTAGCTATAATTGGTGGCATATAGGCAAGTTGGGCTATTATAGGGGGTTGTTGAGACATAGTTTCTCCTATAGTGTCATTTATAACTAGTTGAACTATGGTTTGAGAAGATTAACCATTGTTCACTCTTTGTTTTTCTTCTAGGAGTATTTTAAGCATGTCATCTTGCATGTTAGGGTGTTTAGTTAAAAGTTCTTGAAGTTCCCTTTTATTAGTTTCATCAAAAATGATATATTGGGCCATTGGTAAAGTACGAAGACAAGTTGAAATTTGATTGAATTTTTTACAAAAATTTGTAATAGGAAAAGTGTGATATAAAGAAAATATTTAATGTAGGAAATTTAGAGTCCTAACAATAGTTAACTAGAAATTACACAAAAAGGATACGAAGCTCACAAACATATAAGGTGATACCTCAAGAAGTAATGGGACCTAATATGGGAAACTAGGGTTTTAACAAATAATTATTTGAATAATTACTATAAATTTTTTAAATTTAAAGTAAATTTTTGAGTGAAATATGCAAGTAAAAAATCAAAAATTTATTGGAAATTTAGTGATTTAATAAGACCTAGTAGATGTAACTAGGGTTTGGAAAAAATAAATATTTTTGAGAATTATTATTGAATTTTTAAATTTGAATATATTTTCTAATTTAAATATGCTATTAAAAATTAAAAAATGATTGGAAAATTACTAGAAAAATACTGAGACATTGTATGGGCAACTAGGGTTTGAAAGAAAATTATTTTAAAATTTACTAATTAATTTTAAAATTTTAAATTAATTTCTAATTTGAATATTCAAGTGAAAATTTATAAATTTATTGGAAAATGTATTAGTAATTTTACCCTAGGGTTTCTAGGGTTTTTGTGCACAAACAAAATAAGCTGGTTTACCAAATGATTTAACAATTTTGAGAATATTGGCATTTTATTCCTAATTTAGTTAAAGGGTTTGAATTGATAAATTAGTAAATAATATGTAGTAAATAAGTTATTGGTTTGTGAAATTTATTTTCAATTAGAAATTTTCTAAAAATAGTAATAAAAGGGAGAAAATAAGACTTAGCTTAAACTATGTTGATCCAATTGAGATAGGGTATGATATTCATTATATAGGTCTGAGACACTATCACAAATAGTATTTTTTATTTCATTTTATAATTGGAAAGGAGCACTAAAAGTGGATAGGATTGGCACTAATACTGTAGTCTGTGTCTGATGTTGTTTTCTTGAGGAGATAATTTTTTTGGGTTTTGTTCGGCACATTTATGTGATAGCGTCTCTAAATTTTTGAAGCCTCACTATCAATAGTGCTCCTTGTAGATCTTATTTTATTTATTTTTAATTATTTAAATGCACTTTATGATCTATGAATTTGACTCAAGAGATGATGGTTAGTATCTTGTTAGTTTTAAAATGAAAACAAAATGAAAGAAACACAGTAATTAACATAACATCTCTAGGCCTAAACACTAAGGAGAGCTTAGATAAAAATAATGAATAAAACACAACTAAAATGTAAAATAAACCCTCTTTCATCTTCATTGGATGATCCAAAATTCTTGTTGTAGTGGCTATCTTGGCTTGTGCTGATGAATTATTCATCAAAGGAGGCTTGGCTATCTCCTCTTCTCCTTGGCACCTTGGGGATTTGGCTTGGCTTGGCTTGGCTTGGAATTAATTTAGCATGGTAACACTAATTGAAATAGATTTTGAAATAATTTGTGCATTTTAACTTTTAATTATCAAGACTTAGAAATGATGCTCATGGCCTCTCTATTTATAGATTTTTACAAATGGCTATAATCAACTTAAATCATTGATCTCAGGATTGAGATGTGCGACTAAGGATTAATCCAACTATGCAATTAAAATTGATAAATAGGATCATAAATATTTGGGATAAAGGATAAATTAAGAGGCATGGAGGGTATTGATGAGGCATGGGAGGCATGAATCCTGATATTTTTGGCATTTATGGCCTAGGGATGTCTTCTCAAGAAATGAGTTCACCTAATGATACAAACATTCAATATTCATTTCCAAAAATAAGTATTCAAAAAGTTTCCATGGAATTATTAATTAGGCTATAATTTTTTTTTAATTAAATCTTATTCATGATTAAGCATTTTATGCACAAATTACTCAAATTGATCATAATGCTTTGTTATAGGTCTAAAATTTGACTGGATTAGAATTTGAAGTCAATGTTAGATGCATTGGAACTGTATTCCCATTTAGGATGTTACCAACAAAAAATAAAAAAAACACATGTCTCATGTGATAAATTTTATAGAAAAGAGAAATATAGAGCACTCAAGTGCAAAATTGGCATTTTGACTCAAAATGATCTGATCAAAGTTAGTTGGCTCATAAATTACATTGCCCCATTTAATGATACTCTAACTAAAATCAGCACTTGAATATATCAATTTCAACTTATTTAATGTATTTTAGTATTTTTAAGCTAAATTATGAATTTTGGTGGAAATTGCTCAAAATCTTAGTTAGAGGTTATCGGTGGCTAGTTTTAGGTGTCTACACACTTGAATAAAACTTTAGAAAATGGGGAAAAGGGGGTAGTATGTGTAAGATACACTAGATGTGATTCACACCCCATGTGTGGGAATGTTGCCTACATACCAATACTCTAAATAGGGATTAATCTATATGTAGTTCTCCCTTTAAAAGTTCTTGTTTCAATTGTGATATGAGAATGAAAGAAATGCTAGACTAGATGTACTTGACGATGGCTAGGGATTGATGTGGAGATTTAGACGTGCCTAAAATTATACTAGATGGTTATATGTAGAGAATAGAGAATATTTCCTAAGTGGTTTCACTTGTATTCTTGCTTGCTTGATAATATTTTCCAACCCTTTCCAAATGATCTTTGAATGGGCTTTTATAAGGATCTATTGGTCATGGATTGAATTTTCTCATGTTAGGCTGATAATGGGAAACTAGAAAGGATTGATCATTGGGGCTAGAAATGAGCTTGGAAAATAGTGTCAAAATAAAAAAGGAGTTGAAATGGTGTTATTTTCCTAGTTTGGTACTATTATCTTGGGTATATGGGACCTGGGAGGATGGATTGGTCATGAAAAGAGGGTCCTAAATCAGCTAGGATTAGGTCTAAAAGTCTAAGGATGACTAGTAATTAGTGAAAACAAACCTATGAGGGTCATGAGAGAAAGAAAGAGGGACCTATGGGTTGGGTTTCATTATCCATACTCAAGTTACCAATTATTTGCATTTTATATGGCTACACTTTGACAAGATTAACTCCAGTTGGAGGGTAGCAACCTAGTGAACTACCCATCCATGAAGAGGACGTAGAAAGACTATTTGAGGCTCATTTATCTTAGGTCAGAGTTGGAATCAAGGGGATGAAGAAAAGTATATCTAACTTGGAAAAGGAGAATGAAGACTTGAATACACATGCCATTTTATCAGTGTTAGGAGTAATGATAAAGATGCTTGAAGACTCCTTTGATTTGTTTGAGGCTTTAAAATCAATAAAGCTAAGGTAGAGTGCATTGGCACAATAAAACACACTATATAAGGGTTTAATAACCTAATAGAAAGCCTCAGTGGATCAACTAATAGGGCTTATCAACATCAAAGTTAGAAAGTAGATTCTTGTGTTCAAGTTAATTAGCTTGGGGCATTTGAATTCCATTCTTTAGATTTTTTTTAGAAGATCCAAGGTTTAAGTACATGGTCATAGGACTTGGAGAATATTCTCAAGGATGATGAGGAGTTGGTAGGGAGAATTGAACAACTCCTTGGAACAATGCTTAAAGACCCTATATAACCCATTACCCTAAGCCTCATCAAGGATGATGAATTCAAGCATAGGTCTACTTTGGTAGTTGAGAAAATTAAGAATAAAAGTCAAGGGAATTTATGATTAGGAAAAAATAGGATCCTAGATATGATCCTAAATTCTAGAGAAAGGGTAGATAAAGCCTAGAAAATCAAAGAGGCTATGATAAGAATGATAGAAAATTAGAGGCTTTAGTTGATAGTGAAAAAGAGTGCCTTTTGAGACCACCTATAGACTTGGATCTTGTTAAAGAACAACATCAAAGGGATATATAACTTATTCAAGAATAATAAGGGGACCCTTCAGCAATGGGCCCACCAATTACTTAATATTACTTTTTTGTAAAAACATTGTAATATTTGAAATAATCAAATTATTTTATAAGGCATGTGTTATTTTTTTAGCATATTTTCCTCTAGGTCAGTTTAGTTTTAGAAAAGCAAGTGTATTCTATAACTTTCTAAAAATGACAACTATCCTTATCTTTTGTATATTTGTATCTCATAATTGACCGGTACAATGCCTTGTCTTTCTATAAAAGTTAGTACTACCATTTTTTTAAGGGAGAGATATTTGAGCAAATTTGTATTCTTTTGAGCAATTAATACTATCAAATAACTATTTAAATATTGTCCAAATTTGATGTGTCAATTGTTAATATATCTTTCTCTCAATTGTTGATTCTAAATCTTGAGTTTAAATAGTTTCATGAATTTTGAATTTACATTTGTGATACATGGTTGCTAATTTGTGCTTATGCTAGATTAGTTGAAGGATATTGATTTTGGTTTGTTTCATTTATTCTATGTTCAAATGTGTTAATGCTATTTGAATTTGGTAACAAATATTTAAAGTAAAATCTAGTTCTTACTTGTATAATTTCATATTATCCCTAGAAATTTACCTGGTGTATGGTGAGATATGAGCTTACACTATTTTGCATCATATACTAGTTAAAATAGGTTCTATTATAATTGAAAATTTATCATGATATTTGAGTTAAGGATTAATAATCACATATTTTCTTTCCACCTTACCCTTCTCTTTTGTTTCCTTTAAAACTAGATCACTTTAGTTTAGGCTTCATTATAAATATCCATTTAGATTAATCCATAGTTTTAGCTTTGATCATAATTCACTATTATTAACATAAATACTTAAAATTTATAAATAATTGGTCTATGATGGCTCCCAACCATCAACTAATATAAATATTGTGGAATAGATTATCATTTATCTGCCTCTATTTCACCAAATGTAATTTGAGATACCAAAACCTGCTACTCATGCTCTAAATTCTTAGAATTCTAAACTGAGAAGTGTTATTTAAACACTAATGACAACTATGATACAATCAAAGGCATTAACAAGTCCCTATTGGTGCTATAAGGAGAGCGCATCTTTGTGAATTGGTTGGATCTTTGTTGGTCTTAGGGTATTTTGATCTAAGATTGGTATTATCTTTGTACTTTTGTGTAATTATTTACTAAGAAGTGTAGAGATCACTGATCTTTGTGGTTTGTAACCTATCTTTATGATTCCTCTAGATAAATATAAAATTTCTTTAAATTTTGATGCTTGAATTTGGTTAAGATATCTGAAGCTTTGAAAATCCATAGTATTTGAGGTTAAGATGGCTTGTTTTGATCAAAGGTTGATAAAAATTTCAAGTAGTTTAGTTTTTTCTAGCTTAAAAGTGTAAAGGTTAATCATATTTGCATAATTGGACACATATTTGAGCTATTTTAGTCAAATATTGATGTCCTTTACTATTATTTTTACAATCTTTGTAAAATGAGATCAATGTGCAGGTTTAATCCTTGTTATTTATAAAGATTAACTCGAAATGTCATATCTTAAACATGATATTCAATATTCAATTTGGAATTACCAATGATTTAAACAAAATCACACTTAGAGACAAGAGAAACTTTGTTTGAGCTTGAATTTCATAGGAAAACTAAGCGAGATAAAGGTAAGTGTAGACATTCTAAATATTTTCCAACCTTACATCTTCAAGGCACCTTTTACTTCAACCTTCATCTAGGTATGGATTGGTTGGGAGATTATTTAATCAATATGCTAGGTGTGGTACATGATCTCCCACATAACCCTAAAAAGTACTTGCCTACATTTAGTCCAACTGGTATTGTGACCGTTGAAGAGGACATAAAATATTTTAAAGTTTATTTAAGGTTGTTAAATGTAACATATGAAGATGTAGCATATAGGTTGTTCCCATTTAATTTTAAGGATGATACTTACAAATTTTTTTTTAATTTTATAGATAATTATAGTACTAGTTGGGATGGTTTTGCTAATATTTTTATAGATCAATTTGGTAAAATTCTCAGTCCATGTGTCATATACCACAAGTTAACCACCATTAGGAGGGATGTAAGCAAGCCTATTACATCCTCTAATGTAAAATTACAAAATATGTATAGTAAGACCATAGAACCTTATAAACTTGATGAGCTTTTAGATCTGAAAATATATAAGGATGTAGTAGATCCTATGACCTTTGTATTCTTGAAAATATCTCTTCCCCTTATAACTTCATTATCCAGGGCATATTCTGAAGTAATGATCATTAGTGACCAAATGCAACCCCAGGGATAAATGGCCTATTCTATTCCAGATGTCAACCCAAATTTTCCCAATCTAAACATCTTCCCTAACAACAATAAAAATATCCAAGCCTTGAATCAGATCCCAAACCTGAATTAATTTCCTTTGAGTCATGCTACTCCTAATCAAAATTTAGGATTCTTAAGTCATCCTAATACTAACATATTATAGGGAAATGATCAAAGATATTTATTACAATTTTTTAGTACTAACAATAACTAGGTAAAAACATATAAAACTCCCAATAATGAGAATGATCCTATTTTTAAAATGGTCCAAAAGTTAAGCATTGATTTCCTTTAGTTATAGAAATAAGTTGGAAATACTGGAGAGAGCTTTGGTAGGAAATTTTCATTTAAAAGGTTTAATAATCCTAATAATAGGTTTTATAATGATAGATTTTATAATAATAATAAAACATCTTATAGCAATAAAACCATGGATATTAATATTACTAACATTTCTTTGTCTAATTATAGTAGAGTGCACTATATATCCAAGCATGGTGAGATTGATTGCATTGAATTTTTAAGGCTTTTGAAGATTTCCAAGAAGAGTTGGATACATTTGAAGTAGTCCGTAAAAGATAGTGGTACAAGGGCCTTAGTATCCAAATCATATGATCAAGTCAACATGGTGGAAGATTTTGAATTCCCCTTTCAAGAGGACAACCAAATTGATGATATCCACGAGGAGATCTAGGTATTCCAACAATTCTTAAAGAAAACTTACCCATTTAGGAATAGAGAGAAAAGGAAACCCTTGACTACCTCAATGCCTCTAAATAAATTTATAACTCTTCCAAAAACTTCTTTAATTAATGATCTAGAGCCACCCAAAGGGAGTACATCTAATCCTAATGTTGATGTTCCTAGGTATTCAAACAAGACTGGCTATAATATCATTAAACACATGAAGAAGATAAAATATAACATCAAATTGTATGAATTGACACAAATCATAGAACAAAGCGACCTCTTACTAGAATCATTGTCAAATAAGTCTAATAGACCACCCAAGGCTAGCAATGCTAATGTGACCATACACAAAGTTAAGATAGAATCTCCTCCATTCCTGATCATAGTCAGGGTGTTTGGTAAGAATTTGCATAATTATTTATTAGATCTTAGTGAATCTACCAATATCATGACTATAGGTATATGAAAATAACTTGGCTTAACACTAATTAAGTCTGATAGGTTTGTCACCCAATTAGACAAATCTAGAGTTAAGGTTGTTGGAGAGTTATTAAATGTTCATATGCAATTAGCCTCTAAGCCTAGAGTACAACATTTTATCTATATTTAAGTTGTTTACATTCTTGACGTATATGGATTTTTTTAGTAGGGAATGGACCAAAGATTTAAATGGCTACATGTCCATGGATTATTCACATTTATTGCTGACTTGGAAAGGGGTCATAAACCAAATAAGGGTTGAAAGAGAGCCAAAGATGAAGCACATGATCATTGAGTACAATGCTATCAATGAGAGGGTCAACATAATTGACTCAAACTTAGGGGTTTTCAACCTAGATGTTACAAATGTATGTGATCCCAAAATTACTCATGCTATTCTTGGACTATGGAAACTACATTTTGATGGTGTTAGGTGTAAAGCTAGATCTAGGGTAGGCATTGTTCTAACTGACCCTATTGATAAGAAGTACCATGATTATTATAGAATCTAATACTCTTTTACTAAAAATCTTACTGAGTATGAGGCCCTTATCCTAGGTTAAGAATTTTCTATAAAGAATAAAATAAATAAAACTAATATTCTATGGTGATTCAAAACTAGTAGTCAACCAGGTGAGAAGCAAATATCAATAAAAGATCTCATACCTCAAGAGGTATAAGTTAAAGGTATAGGATATAATCGAGTCTTTTTATGATTTTGGTATTGTTTCCATTCAAAGAGAAGATAAATCTGATAATGAGTTGGCATCTACTGTAGCCAACCTCATGCCTTGCCAAGACTCCCCCAATTTTAGCATTGAGTTGATAGTTTATCCTTCAGTGCTTGATAATGAAACTAATTTTCAAGTCTTTAGTGATGATTAATAAACATTGGATTTCATGCCTAGTTATAGAGCATTTAATGCTCATATTATTTATGAGACTAATGAAAATGCACTTACAGAGGATAAGTTTGATGGTAAAGTCATTCAACTGAATGACAACAAGATCCCTAAGGGTATGATTGGTTTAGAGAGACTATTTGATTAGGACAAGCTAGATGAGGTTTATAATATTCCCAAGGTATGTGGGAAGGACTATAATGTTGTTTATCTGGGTATCCAAGATCAACACCAATTGGTTAACATATGAAAATATGATACAAACATTGAGAACAAGAAGGCCAAGGAGTTGTCAACCAAGTATAAGGATGTCATAACTTGGTCCCATGATGACTTAAAGATATTTGATCCAAGAGTCATCACCCACACTATACCCCTTAAATAAATTTGTAATCCATTTAGATAGAATCAAAGAATTGTGAACCCTATCCTAGAACCAATGATCTTTAAAGAGGTCAAGAGATCACTAGATGCTAGAATTGTGTTTCCCATCAAGAATTCTACTTGGGTGGCTAATTTAGTGCTAGTCAGGAAGAATAATGGTGAGATTAGGCTATGTATTAGCTTTAGTAATTTAAATAAAGCATATAAAAAAGATAATTATCCTCTTATTTCTCTTGACCAGGTGATACAAGTTATTTCAGGTTTAGCTATGATGTCTTTCCTTGATGGTTTTTTAGATTATAGCTAGGTGTTGGTTAACAGGAAAGATAGGATGAAAATAATCTTCACCACAAAATGGGGGACTGTTAGTTACAAAATTATGCCTTTTAGGATAATCAATGTGGGATCTACTTTTCAAAATGCCTTCCAAGGTCTTATTGGTAAGTGCATCATTATATATATATGGATGATCTAACCATTTTTTCTAAAAATAGTGAAAATCACTTTATGCATTTACAACAAGTGTTTGAGAGATATAGAAGGTATGGAATCTACTTAAACCATAAGAAAAGTATCTTTTGTGTTATTGAAGGAAAATTATTGGGTCATTTTATAACTAAATATGGGATCTCTACAGATCCTAAAAGAGTGGAAGTTATATCTAAGATAAATTCTCCAAACATTAGAAAAGAGTTAAAATCATTTTTTGGTAAGATAAACTTTTTAATAAAGTTCATTTTTAGATTTGAAGAGATTGTCAAGCCATTAAATGACATGCTGAAGAAGGATGTCAAGGTCTCATGGGATAAAGAATCTAGAAAGGCATTTAGTGACATAAAAGAAGCAATTAGCCAAGCTCTAGTTCTGATAATTCCTAACTTTTCAAATGACTTTTATCTCTATTATTTTTCATTTGACCATACTATGGCTATATTTTTAACTCATAAAGTTGATGGATCTGATCACCTAATAGATTTTATGAGTACTAACTTTAAAAATTCTTAATTGAACTATTTATTAACTGATAAGTAAGCATATGAATTAGTTAAGGTATTAAATAAATTTAGGCATTATATCCTTAGAAATAAGGTGCATGTTATACTACCTTAACCTACCACAAAGCTTATGCTAAGCCAGAATGAGTTGAGAGAGAATAGAGGTAAATGGATGTTAGTTTTGCAAGAGTATGACATAGAAATGAAATGGAAAAACTAGTAAGGTGCCAAGGTTTGATCTAAATGATTGCTAATACCATCCCTAAATTAAGTATTATGAAATTTGATCAGTATAACTTTCAATCTAGTGAGTGGTATGATTCCATCATTCATTTATTAATTAATGGTACCTATCTTGTAGGACTGACAAGGGAGAAAAAGAAGGATCTAAGTCTCAAGGTATCCCATTATCTGATCAAGAATTGGATCCTATAGAGGAAAATTTTTGATGGATTCTACCTAAGGTGTGTCTCAAAAGAGGAAGCTACCCAAATCATGAGCACCTTCCATGAGAAGTTTGGTAATGGACACCCATATAGGAAGACTATAGGCCATAAAATCCTTAGAGATTGCTATTATTGGCCAAATATTTTCAAGGATACTCACAAGCATGTAAGGTGATGTCACTCCTACCAGATCTTTAGCACCGACGAGCCTAATGAAATAATGCCTTTATAACTAGTCATGACTTATAAACCATTTGCACAATGGGGGTTAGACTTTGTAGGGGTAATCAACCCCTATTCATTTAAAGGTAAATAATTCATCTGACTGCCATAGATTACTAGACAAGGTGGGTTGAAGTTGTAGCCACTAAATAATGTATGATGGAGGAAGTGATCAACTTATTGGAAGAGAACATTTGTACTAGATTTGGAACTCATGTCTCTTTGGTGTGTAATAATGGGTCTACATTCTAATCCATAGAGATGTCTGATTGGGCATATGATATTGACATTTGTCTAAAGTTTTCATCCAATCATTACCCCCAAGTAAATGGAGTCTTTGAATCTACCAATAATAAATTGATGAAATAAATCAAGAAGTATATTGTAGACAATCCTAGGACTTAGCACAAGTTGCTCAAGTATGCCCTTTGGACATATATGATAAGGATCAAACAAGCCTTAAAGACATCACCATTTTTTTGGTATATGGATAGGAAACAATATTTTGCATCACTCTTAAGTTTACCACATAAAAATTCATGTAAGATTATATGAAAGAAGGCTAGGAGCTTGCAAATTCAATATTACTAGACACCATCTAGATGGGAAATGCAAGGGAGAAAACCTTTGATAATTTTAGCAGGCATCAGACCACAATGAAAAGATGGGTTGATAAAATATCAAAGATTAATGTGTTTAGACAAGAGGACATATTTCTCCTTTGGGACAAAGAATCTGAGTCTAAGGGCAAACATGGAAAATTCACACCTTTGTGGATTGGACCATATCAAATTGCTGACACATTGGGAAATAACACCTTTAAATTTAAAGATCTATAAGAAGTAGAGTTTACACTACCCACCAATGGGAAGTACCTCAAGCATTACTTCTCTATTGTTCCTCCTGAGGTCTTTATGGAGTAAGTTATAAGATGGTTAGACTTATATTAGTTAGGCTAGTTAGTTTCTTTCAGCACTTTTCTTCTTGTCCCTTGTTTGTATATAAGCATGTATATATTTATTTTTGTTCCTTTGCTTTCTTGCTTTGCTAATTTCTATTATGTGTTTTCCTTTATTTCCTTTTTCCTTGTTTCTAATAAGTCCTCTTGGACAACCCTAAGCTCACAGTTTATTTAATTTTCTTGAAACCCTAAATTTTAGGAATGTGGGTGTGAACCTAATATATGTGCTAACCATGGATCTAAAATGTGAGCCTAAAGTTGTGATTTGAAGAAACTGGTAAAGACAAATGAATAGGTTAAATATTTTATGATAACTTGAACATTGTCTTAAATTAAATTTGGTTTTAAGAAGATTTACGCTAGTGGGATGAAAGCTTAATATGTTGAAGCACAATCATGCTTGCACTTAACAAACATTCTTTCCTAGGATAATGGTTGCAAGCATAGGCCATTATTTGAGGATCAAACACTTTACCAAATCCTTAAACATGGATACCATAGTTCCCAACCCTAATAAAAGCATAATTTTTTTTAAAAATACAAAAAAAGATAATGCAGTGCAAAATCAAAATCTTTTCAAGCATAGATGATTCTAGTAATCTACACCAGGGCTATTGACACTTGGTTAGAAGTAGAGTAAGGCCATGAGTGGTGCCAAAGGCATCTCTATAAGGGTTATGTATGTTTAGATGGAAAAATATCAATGCTTATGAATTCCTTAAACTAGAAGCATGGTTCTTAATGAATATCTAAGCATGATTCAAGTCAGTGTTAATAATTAAAGATATGAAACCCATAAGTTGTCTCCTGAAGACCATGGTAAATAGGGAGTGGAATCAAAGAAAACACACAACATGGATATGTATTAATGTTTGATCCTAATTTTTTTTAACCATAAAATGATCTAGATGATGCAATTGATCAAGTAGAGTGGATGACTTAGTTGTTTGTCCAAACTAGAGTCTCTAGGTCATAACACATTACTTTATTTCCCCCAGAAGTCACCATTTTTTGATGTCAACATACCCCCCATTTTTTGAAAATTGAGACCCTTGAGATATTTTAAATCTTAGCCCTGAAAGAATGGCCTATTTTGAACATTATTAGAATTTAAAGATCATCCACTTTGATAAGATTTGCTTACTGAGTTATGTTTTGATTTAAGCTTGCCTAACATTGATAATAATTGGTATTAATGTCTTTAAGTTGTAGATTTGAATTTGAATTTGGCTATAAAAAAATATTGGGAACATTTTAAATTTATTTTGGACTCAAGCCCAATTTTTATGTTAAGGTTTGGTCATGTTTTTTAACACAACTAAACCTTAACCTAAAAATATGCCTTGGTCCCTTCTATTTTCCCCCTTATGTTTCCTATATCTCTAATATGGTCCAATGCTATGTTAGTAGGGTCTTTTATATTTTATAGCATGGTACCTTTATTACCTACTTAGCCTAAAGCTTCAATTATAAGGCCTTGTTCATGTTTATTAACATGAATGAGACCTTAGTCTAAATTCCTCAACCTAGGTTTCTTTTATCCTAGGTCCTAACTTAAATATCATACGTCTTATAGGATCCAACGATCTATGCTTCCTAATGCTTTTTGATCCAACGAAGAGAGGAAAAACTAACAAACTGAGCACTTAGTCCTTTGAACCAATCATGTTCAATCACTTAGATCATGATCAATGGTTCTCACTTCATCATGGATCAAAGATCAAGTAGAGTGAAGACACCATTGAAAATTTAAAACCTCAGGAGGCCTATGGAGTTGCCATGTATCACTCCCATATTTAATGATTAAAAGCAAGGGGTCCTACATATTACAATGGGATAATCATGAGCAAGCTCCTAAATCATGATTATATGGCTCTTGATTTATCACAATTTTCAATCAGATAAAGCAAATTAAGTTCAAGATCCTAGGAATCCCCATAGAGGTGCTAATTAGCACTCTTGCATTAGAACATAAGAGTTTGACAAGATTAAATTTGACATTTAAATAACTATCATTTGACATCCATGAGGATGTATTTGACATTCATATAAATATCAAATTTAATCCCATCAAAACCAAGAACTTCATTAGCCTAAATTTGACGTTCATGAGACCATCATTTGGCATTCATGAGATATCCAAATTTAAGATAATGAATTATTTTGCTCAAAACTAGGATAGACCCTAAAATGTTTCTAAAAATCTCATAAATTACCTTACAGATGAATGGAAGCCCTCGAAGGATGTTTAAAAACACTTGAGATATTTAAACAAAATATTGAAATGATCTCATAGTCTAGATATATGTAGAAATGAATTTAGTTTAAGTCTATATCCTAAGGTCCCCATTGCATTTGTTTGAATTCTGTAAACCTTAGGCTAGAGACTTATACTAAATATTATTTTAAAAGTTCTTTGTGATATAAAACTTAGCTTGCATATTTTTAATTGAATATTTTATTATATTTATTAATACAATAAAACCCTAGGCCAAAATTTAGCATGTTGTCCTTATAACACTCTGACCCCTTTATGCATGTTATAAGGGCTTAACACAAGTATTTTAACCCAAATTATGTGTTGTCTTTATTAAAAACAATGTAAACTTTGGCTTAAAATATTTAGCTAGATCCCCATTTTGGTATAAATTCCAAAAAACTTAGGCATAAATACTTTATCCTAAAGTTCATTTCATTTTTGATAAACACAAAATAAACCTTAGCCTAAGGTATTTAAACCTAAGTCCACACTTAAGTCCTTTGGTTTAAAACTTAGAATAAAATGCTTTAACATAAGTCTTGTCATGTTTATTAATATGAAATAAACTTAGGAAAAAACATTTTATCCTAAGTTATTTTATGTTAATACACTAACTTAAATCCATGCACCTTATAGGATCCAATAAGTTTGCATTTTATCATGGTGGATGATCCAATAGCGTGAGGATGCTAATGAATTTTCAAGGATCTCTAAGATCCCAAAAGATTGATGCATGGTGAATGTTCACTTAAAGTGCAATTTACAAAGGTGCCATAGCACATAAAGCCTATGAAGGTATCAAGTGGCATAACCATAGGGCTTGGTACCAAAAATAACTAATAATAAGAGAGAGCCCAAATCGTAATCAATAGCCCATGCTGATCTGAGGATCTTGATCCAATGGTTTGAAACAAAAGGCATTTTTTAAATTCCAACAACTAGTGCTTCAAAGGACTTTATGAAAAATGCCATGAAAAGTGCCAAATAGATGCCAAATAAGTGACATGCAAGCAAAAATTGACAAAATAAAAGATCTTGTGTGCTCAAAATGCAAAAGTATAAAGGAAAAAGTCAAAATCATATTTGAGGCACATATAATCCTAGGTCCTAATAATCTACTACCATTAAAGCTCCAAATCCCTAAGACTTGCATAAAAGGCCCTAAGTAAACTTAGATTGATCATAATAAACCTGAAAGAAGTTTAATTTTTATTTTAATCACAAAAGAGCTAAACCAAAGACCATTTGAAATGTGATTGGAAGAAATTTTCAAGTGTGGAATCCATGACATCTTAAAGACAACAATTGAGGGATGAGACAGAGATGTATTTGTCTATAGATAATGAAGGAAGGGTCTTCAATGATATAGACCTAGACGTTATTTCACTAAACATAGGAGATAAGAATTGGTCTAAGCTCTTCTAGACCATTGAGGAGATGACATCCATCACCAAGGAGGAACAAAGGATTTCCATAATTATCAGGAGGTACTATGACCTAGTTATAGTTTAAATGGCTTATCTCCATCATGTTGCTGCTAAACCAAAGGTAATCCATTGGATTGATATCTTTGCTCCAATTTTTATAGATTATAGAATTGATAATGATTAGATCAATCTTGAGGGGAGATATAGGAGAGTTTCTTGTATTTCCCCACTAGCCTTTGAGAGGTATTACAAACTAATAAAACCCCATGTGGACCTAGCCACCATTAAGGACTAGACCACCAAAAATGACCTTGACACCATTCTTAGGCCATGGTTACTCAAAGGGAGACATGCTATCCAAGACCCTACTGGAAACATCCCAATTACCTAATTCAAATACGGAATTAGGGTAATCATGACCCTATTGAATAAAATATATGGAGCCCCTATAACCACATTTGTCAATAAGAGCTAGGTATCCTATGTCTACTCAATTATGGAAAAGGGGATCACTCCCTAATTGGAGACATGATCACAATCCACCTAGGGAAATAATTTACATCTATCAAGAAGAAGACTAGAAAATAATTTTTCATGATGTCTTACCTATTGGATGCTCTACTAGCCTCCACCTAGATTCTTCACATCAAAAACTAATCACCTAAGGGTAGATTCATAATTTCCAATCATTATTCAAAGTTACATATATTAAAATATAGAAACTACATGTATTTCATTGATGATTGTGTCTATCCTACTTTATTTAAAGTGATCATAGGGATCCCTACACCCAAGGAAACCCCTCTAATAAAAAAATATGTGGAACTAATGGGAGATATATGGCTTTACGTAAATTGCACTGCAATCAAAACTGAGGGAATTCTAACCCAACCCTACAGGTTACCTATTTATATTCACAACAATCTAGATAAGAAGGAAATTATATCTCAAATCCTTCATGTTTTTGATGGAGTGTGAAAGGAAAAGATGACTCCATCCCTTTCCTTTGATAATTAGAAGAACTATCCTACACTATTTGAAGTAGGTAGATACCATGGCTAGTCACATATTTTTTTTATGTTTTAATTAGATGACATTAGGCATTGGGATCCTAATAACATAGTGGACAAGAATTTGAAGAGAAAAGAGCTACCCAAGCTAGTCTATGAGCATAAAATTGGTCCTTATGTCACTCTCCACATCAAGACCAATAATTTTGAAGAGGTACTAGCTAGATTCATAAAATCAAACCTCAAGATTATGCACAGATTGATCAGTGATGAAAAACCACTAGGGGATATATGGTAAATGCACCCTCTTTAATACCATTTATTTATTGGACCTTCCAATCCACCTTAGGAACATTTTAAATTAGATATGAAACAACCCTAAGGACATATTGTACAAGGCACTAGAAAGGATAAGTTGGAGGAGAGACTTGGAGAGGGACCTTCATCTTCAACCACACTTGATAGACCAACATCCCTAGTGGAATATTTACATCTGATTTCCCTTGAGCTTGATGAAATAATAGAGGATGCCCTCAAGGTCATCACTCAAGCATATGGATCTCAAGGATAAGAATCATAAGCTGAAGAAATCATGGTTCAAGTAGGAGAAACTGAGGGAGATAAGATGAAGTTACCTTGGAACTAGTCATAGTGGTACAACCAAAGAAGAGGCTATCAAAATTGGAAATTATTCTTATTAGAAAAAAGAGGCCAAAGTTGAATTTCATTCATCTCACAAGTGAGATCAACTTGTTTAGTGAGGATTACCCCATTCATGGACCAATCATTCCTAACTGGTTCATTTATAGAAAAATGTAAAACATCCCTTCCTTGTCTCACTCATGGGCTCTGATCCAATTTATCAATTTTGATGTGCATGAGGACATCAAGACATGGATAATATCCTTGATTAAATATAAATAAGATAGAATAATAGTAATCACAACAAGGTTAGATGGTAAGAATATGGATGCTCCAGGGGCATCAAGTAACACAAGGATAGAGATCCTTAAACCTCCAAAATACATAGAGTCATCTACTACTATGTGGTTCAATATGGATACAACTAGATTAGAAAGATTAACAATAATAAAATCCATGGTGGGGACTGAAGAGTTCACTTTCCAAAAGGTTGAGCCTTTTTAGGATTAACTCCAATTGGAGGGCAATAACTTGGTGAAATACCCATCCATGAAGAAGATGTAGAAAGCCTAGTTGAGGCTCATTTAGCTAAGGTAAAATCTAAAATTATGGGGATGAAGCAAAGGATATCCAACTTGAAAAATTAGAATGAATACTTGAAACCATAGGACATTTTATCAGTGTAAGGAGTAATGATCAAAATGCTTGAAGAATCCTTCTTTGATATGTTTGAGGCTTTAAAATCGATCAAGTTGAGATAGATTGCATTGGTACAACAAAAACATACTATCCAAGGGTTTAAAAACCTAATGGTAAGACTTGGTGGATCAAATAATATGGCTTATCAACATCAGAGTTAGAAATTAGATTCCTAGGTTCAAGTCAACTAGCTTGGGGCATTTGAATTCCATTCTTGGGATTGTTGTTGAGAAGATCCAAGGCTTAAGTACATGGTCATATGACTTAGAGAAGCTTCTCAAGGATGATGAAGAGTTTCTAGGAAGAATTAAAAAACTCCTTGGAATAATGCTTAAAGACCTTACACATCCCACTACCCTAGGCCTCATCAAGGATTATGAATTCAAGCATAGGTCTACTTTGGTAGTTTAGGAAAATAAGAATAAAAATCAATGGAATTCATGAGTAGACAACAGTAAAATCCTAGATATAATCCTCAATACTAGAGAAAGGGTAGTTGAAGCCTAGAAAATCAAAGAGGCCATGATAAGAAATGATAGAGAATTGGAGGCTTTAGTTGATAGTGAAGAAGAGTGACTTTTGAGACCACATGTGGACTTGGAGCTTATTAAAGAACAACATCAAATGGATATGGATCTTTTTCAACAGAAACAAGGGAACCCTTTGGCAATGGGCCCATCAATTAGTTAATATTCCTTTATTGTAAAAACATTGTAATATTTGAAATAGGAATATTAATTTTTAAGGCATATTCTAGTTTGTTAGAATATTTTCCTCTAGGTCAGTCTAATTTAGAAAATCAAGTGTATTATATAACTTTCTCAAAAGGGATAACTATTCTTATCATTTGTAAATTTGTATCTCACAACTAACCGATATATTGCCTTGTCTTTCTATAAAAGGTAGTACTACCATTTTGTAAAGGGAGATATTTTTTAGTAAATTTGTATACTTTTGATCAATTATTACTATCAAGGAATTATACGAGGATTTTCCAAATTTGATGTGTCAATTTTTAACATATCCTTCTCTCAATTGTTGTTCTAAAGATTGAATTTAAATAGTTTAATGAATTTTAAATTTGCATTTGTGATACAGGGTTGCTAATTTGTGCTTATGCTAGATTAGTTGAAGGATCTTGATTTTACTTCATTTCATTTGTTCTATGTTTAGATGTGCTAATGCTATTTGAGTTTGGTAACAAATATTTAAAGTAAAATCTAGTTTTTACGTGTATAATTTCATATTATCCTTAGAAATTTGCCTAGTATATGGTGAGATTTGATCTTACACTATTTTGCATCATATACTAGTTAAATGCAGATTTAGTTATAATTGAAACTATATTATGATATTGGAGTTAAGGATCAACAATCACCTATTTTCTTTCTACCTTACCCTTCTCTTTTTATTTTATTAAACTAGATCACTTTAATTTAGAATTCATTATAAATATCCATTTAGATTAATTCATGGTTTGAGCTTTGATCATAGTTCACTATTATTAACATAGATACTTACAATTTAAAAAAACTTGGTCAATGATGGCTCCCAACCATCAACTAATATAAATTTTTTGGATTAAAGTATCATTGCTCTACCTCTATTTCACCATAGGTAATGTAAATTGCCAAAACCTACTACTCATGCTCTAAATTCCTATAATTCTAAAATGAGAAGTGTTATTTGAACACCAAGGACACCTGTGATATAATTAGAGGCATCAATAGGTCCCTCATCAATCTAGCTTCTGGATTCATTCCTCATTTCTTCAACCTTGCCAATACCACTATGAAGGATGCATCCTTCAATTATATTGAGTCATAGACTCTTGGCCAATGTTCATAGGTCAAATTTATTTGTTTAGATTTCAAATGTTCTGTAGCTCTTTCATTGGGGTCCCACTATCTTAATTCATCATTTTGAAACTTGAAAGACACTATATGCCTATCAACATCTTCAATGTTGTCCCACTGCTAGAAGATGGTTTTACTAATAGCCAAGGTTGGATTCTGTATCAATACTTTAATTTTGACTCTTTAAACACCATCAATGACATTGCATATTTAGAGTGCAACTTCTTTCTCAACCAATTTATTTAGAACATGGACTGGTAGTCTAAGTGGAGTGCACTATGTTCCCTCAATCCTAATGATTGTGTAGTCTAGATGAAACCAAACATCCCCAATGGGATGAATCTTGGCAATGGGTTTCTTATTATAGTCTCAGTCAAGGTAGGATAAATGTAATCACAAATAAAATGACTATGGTCCCTATACTTGAAGATATTTAGTTTTGAATAGATTTGAGACACTATATATATCTTTTTAGGTGACCATCCCCTAAGGTTGGGGATCTCAATTGTGGCAAGCAGGGCATCCAAGAGATAAGACATAATGTGTAAGTTTTTATAGACATATTCTTGACTATGAAGATCTACATACATAAGCATGTGCTGATAACTTCACTAATGGGATGGGTGAGCTCCTCCTCAATCATAAAGTATACTAAGGGTACCCAAATGCTATCAACATAAGTAGTAATGGGGTTTCCGTACAACCTATTCATCAAGGTCATTATCATCCTAACTGTAGGTCAACATTGGCTAATGGGAATGATTCTACTAAGGTTATAAATCACATGGTTTCTAAAATATAACCATGGGGAAAGGCTGGTTTTGAGATCATTTTTCTTAGTTAATTAATTAAGTGTGGGTACATCTACTCAGGGCTTGGGTAACATATAATAGATATTAAAAGCAATGGGAGACACATAGGTAATGTATTTATGAGTACGTTCAATGATTAACATACCTATTTCAATTTTACATTCCTTAAAAATAGGGAGGAGGAAATCTATACAATGAAGTACCTCTAGTTTTTCTATTGCATGGTGAAGGCTCATCATCTATGTTGCAACTAAGTCATAATATCTTATCTTGAAGGATGTAATATTCTCATACTCTTTCTTTATGGGCTATAATTAATCAATTACCCAAAAGACCTTGGACTACTTATTATATCTAGTTTTAAACACCATAACATTAAATATTATGTCCTTAAAGAATCTTCCTTCCAAATCTATGGTTAATTAGAGCTCTATGTCCTCTCTATGTTATTTCTATGTCACTATGACTATGATATTTATAAATTACTCACTAGTAGTCTACAAATTACCATTTAAATTATTTTGTACTTGCTTAGATGATAATTGATCTCCATCTGGTTTGACTAGGTCAGTTTGAGATTAGATTAGTGCTTTGTGGATGCTAGGGTTTCTTTGTATAAATTTTTTGGGTTGTAATGGTGATGGATTTTTGGTATTAAGTTAATTTGGTGCCTTGGATTTGATTTGGACCTCTACCTTTATACCTTTGCTTTTTCATGACCATAAAATCTTTGATTTTGTCATTTTATACCTAGGTGGCATCTATGTAGCATCTAGTTGGCATTTTAGAAACACTTTATTCATTAATGTTCAAAAACTAACCATTTACCTTTGAAAATCCTTCTTGGTCTTGATTCATTAGATCATCTTGCACAAATAAATGTGATTCATTGATCTTGATCATGTGAGTTTCATGCTATTAGCCACTATTTATACTAGGCCCCATGGTTAGCCACTTGGTAATCTTATTAGGCTCTTTGAGCTCTACACATTATTAGCTCCATCAGTTGGCACAAGTTTGCCACATGGTGGTGCCATGGGTTCTTGGAGGTTTTGTTTAATAATTTATAGAGATCTCACTCTATTTTGATCATGTTCCTCTAATCTCATGCAATCCATATATCCTAAAAAGGTACATGATGTTTTAAGTTAGCATCAGGATATATAAGGACTTAGGTTAGAGAGTTTAGGCTATGGTTTATTTTTTGTTAATAAATATGATATAAACTGTAGGATAAAGTATTTAAGCTAAGTCTAGATCATGATAAAAGGGGGACCCTTAATAATAAAAGATTGAGTATAATGTTTTTTAACCTAAGGTTTTATTAATAAAACATCAAGGTAAAAATTATGAAGCTAACTTTTAATAATGGGACCTTGCATTTGCCAAGTTAAGTTGATGAAATAGACCCTAAAAGGGCATTGGGACATATGGCAACCAAGCATAAAGTTTGTTCAAATGTTTAAAAACATGACCATACTTTAGGGTAAAATTTGAGTTATATTCAAGGTGTTTATAATTGATCCCATTCAAATTTAAAATTAGTCTATAATGGGCTAAAGGATAAATGAAAAGACAATTTTATCATTGGATCACAAAACTCTAAACAAGTTTATTCTCCAAATGGGTCTCCATTGATCTTGAAACACAAGAAATGAGCCTTAGCAATATTTAACATGTTCATTCATCTAAGTGAAATGGGTTATTGATCTTGAATTTGACAATATCATAGACATCAATGATGGCCTTGTGGAAATCAGTTTATGGTAATGATAATGTCAAATTTAAGCTTGTATAATTATTCATTAGGGATAAATTATGACAGCCTCATAGACATCAATTGACAGGTATGAGAATGTCAAATTTAAAATCGCATATTTAATTATAGGGACTCAAATATGACTATCTCATAGGTGTCAATGAAAACCTCATAGACATCAATTGATAGGTGTGTGAACATCAAATTTAAGTCCCATGAATAGTAAGTCCCATGAGAAATCTGAATTGATATGCATCGTTCAATCATCTCTTATGATTAAACATGAACCATCAATCATGATCTGAATAGATAACCTTGATTTGTCCTTATTATTTTAATGCCATGTTTACTCCATTATATCAATTTTACATGAGTAGTCATAGGTTGTCCATCCAACAAATAATCACATGGTTTCAGTTAGGGCTCAGGGGCATATAAAACTTAGGTTAAAGTCGTAAGACTAAGGTCTCATTTAGGTCAATAAATATGAATGAGCCCTTAGGGTTAAGACATTAGTCTAAGTTGTAAAAAGAAGGATCATGGTCATAAAAAGGGTCAGACCAAGGTAAGAATGTAATAATAGGACCCTATAAACATTAAAGTTAGACCATGTACAAATAAAAGGGAATAAAAGGGGAAATATATAAAGGGGACCAAGCATATAATTTTTAGGCCATTTTGGTTATGTTAAAAAACATGACTAATTTATGACATAAACATTAATTTAAAGTCATGTTGAGGCCAACATACCCCCATATTTTGAAAATTAGGACCCTTTAGAAACCCTAAAAATTAAACATGGAAACCTAGCATGTTAAGATCATTTATAAAATTTGAAGATCATCCACTCTGTTCAAAATAACTTTATTAATCATATTTTTTTTGAAATATACCTAAAATTAATAATAAATGATCTTCATGTCTTTAGTTATAGGTTACATGATGTTCTTCCTAAGAAAATCATGTTCTAAAATGTTGTCAAAGCCTTTAGTTAAAATTTGAATACTAGTAGGAGCTAAATCGGTGGGAACCTTTTAAAACCCACTTTGGACTTAAGCATAAATTTCATATCTGAAGCTTAGTTAGGTTTTTTAACATGACTAAAAATTAGCCTAATATTTCTTGGTTTCCTTTATTATTTTCTCCTTTAAGTTATTTATATTTCTAACTGGGTCTAATGTCAATTTTGTAGGGACCCTTTTAATATTTTCGAGCGTAGTCCCTTTAATTCATAACTTAGCCTAAAGTTTTAATCATAAGGCCCTATCATATTTGTGAATATAAATGAAAACTTAGCCTTAACACCTTATCCTAAGTCTTTATATCATCATGAGTCTGATCTTAACTTCTTTTCATCTTGTAGGATCCAACAACCCTTATTTTATCATAGTATTTGATCCAATAGAGTGAGAAAGGCCTAAGCTTAGACTTAAATGGCATGCATATTATAAAATATAATTATCTTCTCTTCATTACAGGAAAAGGATCTAATGGTTTGAAGGCCCTAATAAAGCTACATCCTTAGCTTTTATCTAATGGTTCTCATGTCATCATGAAGACTTGATCAGATGAAGTGAGGCATAGTTGAAAGGTCAAAGGATTACAAAAGGCCTACAAGATCGACATGTAACATCCTTACATTTAAGTATTGAAATCAAAGGGTCCCACCTAATAGAAACAACCAATCATGAGCAACCTCCTAGATCATGATCTTATGGATCTTGCTTACTTATAGGACCTCGATCTAATAGAGTGTATTAAGTCCAAGATCATGGGAAGCCTCATGAAGGTGCCAAGTGGCACTCTCTCATTGGGTCATAAGATGTTGACAAGATTAAAATTGATGTTCACAAGACCATCAAATATGTCTATAAGGACATATATGATGTCCACATGGCCATCAAATTCAAGCCCATAAAATTAAAAATTTCACTAGCATAAAATTGACATTCATGTGACCATTATTCCACATATATAAGGATGTATTTGACATCCATGAGGCCATCAAATTTAAGCTCATAAAATTAAACATTTCACTAGCTTAAATTTTATGTTTGTGCAACTATCATTTGACATATATAAAGACATATTTGACATTCATGAGGCCATCAAATTTAAGCTAATGAAGTATTCTACTCAAGATCAAAATACACTCCAAAATGTTGCTAGAAAACTCTTGAATTGTCATGTAGATTAATATCATCCATTAGAAGATGCTCAAGCATTGAAAATATTCAATTTGAAAATATGGAAATGGTATTATGGTCTAAGTATATGCAAAATAAATTTATTCTAAGTCTATACTTTAAGGTCCCCATTGAATTTTGTTTAAATATTGTGAACCTTAAACTATAGACTTATACTAAGTTTTATTTTAAAATAGTCTTTGTTGCGTAGAACTTAGACCAAGTGTTTATAACCAAAGGTTTTAGTGTGTTTGTTAATGAATTAAAACCCTATTTGACATTAGACCATTATATCATCTTAACCCCTTTGATAATATTCTATAGGCTTGGCATAAATATGTTTAGTTCAAAGTATACACTGTGTTGATCTAACATAGCATAAAATTTGGCCTAAAATATTTAGCCGAGGTATCCTTTGTATAAATCCATAAAACTTAGGCATAAACACTTTAGCCTAAAGTTTATTTCATGTTTAATAAACATGAAATAAACCTTAACCGAAGAGGTTTAAACCTAAGTCCCATATTAATAATGTGCTAACTTAAATCTTGGACATCTTTGTAGATCAATGAATCATGCTTCATTAGGGGAGGATGATCTAATGACATGAAGACCTTTTAGACTTTTCAATGGATTCTAGAGAACCCATAGGCTCAACATGTGGTGAAATCACATTTGAGGTAAAAATGATGGATGGTCCAATGGTTTGTGTTTCATCACACTCCATGATCCAATGGTGTGAAAGCACTAATGAATTTTCAAAGGAACTTGGAAGGCCTGTAGATATGCCAAATGGCATAACCATACGGTATTGGAACCAAAGAGCCAATTAACAAGCAAGAGTCTAGATCACAATCAATCGCTCACACCAATATAGGATTTTAATCTAAATGAGCAAAGAAAATAATTCATTTTAAATATCAATGGCTAATTCTCAAAGGAATTGATGAAAAACATCATGAAAGGTCCAAACCATTGCCACATAAGTGTCATGAAAGTAGAAATAGAAAAATAAAATATCTTATGGGCTTGAGAATGTGAAAGTATAAAGGCAAAGATCCAAATCAAATCCAAGGCATGTATAAGCCAGAGTCTAGATATATCCTACCATTAAAGCTCTAAAACCCTAAACCTTGCATAAAAGTGACCTAAGTGAACTCAATTGGTTACAATTCAATCTAAAGAGAGATTGATTATGTTTTTGAGCACAAAAGAGTTACCATAGAGACTAATTTGTAATTTAGGGTAAATAAATTAGAAAATATAAGTCATGGCAGCCCATATATAACAATTGAGAGAAGAGAGAGAGCTCTAGCTATCAATAGATAATGAAGGTAGGATATTCAAAGACACCGATCTAGATACTATGGCCCTCAAGAACAATACAAATAATTGGTCTAATATTTTCTTCACAATGGATGAATTATAACCCATCACAAAGGATGAATAGAGGATTGCTACTATCAATATAAAATACTATGATCTGGTCACTATTTAGATGGTTGGCCTTCACTTTGCTGCCACCAAGCCTAAGGTACTTCATTATATAGATATCCTTGCTCTTATCTTTTTTGACTGTAGGATAGATAATGAATCGATCATCCATTAAAGGACCTCCAAGAGGGTTGCATACATCTCCCCTATGGCCTTTGAAACATACTACAAGATTACAAATCCCTATATAGACTTACTCCAAATCAAAGAGTGGACTAGTAAGCATGACCTAGACATCATCCTCTAACCATGGTTTCTCCAAGGGAACCATGTGTTTAGGGACCTTAAAGGGAGGATTCCCATTTTATAATTTAGAGAGGGAATCAGGGTAATCATGACCATATTAAACCAAACATAAGGAGCCCCTTCCACCACATATGTAAACATGACCTGGGTTTCATATGTATACTTCATGATTGAAGAAAAACTCACCCCCCCTATTGGAGAACTAATCAGTATTCACCTAGGGTGCTAATTTGATGTAATTAAGAAGAAATATGGCAAGAAATTTTACATTATGTCTTATTTAATTGACACCCTACTTGCTTCCATCAACTTTCCTAGCATTAAAAACTAGTCTCCATAAGGTTAAACCACCATTTTCCACCATTACTCCACTAAGGTAAGTAAATGTATGTGTTTTTACAATTTTTCCTTTCATTTATCTTATTTTCTCCTTACTACACTTTATTTAACATGAATGTTATGTGTCATCATGTTCTATTCCTAAAGAACCATCTCATGTTATACTTACGTGACTTGTGATGAGCTTTGAGTGGGGCATATGTATAAAAATAATATTTTCAAACTTTTATCAATTAATAACACTCTATCTTTTGAGAACCCATCATGTCTCAATCTCTCTGAGGCATGCCTTAAGGGATACATTGAGAAAAGGGTGGGCATACCATTGGTGATTTATAAGGTTGTTGTTCCTTTTGACACTTATTTTCTACACACTTGTCTCTTCAAAACCATTTCCATAAGTTTTTCTCCTCTTTTGTACACTCCTCTAGTCATTTTCCACTTTCAATTTCCTTTTTCCTAACCTAAAAACCCTTTCAAAAATTTACATGACTAGGTTGACTAGGTCAACCTTGTACTCTTATTGGAAAAAATTATTTAGGGTCTAGGTTGGATCATGGCCTTCCTAGCCCATGACCTAGTGAGTTTTTATCAATAATGATACTAGGTTGATTAAGTCGACTCTATCAACAAAATTTTTTGGAAGGGTTTAGGGTTAAATCTTCCTATATATACATACTCATTTTATAATTATTTAGAGAAGAGAATAAGAATTAAGAGTTATTATGAATTTTCTTATCCACCATTATACTTGATGAGGAAGATTAGGGTTTTATACTTTATTTAGAGATATGGATCTTATCTTGTGGAGAAGTATTTTAGATGCATTGATAGGTTGTGCAGCCTAGAGCTGATTTATCCTTATCATCATTACATACCACAATAACCTATTGCAAGCCACCTTGACCAATGGAGAGATTGAGGCTTGGTGAGTTCATCTTCAAAGGTAAGTATTCCAATTTTTTCTTCTTTTTAAAGAGTATATAGATATGTATTTTCACTTATTTTCCATGTATTAGGATTCTTCATTCATTGGTGTGAGTATATGTCTTCTATGCATGTTTACTTTTATTCTTTATTACTCCCACTTTGTGCCAAAATATTTGGTGAGCACTAGATTATATTTTTACTTTATTTTTTTATTAGTATAGTGAATATGAAAACATAGGATTTAGTTAGGGTTATTACATGATTTTACTTGACAAGAGGCTTTGGAACCCTGCCTAGTGATATTATTAGTGATAAGAGATCCCCTAATTGGATCTAGTATATCTGCATTGGTCATGTTCCTGATTACTTATTGTATCCCCAATTGGAAGTGTAAGTTTGATATATCTTCTCCAAGCTAGGATTGATTTATGGATTTGATACATTTTTGATTGCATATAAAGGCCATTAACCAAGCTAGGTACGAAGATTTCTTCATGCATCAATTTAAGCCATCTCAACCTTTTATGGGTACTCGTATGTTAATAAAAAATAAAAATAATCATGATAATAATGTTGGTATCAATGATTATTATGAGACCATTCATACTATTCAAGCTATTATTCCCAACCAGGTTCTAAAACAAGCTTCACCTCCTAACCACATCACTAATCCTTATTTATCTTCAATAAATAACATCAATGTTTATAAATATTTATCCTTAACATAATTAAAAAAAATTCTATGAAGACCTCTTCCATGAGATCTTGATCCCACTTGTCCCATGAAATCCTAGTATGATCCTAATAAATTTTGTTGGTTTCATGCTAGTTGAGGTCATTCTCATGAGATGTGTAGGCAAATTCATAATTTAGCTATGGATTTCCTTCTTTGTCCTAATTTTGACCATGGTTCTATCATTTGTAAACATAAACAAGATTATGACATTGCCTTCAAATCTCATGAAACATAAACTAATTCTCAATATTTGAACTAGACTAATGCTCATTTGATCATCTACAAAGATCCTCTATCAAATCACCAAGATAATACAGATAAGCATACTATTATCAATAATGTTGATGGTCTTATAGACCCAGCTCATGAAAATAATTTGTTCAATATGACTAATATTTGAAGGGTGGTTCCCTTCATTGATCCTCATCCCATCCACACTCCTCAATCATCTCAGACTTTTAGTGTTATCCAAGACTCTTCCCCAACTCACTTAATAGAGTTGGGGCAAGAAGACCTTATCTCTTTTGATGAACCAATTCCAACACCTCTTTTGGATAACACTTCTCATGCCAATTATACCACTCATCCAACATATTTAGTCATCACCAATGATATTAACACTTCTAATTTATCTCAAACCAAACCTGCATTAACTACCCCATCTTCTCAAGATAATCAACAAACTTGTCCTCTAATTAAACCTCCCACATCTTATCAACATAAATGCACATGCACTTCATCTCCTACTTTCAAACACCTCCTTCAACACTATGCACCTTTTTCTAATAGTCCTTTTATGGGTTATGATGAGTTAGATCCTATCATGGAACTTACTAATCTATCATTTCAAATCCTATTTATTGAACTTATGTAGACTTATTTACATCATCATAATTGTCTTATGGAGCTTTCATTAGAAATGAACATCCTTCATCCTCCACTAGTAGGATGCAAATATAAATTATCCATATTATAATATAATATTTTACAATAGTGGAAATGTTGAAACAATGGACACTTCTCTTTCCCTTAAATTCCCCATGGCTTCTATGATCCCTGATGAGATTCTGCTTTGTGTAGATGATTATTTCATTTTTATTAGTGTCCAAATCAGTGATATCCAAGTCAAGAATGCCTTGATAGATTATATTTTAGGAACTTATATTGCCTTTCTTGATTTTATTAAAATTCTTGGATATTCTAAATGTAACTTTAAGTCCATATATAACACATGCCATGGCTATAAATGAAGGAAAATACCTCCCTTAGGATGTGTGTGGATCCCTATAACCATACCAACTATCATTATTTGAGTTAAGGTGATGATATTCAACTTTAATCCATCTTATAACACTTTACTTGTTAGTTCATGGACTCATCGCATGCGAACAATTATCTTTTCCTCTTACCAATGTGTCAAATTTCCTCATAATGGAACAATCCATAGGATTTAAGGTGACACTAACCCTTAAAATTTTAAACAATTAAAAGATTGTGATTTATTAAATAATATAACCCTTGAAACCTTACCAAGCATTCCATTTATTGATTCTCAATGGCTTAACCTTCCTATCAACTCCACCTGAGGTTGCAATGGTCACCTCAAACTCATCAGGAATCTACCACTTAACCCCCTAAATTTAGATGATGTTGAGTCTAACAAGATCAATATCAATATCAAAAACTTATATTTCTCACCTCATCTCATTTACCAGTTTATACCTTCTTTGAATCTATGTTCCCATCAACCACCTAGTGATGATATACCCATTATCTTAACTAAGACTTGACACTCCATTCATCACAACACAACGGATGATAAGGTCATCCCTACCTATGCCATTGATATTCATAATATTTATTATGAAGATGGATATACCTTAGATGTGAGAGGGTCCTATTATGCCTATTTTTTACACCCCTCCATAAAATTTCAAGAAATTATATTTTTCTCTCATAGAGATGACTCAATCACAAAGCCTAAACCTATGTCAGGAACCTAGGCAGTTAGTAATATTTTAGATTCAAAATTTTGATAATAAATTGATAATGAATGGTTTATTGAATTCATATTTATGTTTTAAAGTGGTTTTTAAAATCATGAAGGGATTTAATGAATAAAATATTGCATATATATGTCATTGAGATCAATATCATTTTTAGTTGTGCTTCAAAATGTTACAACATTTCAGTTTGGAAAGAGATTGTTATTTTGATCCAGTTTCATGTAGTTTTGATAAACAATTATATTTTGAATAGAAATTCAAATAAAATGATGATGTTATAAGGCTTTTATAAATGTGATTATTCAATTAGAAATGGATGAATAACTTCAGTTTGTGGTGAAAATAATGTTAATATTTTTATAATATTACATTATTGATTTGGATTAAATTATTTATTTGTGTTTACTAAATAAATATTAATTTAAATTTTAAGGTTATATCCTAAGGTATTATAAGGTTTCCTAAATCAATATTTTTCATAAGGCCATGGTCCTAAAAATATAAGACTATGTTTGATTTCGAAGGTTAGAAGATTTGATTGGAATCATATTAGAAACCTAAGTCTAAGTTTTTGATTATATGAGGTGTTATATTTGAATGTCAAGGGGATTTTTTTGGATTATGGTATTAGGTTTATGGATTGAATTTAATATCATTTTTATGGTTTTTAGGGCATAATGGCATTCAAGGTGGAAAACTATTGCTAAGTTGGCATAAGAATGAATATTGGATAAAGATGAAAATTATTATAAATGACATAGCATTCGAATTGATGTTTGATAAAATAAAATGAAAACACATTGGATTACACAATAGTGCATTAATCATTGATATTGACTATTGATGTATTATTTAATGAAATGTTTAAGTTGATAGGTGAGTCAGCTATTTTCGTAGCTTGATTTGAGAATTCATTTATGATGAAATGTCTTGGGAATACTGTGAGATGATTTTTCCAATTTTGGAAATATTTTTGAAGTTATTTGATGGTACATGCATAAATGTAAGATATTTGGTGATAAATGTGGTAATGAATTTATTCATAACATAATTTTACTTTTAGATAAATAAGTTGGCAAGCTGCTAAATATTAATTGAATTTGTTATGGCCCAATGGTAAGCTAATAGAGAGGCAAGGTAGTTATGGAAGAGGTGGTTATTTATAAATGGTTTCATTTTTTTTTCAACATTCTTGGAAAGCTCCACGTGGAAGTGAATCCATGACAAAGTGATTCTAAAAGTTTCAGAGGACCACTTGGAGAGATAAGAGAATAGGTTGAGAAGGAATACAAGTCTATCATGTTATTTTAGAAAGAATTGTCTATTTTTGAAAATCATGGTTGCATCGAAGAAATTCTAGTTTGCATAAAAGAAGCACAAATTTTTGGTTATGAATTTAATAATGAAGTTTAGTTCATTTTGTTGCATGCATTTTGGTGATTTGATTGATATAAGAAGTTTCGAAAGAAAGATTTATTTGATGTTTAGGAGATTTTATGTGTTTCTTTGATTGGAAAGTTTTGTGAGACATAAAGTTATAGTTAATTTATTTTCTTTATGAAAAATCAATTCTTGATTTTGTTAATAGGTGCATGAAGATTTTGATGAGTTTAAAATAAAATGGATTTTTGACTATGAAATATTGATTCATAAATAGTTGTTTCCAAAAATAATAATATATACAATTGTGTTGAGGAGATTTTCATTTGTGAAAAGGCTTGAGTTTCAAAATTTAACTTGTTCAAAAAAAAATTATGTGGAAAAATAATGTGAATTATATGGAAATTTTTCTGAAAATTGATGAGGATGGTTATTTGTTTTCAGTTCTTTGCATTGTTGGGTTTTCGAATGATTTGTTGTTGGCTGGAAAAGAATATATATATATATATATATATATATATATATATATATATATATATATATATATATATATATATATATATATATATATATATATATATATATATATATATATATATATATATAATGGAGAATTTATAGGATTTGGAAAGAAATAATAATTGAAAAATAATTTATGTATATTATTGATAATAAAAAATTCACAAAAATAACTTTTGAAATATCTTCTTGAACCACTGTATTATCATTTTTCAATTATTATTTCTTTCCAAATCCTATAAATTCTCCATTATATATATATATATATATATATATATATATATATATATATATATATATATATATATATATATATATATATATATATATATAATGGAGAATTTATAGGATTTGGAAAGAAATAATAATTGAAAAATGATAATACAGTGGTTCAAGAAGATATTTCAAAAGTTATTTTTGTGAATTTTTTATTATCAATAATATACATAAATTATTTTAAATATATCTGAGATATATATTTAAAAAATCAAAAGTAGTTCAAACTGATAATAACCTAGAGTGATGTGGAAATATGAGTATTTCTTATGGAAATTCGTAATAGAATTTTTAGGAGTAATTGGTATTTTAGTTGGATAAATTTGTAGTTGAATTTTGATAATGAATGGAGGACAAATAATGGGGTTTGATTTGATTTTGAAAATTGAATGAATTTCTTTCTACTATACAAAATCTATATTTTTTTGCACCTACAAAGTTTTTTATGAAGTTTAAATTGATGGCTAAATGACCATCATCACTAACAAGAAATTATGCAGTTTGATGACCATTTGAACATCAAATTTAAGATGGCTGAAAATCGTATTAAAATTGTGATTTTAAAAAAATTGGAATTTTTTTTATGGAGATATTTTCTTCATCTTTTACATTATGTAGTCAGAATATTTTTACTATGAAAGTATTTCACAAAATAAATTATTGTTGGAAGCATGGTATTGCATATGGAATAAAAGCACAAAATCAGTTTTTGAATGTGTGTGTGTGTGTGTGTGTGTGTGTGTGTGTGTGTGTGTGTGTGTGTGTGTGTGTGTGTGTGTGTGTGTGTGTGTGTGTGTGTGTGTGTGTGTGTGTGTGTGTTTAAGGAATTGGAAAATGCATCATGGTTAATATAAATCTGAATTTCATAATACTATGATATTTATTTATTGATATTTGTTTTCTGTTTATTACTAGTTGACTAAGGTTCCCACCCATAAGAGAAGAATTTGTATATCATTTAGTACTTGAACTTAAGTCTTATTTAAGTCTAAACTAAACTTGAATTAAAGAAATAACTGATATAATTAGTTGACTTTTAAAATTCAATTAATTAAGTTAAACAAATAACTAACTTGAAGTTAGTTGAAACTCCTTTTCAACCAAATTTTGAAGTATAAGAGGAGATCAAGCATTCATTTCAAAAAGAGAAAAGAATATAAATGGATATAGAGACTCACACAAGTTAGTCAAATCAATCATTTATTTTCTTCTATCTATGTAATTTCTCTGAGATCGCATGACTTTTGTAGATAGACCCAATGGTACTTTCTCTGATGATTGAGTAATTGCTTTGACAATACAAGTATATCTAACTTTATATAATTATTTATAACTGATTATCTAAAATATAACAAGTTTAACATCTTTTGATGGTTATTATTGTAGTTCTATAAGTATAATTTGAGTATTCAACCTTCATAATAATAAACACTCCACTATTTATGACATTTCATTGATCTCAATTGTAAAAGTTGTCTCTTAAGATTATTTTTAAAAAATATGATAGTTTTCTCAATAAAATTTAATTCAATTGCTAAGATGACTCTCCTTTCTGAGTCTCACATGATTTATTTATATTGTATTTTATACTGACTTAATTTAGTCTTCTAGATTAGTGTTTTTTAGATTAGTTTGTTATAAAATTAGTCTAGACTTAGATTATTTTAGTTTAGTTTAGATTTATTTTAGTGTTAAATTTTAATTTGGTTTCTTATTTAGTTTTTAGTTTAGTTTATTAGTTATTCATTGTTGTTTATCATTGTCTCTTTACGTTGTTGAGATATATTGATCTTTTATGCTTTATTCTTTATTGTCTTTGATGATCTTTTATGAGCATGAACATAAGATATATTTTTTAGCAATCTAATTTTCTATGCTTCAAGAGATCATCTAATTCATAGAATTTAATCTATTAGATAGGTCAGATAATAGTTTATAATATATTTAAATACTGAAAGAATGAATAGTTTCTTGGATCAAAATATTGATTATGAGTAATATTCTATATATAATTGATTTTCATGTTGTGTTCAATTGACTTATTAAATGTATATAAACTTGGTTTAGATGTATTATTGAACATATTAAATCCATATAACTTTAAAATACTGTATTACGCACCTTGCACTAAGTTTTTAGTCATAGGACTCTCACGATTAAACTGGTATGATTCTATCTTGACCTTTGTGATAGGTGAACAAGTTGATTTGTTGGTGTGACATTTTTCAACATCTAAAAATTTGGTGACTCCATTAGGGACATTTAAATCAAGTTTCCTTATTTATTCATTATTGTTTTCATTGATTCACATTACCATAACTGGTCACCAATTTTTAGTTTATAGTTATCATAATCGGTTGCCTGAATTTTGATTCCAATTTAGTGACTATTTATTACTCAGTTGTGAAAAATTTAGATGATCTCATTAAAGAATGGATTTACATCAAAATAATAAATTTAAAATCAAATAGATAAATATCTAATAACTTGGTTCATGCTTTATTTGAAAGAAAAAGAGTCTATAGGAGAATATTTTCTACATTTTCTTTCAAAGTTAAATGAAATTCATATTTATTTTTTGACTAAGTGGTGATTTTTTCTTTATTTTTTGGAAGAATAACTTACCTAATAATTATATTCAAATTATTTAGAAAATTGATATTGCTGATTTTAGCTCAACTTTAAAATTTACATGTATTCAAAGACAAAATCATAATTTTTGTAAGCTTTGCTCACTCAATCATGATATGTTCAAATGTAAAAAATTTATCTACGTTAATGTTATAGTTTGAATATGAATTTACCAAAAACAAATTAATATTTTCTATCTATGATCAAATCATGGCATGGTATACTGAAAATACTTCTCAAGAGTTAGATTACAATTCAAATACTTCATTAGAATGTTTTCATTTAGATTTTCATTAAAATTAGAATTAGAGAAATTTAATTCATTTTATCAACCTGATCAATCATATAATAACTTATTTTCTCTTAATTTTGACTTTTTTCTAGTGATGACTCTTTCTCAAATAAAGTTACTTCTAGTTTTCTTCCAGATATATCTGAAGAAGAAGATAATGATGTTTTGAAAAATCCTAAATTAGAAACTCTTGACTTTGATATGGAAATTTCTTTGGATTTTGAATCTGATTACTTTTCAAATAGAAATTATTCATCTACTTATGATTTTATTTCTATCTACAATAATATCAAATCTTACTGATAATTGTCCTATCACTTTTGATTCAAAATATCAACTTGATAACAAAAAAAATAATCTATTCGATGTTGGATTTAGTGCTATAATAACAAAAAAATATGTTTGTGATGTTGCAAACACTAAGATGAGAAATCAATTGATTGAAGTTGAGTAAAAAGGTTTGATTTTATAGATTATTCAGATCATAATATGAAATTAACAAGTGAGTATGATATTTCTTATAACATTTTTTCTATATAATTTAAATCAGAAGACTTGTTTAATAACATTGACTATGAATGTTTCAAATTTTATAACTCTTTATAGTTTAAAATAATAGATTCTAATAAATATGTTAAAACAAAAAATATTTAAAATTATTTAGAGATACCCGAATAAACAAGCCTATTTATTGATCAAGATTTTCTTTATTCTAACCTTAAAATATTCATCTCACTCCAAATCAGATAGATAATCTTTCATACACAATACACAACTACAAAATAGCTAAAAGAATGAATAATTAAGATTTAATTTTTTTAATTCAAGGTTATTTAATGTGTTTATCATGTTGTCTTATTACTTTTAAATCATATAGCTTGATTTATCATGAATATTTGCACGATAAAAATAATACCTTACATTATAGTTATATTGGAAGAGATTTCTTATCATTTATTCTTACACCTCCTTCATTTAGTAATTTTCATTTCTTTACCATTGTCAATTTCCAATTATGGTGTATCCTTCATTTTTTCCCACAATGAAAGATTTTTGATGTTGGTTGATATTTGTTTTTCTCTTTTGATTTGTAAATATTTTGCCAATTTTGGTTTGATGTTTTGTTTTTCTATTCCCTTTTGGTTTTTCTAGTTGTTTGTTTGTTTTCTTGTTGGTTTTTTGCCTTTTACCTTTGAAAAGATCAACAAGTGTTCCAAGTGGACAAAATTTTCACGTTATAAAGGAAGAATATGAAGATACTACAAGTTTTTGAGATATTACTCTTCACAAATTAAGTTTCCTTTATACATGATGATATATGCTAAGTTGTAACTAGTTTTTGGGGTATTACTTATCTTGTAGATTTTGTACTTAATGTATTTGTATTAGATTATACATTCAACCCAAAATTCCCTACTATATCATTCCCTTTCTTCATGCCATGCTATCCAAACAATTCATCCCTTACTGAAATTCATTATTAAAGGGGTTTGTGCATAGCTAATTGCTAAATAATTTACCTGGATCACACTCTCAAGATTATATTTATCAATAGGAAATTTATTTCTACTTAGTTCATTTCATAAAATTGACTAGCAAGGTTTCCAATGTTATGCTTATTGTTTTACACCCCTCTAAAAATTTGTGAGAAATTATATTTCTCTCTCATAGAGATGACTCAGTCACAAAGCCTAAACCTATGTTGGGAACCTAGTCAGTTAGTAATATTTTAGAATCAAATTTTTGATAATAAATTGATAATGAATGGTTGATTGAATTCATATTTATGTCTTAAAGTGGTTTTAAAAATCATGATGAAGGGATTTAATGAATAAAATATTTCATATATATGTCATTGAGATCAGTATCATTTTCAGTTGTGCTTCAAAATATTACAACATTTTAGTTTGGAAAGAGTTTGATATTTTGATCCAGTTTCATGCAGTTGTGACAAATAGTTCTATTTTGAATAGAAATTCAAATCAAATGATGATGTTATAAGGCTTTGATAAATGTGATTGTTCAATAAAAAATGAATGAATAAGTTTAGTTTATGGTGAAAACAATGTTAATATTTTTATAATATTACATTATTGATTTGGATTAAATTATTTATTTATTTATTTTTATTAAATAAACATTAATTTAAATTCAAGGGTTTTATCCTAATGTATTCTAAGGTTTCCTAAAGCAATATTTTTCATAAGGCCATGGTCCTAAAAATCTAAGACTATGTTTGATTTTAAAGGTTAGAAGATTTGATTGGAATCATATTGGAAACCTAAGTCTAAGTTTTTGATTATATGAGGTGATATATTTGAATGGCTGAGTGATATTTTTTGGCTCATGTTATTAGGTTGACAGATTAAATTGATATTCATTTAATATTATTTTGATGTTTTTGAGGGCATAATGGCATTTGAGGTGGCAAACTATTGCTAACTTGGCATAAGAATGAATATTAGATGAAGATGTCAATTGTTCTAAATGGCATGGCATTAAAATTGATGTTTGATTAAATAAAATGAAAACACATTGGATTAAATGGTAGTGAATTCATAATTGATATTGATTATTGGTGTGGTATTTAATGAAATGTTTAAGTTGATAGGTGATTTGGTTATTTTCATAGCTTGATTTGAGAATTTTTTTATAATGAAATGTCTTGAGAATATTGTGAGATGATTTTACAAATGTTGGTAGTATTTTTAAATTTATTGCATAGTACATGCATAAATGTAAGGTATTTGGTGAAGAATGTGGTAATGAATTTAGTCATGACTTAATTTTTTTTTCAGATAAAGAAGTTGGCAAGATGCTAAATATTAATTAAATTTATTATGAGCCAATGGTAAGCCAACATAGAGGAAAGGTGGTTATGGAAGAGGTGGTTATTTGTAAATGGTTTCATTTCTTTTGTTTTCATCATTCTTGGAAAGCTCTATAGTGGAAGTGAAGTCATGCCAAAGTGATTTCAAAAGTTGTAGAGGATTATTTAGAGAGATAAGAGAATAAGCCAAGAAGGAATACAAGTATGCCATGTTATTTTGGAAAGAATTGTCTATTTTTGAAAATCATGGTTGTATCAAAGCAATTCTAGTTTACGTGAAAGAAGCATAGATTTTTGGTTATGAAGTTAATAATGAAGTTTAGTTCATTTGTGTTGCATACATTTTGGTGATTTGGTTGATATAAGAAGTTTCAAAAGAAATACTTATTTGATGTTTAGGAGATTTTATGGGTTTCTTTGAATGGAAATTTTTGTGAGAAAGAAAGTTACAGTTAATTTCTTTTCTTTATGAAAAATCAATTCTTGATTTTGTTAACAGGTGCATGAAGATTTTGATGGGTTCGAAATAAAATGGATTTCTGACTATGAAATATTGATTCATATACTATTATTTCTGAAAATAATAATGTATACTGTCATGTTGAAGATATTTTCATTTGTGAAAAGGCTTGAGTTTCAAAATTTAACTTGTTAAAAAAAAGTTATGGAAAAATAATGTAAATTATATGGAAATTCATGAGGATGGTTATTCATTATGGGTTCTTTGCATTGTTGGGTTTTCAAATGATTTGTTGTTGGCTGGAAAATTATATATATATATATATATATATATATATATATATATATATATATATATATAATGGAAAATTTATAGGATTTGAAAACAAATTATAATACAGTGGTTGAAGATGATATTTCAAAAGTTGTTTTTGTTAATTTATTATTCTTGGTAATATACAAAAATTATATATATATATATTTGAGATATATATTTAAAAATCAAAAGCAGTTCAGACTGATAATAACCTAGAGTGATGTGGAAATATGAGTACTTATGGAAATTCAAAACATAATCTTTAGGAGTAATGGCTATTTTAGTTGGATAAATTTACAGTTGAATTTTGATAATGAATGGAGGACAAATAATGGGTTTTGTTTTGATTTTGAAAATTGAATGAATTTATTTTTAGTGTACAAGATCTGTAATTTTTGCACCTAATTTTTTTTTGTGAAGTTTAAATTGACCGCCAAAGGACCATCATCACTAACTAGAAATTATATAGTTTGATGGCCATTTGAACATCGAATTTAAGATGGCTGAAAAATGTATTAAAATTATGATTTTTAGAAAATTAGAAGTTGTTTTATGGAGGTATTTTATTCATCTTTCACATTATATAGTTAAAAAAAATTACTATGAAGCTATTTCACAAAATAAATTATTTTTGGAAGCACGGTATTACATATGGAATAAAAGAATAAAATCAATTTTTGAAAATATAAAATGATAAATGTTATATATATATATAATTTATCATTTTATATTTTCAAAAATTGATTTTATGCTTTTATTCCATATGCAACACACACACACACACACACACACACACACACACACACACACACACACACACACACACACACACACACACACACACACACACACACACACACACACACATAAAATTTATCATTTTATATTTTCAAAATTTGATTTTATGCTTTTATTCCATATGCAATACACACACACACACACACACACACACACACACACACACACACACACACACACACACACACACTTACTTTATCATTTTATATTTTCAAAAATTGATTTTATGCTTTTATTCCATATGCAATACCATGCTTCGTGTGTGTGTGTGTGTGTGTGTGTGTGTGTGTGTGTGTGTGTGTGTGTGTGTGTGTGTGTGCGCGCGTGCACGTGCTTAAATAATTGGAAAAATGCATCATGGTTAATATAAATATGAATTTCGTAATACTATGATATATTATTTATTTATTGATATTTGTTTTCTATTTATTACTAGTTGACTAATGTTCCCACCCATAAGATAAGTCTTTGTCTATCATTTAGAACTTGATTTTAAGGCTTATTTAAGCCTTAAATAAACTTGAAGTTAACAAATAACTAATATAGTTAGTTAAATTTTAAAACTCAATTAATTAAGTTAAACAAATAACTAATTTGAAGTTAGTTGAAACCTATTTTCAACCAAATTTTGAAGTATAAAAGAATATCAAGAATACATTTCAAATGGAGGAAAAAATTATGAACATGTATAAAGATTCATACAAGTTGGTGAAATCAATCATTTATCTTTTTCTTTTTATACAATTTCTTTGAGATTGCATGACTTTTGCATATAGACCCAATGGTACTTTCTCTAATGGTTGAGTAATTAATTTGACAACACAGGTATATATAGCTTTATATAATTATTTATAATTAATTATGTAAAATTTGTTAAGTTTAACATCTTTTGATGGTTGCCATTGCAGTTCTATGAGTATAATTCGAGTATTCAACCTTCATAATAATGAACACTTCGCTATTTGCAACATTTCATTGATATTAATTGTAAAATTTGTCTCATAATATTATTGTAAATAAATATGATAGTTTTTTCAATAAAATTTACTTCATTTCCTAAGATGACTCTCCTTTCAGAGACTTGCATGATTTGTTTATATTATATTTTATAATGATTTAATTTAGTCTTCTAGATTAGTTTATTTTTAGATTACTTTGTTATAGAATTAGTCTAGACTTAGATTATTTTAGTTTAGATTAGATTTATTTTAGTTTTACTTTTTAATTTGGTTTCTTAGTTATTTTTTAGTTTAGTTTTTTAGTTAGTTGTTGTTTGTCATTGTCTCTTTAGGTTGTTGAGATATATTGATCTTTTATGCTTTATTATTTACTATCTTTGATGATATTTTATGAGCATGAACATAAGATATATTTTTTAGAAATCTAATTTTTTGTCTTTCAAGAGATCATTTAATTCATAGATTTTACTTTTTTGGATATGTTAGATAACAGTTTATAATAGATTTGAATATTGAAGGAATGGTTGATTTCTTGGGTCAAAGCATTGATTATGAGTAATCTTCTGTATATAATTGATTTTTATCTTATGTTTAATCAACTTAGTGAATGTGTGTACACTTGGTTTAGATTTATTATTGAACATATTAAATCCCTATAACTTTAAAATACCCTTTTACATACTTTGCACTAATTTTTCAATCCTAGGACTCCCATGATTAAACTGGTACACTTCCATCTTGACCTTCATGATAGGTGAATGGGTTTATTTGTTGGCATGCCATTTTTCACTATCAATAGGTCCTATTACAAAAAATTAATGAAAATACATGAAATAACATATTTATTTAATAAAAGTGTATGACATACTAGGTTTATTTAATTAGCAAAAATACTGAAAGGATTATATTGATCATAGGCTACTTCAAGAGGGAAACTCATTTGAGCAATCTCAATATAATAATTTGGTGGATGCCTTAATTGGCCTCAACACTTACTTATATACTAAGTCTAATCTAAGAAACTACTACTTCCCATGAATGTGGGATTAAAAAAAATGCTCACAGGATGATTTACAAAGCATATGCATCTGTAACAACTAATATACTAACAAAGTAAAGAGAAAGGGTAGCACATGTTCCCAGTATCCCTTCCCTCTTAGAAAAATATTTTTCCTCAAAGATTTAGATGTGGTAATTGGTGCTAAATCTAAAATAGTGGTTCTTATGTTGCATCCTCTGGTTGCATTCTATGCCACTAAATTAATACCTCTATGATGGAGTGGGAGAAAATTTAGTGTGTGTGCCTATCCAGGATTGCCTCTATCTCAAGAAAGATGGATCCTTCATTATCAAGTTCTAGTAAAATAATTTTCACTCTAATTTTTGTGCCAATAAAATTTTTTATCTAAAAGACATGAAATACTAGGTGAACTCAGGAAGAAGGTGGGAGATCCAATTTATAAGCAACCAACCAAATCTTTTGGAGAACCTTATATGGCCCATGGAACTTGGGAGCCAACTTATGATGCCCTTTGAGTTTTAGGGAGGATTGATTGTATGGATATATGTGAATAAAAACCATATCACCTACTTGAAAATTTCACATATAACAGTGATGATCAACCTATTATTTCATTCTATTTTGTGCCATATGAATATTTTCCTGTAAGGTGCTAAGGATATGATCCTAAGTTTGGAGAATCATGTTGACTGCATGAACTTGTGAACTATTGGGGGTGTATAGAAGGAACATTGGTGGTACTTGACCATATACTACTTCATATGGTGTCATTTTAGTTAAAGTGTGGTAGGAGGTATTGTACCACCATTCATCGAGAGGGAGCCACTTTGCCCACTATGTTGTCATTCTGAGGAAAGCAATGAAGGAAATTTTTCAAGCATTTATTAACAATTTTAGTCTATCTATCTATTTAGGGATGATACCTATAACTCATATTTAGTTGGGTGCCAATGAATCTAAATAGTTATATCCAAAAATAGCTGGTGGAGGTTGCATAATGATCTGAGATAATGGAAGAAGAAATGTTATGAAGATAAAATATTTGGTCCAAGAAAATTCATATGACTATGGAGGTGATATAGGGAATAAAAATGAATATATTTGGAGAGGTGATCAACCAAAACCAAGATCACTATTTTTCCTCCATATTTAGGGAGTAATATTTTGAGCAACTCAAGAATGAGTGTTGTTTCAACCTTGTTGCATTGGTAGGTATCACATTCAACCACCATCTATTAAATACCTTTTTTATTCCCTTCCAAAATAAGTTGTGTCATGCCTGATCATAAGTTTTGAACAACCATGAGTGCCCTATGGATAGAGAAGCATGAAGTTCATAAAATACAACCCGATAAAGATTTGTTCTCTAGGGAAACACGAGATGGCCCTTGTATCATAGAAAATAACCATCCCAAGAATAATGCAGTATGATAAAGGGGTTAGCAGCCAATTATTGAATGATTTGAGAGAATGATAAGTTATTGACATAAATCTAATGTACAACATCCAACCAATTTAAAATAGGCATAAAAATAGATGAAAGGGAAGCTTGGTCCATAAATGTGCAAGATAGAACATCAACCACAATATTATCCTTACCCTTTTGGTAAGTGATTTCATAGTGATAACACATAAGTTTGTTGACCCATTTATATTGTGATGGGGTAGAGACCCATTATTCTAGGATATATTTTAGACTATGGTGATCAATTTGGATGCAAAAATGACTCCTTAGTAGGTATGGCTACCACTTCTGTACTACATGTAAAATGGCCATTATTTCCTTCTCATAAGTAGAGAGTACTAAATTATTGCTAGAAAGGGATTTATTAGTGAATGCAATGGGGCATCATTATTTGAGGAGAACAACACCAAGTCCATTTCCACAAGCATCACTCTCAATAGTGAAGGTCTTGTCAAAATCTAGCATAACTATAATAGGTGTAGTATACATAGCTTGTTTCAATTATTCAAATGCTCACTTAGAAAATTATGACTATATAAAATAATCATTTTTCAACAAAGATATTAGTGAAACTATAATATTCTCATAATCCTTGATAAACTTGTGATGGTATCTAGTTAGGCCCAAAAAACCATGGAGGCTCTTAATTGTCTGAAGATGAGGCCAATTTGTCATGATAGCTATTTTTTGGGGATCCACTAAACCCTTTCGGCTGAAATAATATGATTGAGATACTCCACTTCATCCTAGAAAAAATCACATTTAGATTGTTTTACATAGAGATGATGATCAGAGAGAAGTTGTAGTGTGAGCTCTAAATGTTGGAGATGCTTAGACCATGTTTTATTATATATGAATTTATCATCAAAGAAGACCATAATGAATTTTCATATGTAGGGCCACGATATTTTATTTATCAATACATAAAATGTTGGAGTATTAGTGAGGCTAAAGGGCATGACCAAAAACTCATAGTTGTCATCATGCATGTAAAAAGTTGTTTTAGGGATATCATCCTCATGAAGTTAGATATGGTGATATCCATAGTGGAGATCTAACTTGGATAAATCATAAGTACCATGATTATCATCAAGAAGCTCATTAATAATACGGATTGGAAACTTATACTTGATTTTGATGTGATTAAGTGCTTGAAATTCAATGCAAAGGCACCATGACCCATCATTTTTTGGACAAGGAGAACTAGGGAAGAATATGGGCTGGTATTGGGGTGAATAATGCCTTACTTCAGTAAGTCTAGAATGAGCATATCAATATCTATCTTTCATTAAAATGGGTAGTGATAGGGCTTGATGTTGGGAGGAATCCTTACAAGAAAGAGTTGAATATGGTGGTCCTCTGGCCATGAGGGTGTCAATCCCACTGGTTTGGAAAAGACATATGTATACCTATGTAAAACAATTTGTATATTAGGAGTAGTGGAGATTGTTGATGGTTACATTTGAATAGAATGGAGACGGTTAATGATGTTGTGTGAATTATTCTTAAGAAGTTTTTCCATGTGATGTGAACTTATGATGTTGAGAGACCTTGGGTGTAAGACTTTCAATGTGTGTTTTTTCCCATTGTCTAAAAACTACATCCAAAGTTTAGAAAAATCCCATAAGATGGGTCCAAGTGTGTGTAACCATTAGGCTCACAAAACAACATCACATCCACCTAAGGGCAAGGCAAACATGTTGGAGTGCAAGTTATAAAGTATAATATAGATATGCACATTATGACACTTACCTTTTTAAGGTAATTTTCCCTCATTAAAAATCATGACTTCAAAGTTGAATCAAGGATGGACAAAACAATTAGCCTATTTAGTGATCTAAGGGTCAATGAAGTTATGAATACTAATTGAATCAATGAGTATTATGAGAGGGATCTTCTTGAAGTAACCCCTAACCCACATAGCTTATGGGGTGGTGACTCTTACTAAGTCATAGAGGGAGATCTTTAGTTGGTCTTCCTAAGAAGCAGGTTCCATAATTAGTTGAGCTTCTTTTGGATCATCTGTTGTATCCTGAGCATCTTCCCAAACTTCAATTTTGGGTGAAGAGTCCACATCTAGTAATTAGAGTTCTTATTCGACATATCAATTCCCTTGAGTAAATTTGTCATCATAATTATACAAAAATATTTTTTATCTATGTGCTCACATCTTTGCTTTAGTCAAATGCTTGATAGGATTATTTCTTGGGGCTGCCATTGTTTGAGATCGGTGTGGAGTTGTATTTATGAATGGAGTAAAATTAGGTTTGAATCACTACTAAGTTGTGATCTTATCCTCTTCTAACTTATCCAACCCTAGGGATTCTATCATCATGTTGAGATGGAACATTTTGACCATAGATCGAATTGTATCCTTTAGTCCACTAATAAAGCAACTCCTAAAGAATTCATAGAATAATCCCTCTATGTGATTGACTAGTTTTTTAAATTTTGTTTATTATTCTATCATGGTTCTTATTTGGTGAAGTTTAGTGAGTGTGTTGATGATGTAAATTATACCATCAATGAATTAACCCTTTCTCCTATCACGAAGGTCAAGGTGGAATCATACCAATCTAATCATAGAGTTCTAAAGGTTCAATAATGATCATAAAGATAAGAAGGTATTTTTATAAGTTTTGAGAAATAATCAATAAGTCATCAGATATAACATATTCCATTATAACATTTATAAATCCACTTTATCAATTCATGAATTACTTTAGATAAAAATCTATAATCTATTCTATCTGACAGATAAAACCTATGAATTAGATAATCTCTTAAAGAACAAAACCTTGAATCAGTAAGTAAATATTCAAGTAATATATTGCTTCTTGCTAACATATTTTCTAAGCCAAACCTCAAAATATAAACCAAAGATATAAAGAAAAAAATTTGATAAAAGATAAATATTTTCAAGATCAAACCTAGCAAACTCAAGAAACACAACAAAAAACAACCATCAAACAAACTAAAAAAAGAAACAAAGAACAACTAAGTTAGGAAAAGGATAAAAACTAACTAAAACAACTAAGTCTAAACTAAGAAATAATGTAAAATAAGAAAAATATCAAGGGCTAAAGGTCAAATAAACTATACTAAGACTAAAATTAGACTCAAATTAAACTATCTAAGAAACAACTAAGCAACAAATCTAACTCTAAAATAGAAATAAGATAGAAGACTGAAATCTAAAAAAACTCAAATCTAATCTATGGTTACAACTAATAATAACTTACAACTATAAGAAAAATTATAAGAAAAGTCTAATCAAAATCTTGATATATTACATTATTTGATCTAAGAAAGAAAATAAAATATTAATCCAAGAAACTAAGAACTAAATCATAGACAAAAATAGAAACTAAATTAAGAAAATATGAAAGATAAACTATATTAAAATTAGAGTTAGTGTAAAGTATAATAAAATACATGAGTCTCAAAGGAGAGTAATCTTATCAGAAAAAAGAGATTTTATTGAGAAAAAACAATATATTTCTTTACAATAACTTGAGTGACAACTTTACAATCAAAATAGATTAATGAAATGTCACAAACTAGTAAAGTGTTCATCATTATTCAGGTTGAGTACTTAAAACTTACACATAGGACTACAAATAGAAATCATCAAAAGATGTTAAGCTAGGCAATTTTCAAATAATCTATTATAAATTATAATAAAAAATTGGATATACATGTGTTACCTAAGCAATTACTCAACCATCAGATAAAGTACCATTGGGTCCATTTGCAAAATTTGTACTATATCAAATAAGTTACATAAAAAAATAGAGAGATGAATGATTGACTTCACAAAATATAAAAGTCCTCAATACCTATTGTTCTTTTATCTCCAAATGAGTCCTTGATCTCCTTTTATGCTTCAAACTTAGTTGAAAAATAAGTTATAACTTTAATTAGTTAATAGTTTATGTTCACTAATTGACTTTTAAAAGTCAATTAAGTATAAATATTTATTGGTTAAAGGAATATTTAACTAAGACTTAAAAATTCTTAGTTGATCACATTTTTAAATATAGACTAGGTACTAATCTTAATGGGTGGAGACCCTCATCAAATAACAATATAATAGAATACATATTTTAACTATAAAAAAGAGAAATCAAGGATTAATAAAATTACATTTATATTATACCATAATTCACGTCAAAAATAAATTAAGCATATATATTTAAGTCAAAATAAAGTCTATTGTATGTCCAAAATATTATCATCAAGGCTATCAAAAATTTGAAGTTAAAGTAGTCAACTGAAAATGAAAAGTTGTCATGAAAAAGTTTAACTAAAACAAAGTCAACCCTAGAGGTCCAATAATCATCTGAGTTTGATAGTATTTCAATCATACGCTTATCTTGTGCATTAATATACACATTATATTCCATCTCTGTAGTAGTAAACTACACCAACCTTGTCCCAAAGTCACGTGTGCTATCATCAACTTTTGACTTGATTCTTTTCAACATTCTGATCTCCATAGGAGTATCAAGTTCAATTTCACTTTTACCTCTTTTTCCTACAATATTTTTCTCTGTAGTGTAAGGGGGAACATCCAATGTTTTTTTCCTACCATCAGAACCATGTATATCCAAATTCAAATTTTTGGATCCAAAGATAGGCTCACAATGGGATGAAGTCATACCTAACCTTTTACCTTTCATAGCTCTTGATGAGAAGGTGAAGGTTCATCTGAAGGAATGGCCATATTTACATAGTTTTTGGTATGGACTATCTAAATTTTAAGTTGGGTGGCCTGATTGATAGGATTAAGTTAAATAGATAGATAAATTCTTTCAAGGGACTAAATTGGAAGGTGTTGTGGATTATCTTCTAGGTGATGGGAAAAACTACTTTGCAAAGGGGTTCTTGCTCCAAACCGACAACCATAAAAACCTTTGTTTCCTCTATGATATTTATTGACTAGATTAAAGGGTACATTATTCAAGATATTTCAAAATTAAGAATTTAAAGCATCAAAATATCTAGATATCCTGTTACCCCTATGAAATATGGGACCAAATATTCTTGTACGAAAACTGCCTATAAGATTAGGATTAGGTTGACTAATACTAATACAAAAATTATTTTCCAAACCACTGTCATTAGTGATCCTATTATAACCATGCTAATCCCATCCAATTTTTTTGAAATAATTTGAAATAAAATCAAAATTTTAAGACTGCAAATCAACAAGAGTTCATAAAGATACAGGACTAATTATCTAATATAGAGCCACCTTTCATAAAATTGAATTGAATTGACTTCACAAACTAAAAAAAGTTATAACTATATCAAATACCAACTGAGTTATCATAATTCATAATAACATAATTGTATTTCATAAAAATCCTAATAACTTTCATGAATTTTCTATCTCCATTAGCTCAACTATAAACTAAACCATTCCAAGAAAAAAATCAACATAATATTTTCAAATTGAAATCATCAAATGATATCTGAAATATAGATTATTGTCTCAAAATATAATCCCTACATGAATTTAAATGGAGAAACAATATGAGTTATTCAAGTAACTATTATTTCCACATCTATTCTCAAAATTAAAGTCATGAATTCAATTCTGAGGTGAAGTTTCAATAAAAACATCATTTTATTTCTTTATTTTATCCAACCCTCTTAATTCAATACTAAAAACTAGCAGATAAAATTTATGACTTCAGAACCATCATACTTATATTTGATCTTTTTTGAAATATCAATTTCTATAATGGCTGACTGTATCTATTGAAAATTTTCTATAAAAACCTTCTTATATCACACTAAACAAATAGATATAAATTGTCTCCTCAAAAACAAAGTTTGGGTTACTTGAATGCAAACAAGCTTTTATAAATTCAATATCTTTTAAATCCCAGATAATCAAGACAAGTAAGATCAATAGCCTATAATATGAACACATTCATGTTACCTCAAAAGCTATCATATCTCAATCACAAATATATGCAAACTTTCTTTGAAACTGGAACTAATATGCATGCATGGTAACCTATCAAATACCCATACATAAAAATGAATAGAATTTATAACCCTAAGATTCAACCAAACCCTTTGAAGCTATTTTAGATACTATCAAATATTCATATTAAATCATACGTGAATATCTATAGGTAGAATTTATTTTCAAAATTTTAAAATAACCCGACAAATCTAGAAAAAGACTAGAAAAACTTATTTTTGTATTAAAAATTTAATAGACTTATTCCATAATATGCATGTAACTCTATGTCAAGAAAATGAAAATGCATGCACCATAACCTCTTTCAACAAAAACCAAACCATGTCAAAACTAGAAAGTTTTATCATCCCTATGCATGAGAAAAGATAATCAAACTGGGTAACCATTCGTCTTCAAAATATTAACACATAGTAAAATCATTTGATCAAATATCAAGGAATTAAACATGTTGAGCCATTTTCATAAAGTTAAAGGTTAGATATAAACTTTCAACTGTAATATCCCATAATATCATATTTTTGAACTAAATATTTAAACAAAAACCTTTTAAGATTGTATTATTCTTAAATATGCCATTAAACATATATGAGCTTATTTGCATGCATGTAAATAATAACAAAAAAACCTCAACCTTTTTTTATTTTCACCATATATACAAACTACACACAACTAACAATATCTCTAACCATACATGTAGCAATCTCTTATATATATTTAGGAAAATCTTCAAAAACATCTCAAACCATTTACATACAGACAGATTTATAAAAATTTCTTACATTTTTTCATGAAACTATTCAAAAATAACTTAGAGTTTTCATGAATTCCCACGTAGACTAAAATTTAGTCTATTCATGTAACTAAAGAATGATTTCTTTCATATTATTGTAATTTTATTTAAAAACACCACATATAACTTCCAAATTTATTCTAACTTGTATGAAACATAGCTGGCTATGCACCTTAAAGATTTTCTACCTAATATCCTTGACAAATCCTTATCTATATCCTCTAAAACCCAATCAACCAGAGATCTACTTCTAAAAAAATCTTGCCAAAAAATGAACAAAAACTAAGAAAATGAACACTTATATCTACTACCTCTCCACCGTAACCAACAAGATTACATGCTCAAATCTTATTGATTCATGTTTAACTAAGTGTACTTTAGTGATCCTATCAAATTTACTATCGAAATATCCAAATTTAGTTTTTACTAATCCTTCATACCAAAACTTAACTAACCTCTACAAATTTAGGCATATGTGAATTTAATTAAATTCACTTTACCACCAAATCTCCATGAGGATCTTGAAGCATCATAAATTTGTTTTGTATTAAATGTTCATACCAACTCAGCATGCCATGATGGATCATGTTTCCATTTGAAACCATCTCATTACTAATGAAAACATTGAATATATTTTACAATCAACCCATCAACCTTAGACTTAGGTAAATACATATTCCACAATGAACACTTATATTTTGCCAATGCCTAAGATTTAACACCATGACCCAAATGGTCTAAAACCATGCCATTAGAAATTAGGAATATTGATCCTAAAGTAATTTAGATATTTAGAAAAAGAGATATCAGCTTAAGTTTTAGGCTTAATAAAAATTTGATCATTAGTAACTTAGCAATAGGGTATAAAATTAAACAATTAGGGCCTAAGACTTCTTTGATATTTTCACAAGTTAAGTCAGACATAAACCAAATTTAGTATACCAATAACTTAAATGTCTATTGGATGACAAAATCAATATGACTGTTCCATTATATCTGTGACTTCATAAAGTGTTTCCAAAAAGAAATGGATTGTTTCAACAACTTATTATTTTTAAAAACTATGATAATCTTCATGAATTCCCATTATCTATTTTGAACCAAGAATCATATTACTCAATATGTCATATTGTTCAAATGATTAAACTAAAATAATAACCCAAACAATAATGAAAATGTATATTCAATAAAATCTAATATATGTACTACTAATTTTGTAAACAATTCCAACTAAAAATAATCTCAAAATATACTTTAACTAAAAATCAAGATAACTGATCTCACACACACACACACACACACACACACACACACACACACACACACACACACACACACACACACACACACACACACACATGCATATTTTATTCATTAATTTATCATGATTTTTGAAATCACCTAGAAATATAGCCTAGAATTATTTAACCAATTATTATCATTTCATAATAAATAATATTGATCTAAATTTAATATTAATTAATCAGGTCCCCAACACAGTTTTAGATTTCATGACTAGGTCATTTCTATGGAAAAAAAGTATTTATTTTAGAAAAATTGAGGGGTTTGAAAAATAGGCATAAAACTAGAGATCTTGCTAGTTGGTTTTGTGTAATAAAATTGAGTAGTAATAAATTGCCTATTAATAATGACATAATCTTAAGAGTGTGATCCAAGAAAATCATTTCTCAAGTAACTAAGCATGAACCCATTTTCATAATAAATTTTAGAAAGGGATGAATTGTTCGGCTAGCATGACATGAAGAAAGGAAAATATATAACAGGGAAGTTCTAGCTATATGTACAATCTAATACAAATTTCTTAAGTAAAAATTCTGAAAATGAAGTAACACTTTAACAACTAAATACAACTCAACATATATTATTCATTTATTATAAAAACTGAATTTGTAAGAGTGACTTCTGAAAATGAATGATACTTATAGTAAATTTGCATCTTCCATGTAATCTTCCTTCACAATGTGACATTTCTCCATTTACAACATTTCATTGATCATTTCAAAATCAAAGTAAAACAAAGATAAAAAATAAATCAAAATAGAAACAACAAACCAAAGGGAAAAGAATGGAACAACAGATGAAAAGAAAGCAAAAAACAAATCAAATCAAAAAGAAAGTAGAAAATGAAGCAATCAAAATAAATTAAAAGGTAACTAATCATTAAATAGTTTTAAATGATGGCCATTAACTGAGTACTGTAAAAAATTTCCTTCAATATCTTCTAAATGAAAAGCATTGTTTTCAATAACTATGACAATTATATAAGATCTAAGCCATAATAAATCAAACTTGTGATGTTTTCTAGGATCTTCGTGGGCTTTATCCTAATATAAGGCTAGATCACTAATATTAAAATTTTTGTTAAAAACTTTTCTATCAAATAAATTCTTTAATTTTTTCTTAGCTCTTTATAATTTTTGTAATGTTGTTACTTTAGATTCGTCAAGAGCCATTAAGTCATGGAATCTTTGTTTAACTAAATTTGTATCTTTAGCTACATATTGTAAAGTGGTTCTAGCTAAAAAAATATGAAGTTCTGTTGGAAGGGTAGCCTCAAACCCATATGCTAACATAAAAGATGAATAACTATTTGCTACTTAATAATAGTCCCATCAATCCATAAATCTTCAAAAATTTTGAGATGCTAATTTATTTTATTATCACAAACTAGTTTCTTCATAATTGAAATTAGATTTTTATTTGTAGACTCAGCTTGCTCATTACCTTGAGGATAATACTTAGATGAATGACTAGAAATAATAGATTATTTTACTAAAAATTCTAAAAATTCATTAGAAATAAATTGAGGTCCATTATCTAAAATAATCTTGTAAGGAACTCCAAATCTAGAAAAAAAAATTATTTTCTAAGAAAGAGATTACTTCACATGTTACCGAACTCTTAAGTGCCTTGGCTTCAAGCCATCTAGTGAAATAATCTGTGGCCATTAAAATATATCTATGACATATAAATGAAAGTAGGTGAATATCTGAAAAAAATTCAATGCCCCATTTTATAAAATATTTTTCAATAATAACATGATTTAAAGGCATTGTAGGCAATTTATATCTTCCAACAAATAATTGACAAGGCATGCAAGAACAAACCAACTTATAAGTATCCTAAAATAGATTAGGCCAATAATATATTGCTCTAAGAATATTATAATTGGTTGTTTTTGCAGCATAATGTCTACCACAATTTCATTCATGGTAGCCTCTAAGAATTTTTTGTCTAATTATGTGTAAGACATCTCAACAAAACTCTCTCTCTATTACAATAAAATAGAAAGTTTTCTAATAAACATAAATTTAATGTTTTTAATCTTAAGGAACATCTTTGTTTTTTATCTAAGTTATTAGGATAGACCTGATTTTGAAAATAATAAACTAATTCATGGTCCAATCATCTTCAACCAAAAAATAGTCTCATTCATTCATTTTGAGACCAAACTTAAATTTTTTTAGGAAAATCAGCAATCTTCATGGTCTTTAAATTTGGTTTTTCATTTAAGTTTTCATCAACTAACATAAGTAAAATATTAATATCTGAAGAAGCATTTTTAGCTAAGTGTTTTTTTAATTCATTACCTTTGATTATTTTGTAAGTTTTAAATTCAAGATCAAATTCTTGAATGCATAAAATTCACGTAGCAAGCCTTCCTTAAATGATTGGTTATTTCAAAAGATAAGACAAAATAGGTACATTAGATTGTAAAATAATTTTTTTTATCATCAATAAATATTAAAATTTAATTAAATATAAAAATAATGAGAAAATGAATTTTTTAATAAAGGGATACCTGGTTTCTACATTTTTTATAATTTGACTCATATAATCAATTAGTTTTTATTCATTATTTTCAAATTCTTGAGTTATTATAGCTTTAATAAATTCTTATGTAGAATTAGCATAAATAATAAATGCTTTATTCAAATCAAGTTTAGTAAGAATAAGAGCACTTGAAATGGAATCTTTAACATAATTAAAAGCTAACTCAATATTTTCATCTTAAGTATATAACTTATCTTTCTTAAGTAAGATTTACAATGGATTAGATTCAAAGAAATACCAATTTTATACACCATGTCAAAACTTCACAAAGATGGTCTAAATTTTTTTTCCTCTTCTTAGAATGAATGTTGAGTCTATCTAAATAAACCTAAATTACAATAGCAATCAAATCATCAAAAGCAACATGCATAACTCTTTAAAAAGTAGTACTTGCATTCATGAATCCAAAAGGTATTCTATTATAAGTGAAAGTACTTCTATGAGTAGTGAATGTAGTTTTATGTCTATCTTCAAGATTTATAAAAATATAATTATAATAAAAAAATGTCTATAAAGATATCATTTTTGATCTTATAATCTGTTGCAAAATATGATCTATGCTTGGTAAAAGAAAATTATCTTTAACACTAGATTTATTTAGATATCTAAAATCAACACATAATCTAATGTCACTATTTTTCTTCTCAACTAGAATTATATTAGCTACCCATTCTAAATATGTTATAGGAAAAATGACACTAGCATCAATCATCTTATCCAACTCTTTGTTTATGGTGTTTTATAACAAAAGGTTGATTCTTCATATATTTTTTTACTAACAGGTTTGACACCAGACTTAATAGGTATATCATGTTTAATATTTTTAATATAATAATATTTAAGATATTTATATGACCAGGTAAAAACATCAATTAATTCCTTAAATAATTTAATAAATCTAATTTTCTCATTAACAGTAACTTAAATTCCTAAATAAACATATTTTGGATCTTTTTTAGTTCCTAAATTGATAGGAATGGTCTCACCTATGATTCTCCTTGATGGTTGTTTTGTTCTAGAGATTTTAGGTTGATAATTAAGCATGAACATATATTCTAAACTCACCAAACTAGGATGTAATATGTTAGTACTTATTTGTAAATAATCTCCATAATTTAACACATAATTATTATGATAGAAATAATTGTCTTTAATGAAAGAATCTATATGTTTGTCATAGCTAAACAAAATCCAACTATCATTTAAATAAATAATCTTAGGATGAAAAATTTTAGTAAAAGAGAAGTCAGTAGTAGGTTCAATCTCACTTACAATTGGATTGGCTACATAAATAACAAGTTTATCATCTCTAATATTGAATTCTCTAAAAATATTTGTAATGTTAAAATCCTTAAAATTTTCAAGTAATGACCACAAATTTTATGTTTAATGATATATATGAGTTTTATTAGTCTTATAAATCTTATGAACTTGTCTAACAACTAACTTTGAATCTCCAAAGACTTCTAAATGCTTAATGTTCAGTTCTATGGCCTATTCCAATCTTAAACATAATGCTTCAAATTATACCATGTCATTAGTATTTTCAAATGACAAATTGAATGCATAACATATTTTTTTACCTATATGATAAATTAGACAAATTTTAACACCATTATCTTATTGAGAGCAAGCTCCATCAAAGTAAAGTGACCATAAAATGGTCTTTTCAAATATTTTTTCATGTTGATTTTTTAGTTCATCTAAATTCAGTAATTCATAAGTCCCAATTCTAGTTTTGATATATTAGAAGAAGAAGGTGACTCAATAGGTGTACTAGACAATTTTTTTCTTTTTATGAAAGCAATTCATTATTAACAAGAACCCATGTTATATTTTTCCTAACAAAAACTTCAGTTGCTTTAGATCAATCTCTTCCCAATAACATTACATAATTATTAAGAATATCCAACACTTAGACATTAGTCATGCATCTAATTATATCATATTGTGAAATTTTAATGACTATGTCATAAAACATACCACAACTCTTAGTTTATCTAGAATCAAAACCAATAAGTTTCCTAGTATCCACTTCATAAGATATAGTTAATTGATCTGCAATGAATTTAGGTATAATATTTCTTGAGGTACCCATATCTAAGATACAATTATGAATTATTTTATTATAAATTTTAACTATAACATAAAAAAGAGGAATGTAATCAGTAGGAGGGTCCAAATGCTTAGAATAAATATATTCATTATTGCTTTCTTCTTATAAGTCTACATCATTTCTAGGGTTCTTAACAACTTTATTGATCTTATCAAGCTATCTTGAAAGACTAGCTACCTATAGTAAAGAGAATCCATCTTTAATTATTTACAAATAGTCAATTATGTTATAAGTTTTATCATCAATTTGTCCAAAATATTTAGGATTATAATGATGATATTGACTATTATTATATCCAATTAAGAAAGGAATATTTTGAGCAACATTATCATTTGAATTATTAGCATTATTCTAAATTGTTTTTATTTTATCGTTATAAAAAGATTTATCATTTGCTATTTTATTATTATGAGAAGAGCTATAATCCTTATTTATATTATTCACAACATAGTTATTCTCATTTTCTGATGGATCATCAGGACTGTTTATATTATACACTAGATCTTCAAATATTTCATCTTTTTCATGAATTTTTTTCTTAAACTTAAGAACAACAAGACATGTATCTAGATTATGATCTAATTCAAAAATATTATAGTAATAATCACTATCATCATTTTTATCTTCTTAATTGTTTCTATTTGAGGAAGAAGTTTTATTATTTAGTTGTCTTTTAATAGTGACCAACTTATTACCTAGACTTTATATGGCTTTTAGAATTTCTGAATTATTTGAATTCAAGCCTATGGAAAACCTTTCTTTAATTCCAATGATTTTAATATTTTTTTTCATATTCAATACATAATGTTATAATTTCATTATATACTATAATATATCTATATTCAAGAGACATTTTATATTTTAAAGGCAAAGTAGTAAAAAAATAAAGTCTAGATAACTTTTTAGAAAGTCTAAGATCACGTGGGATCTTTAGATATAACTTAGTGAACCTAGCAATGAAATGATAAATGGTCTCACCTGGATCAAGAGAAAATTTTTCAAGGTCATTAACTAGATCAAAATATTCTTTATCTTTTCCAAAGGACAACTCTAGCCAATCTTCGATAACTCTCCAAGTACCAATAATCTTGGTAAGCAAACTAATAAATGTTTGGTAAACTTTTAATTCAAGTGTCTAGAAAAAAAGTCTTAAGCAAATATTTTCACTTGTTATTCCAAGAGTAACACAAACTAATCTAAAAACTTCTAAATGATCTTCCCAAGATTCTCTAGGAGTAATAGAAAACATTCAAACCCTTTAAGAGAAGGTAACTTACTAGGGTAGTTTCCAACATTAATTAGATTTGTAAAAATTCATGGAGTTATAGTTATCTATTGTTATACTTGGACTTATTTTTCATATTCACCTTCAATGATATCATCTTTTTCTCTATTATTTTTCAACCCATGAATTATATCCTATATTCTCTACTCTACTTGAACTTTTCGTTATTCTCCCATTAGACGTTTTAGCATTCTCTACCTAAATTGATTGATTATTTTGAAATTGATGTACTTAATCTAATTGTGTATTTGTAATAGTTGTTTTAGAAATTAAAAAAAATCATAAAATAAAAAATAATTAGAAAGACAACGAGTTCTAGGCCTAAGATTAGCATCTAAAACTCTTAACTCTATCTTCTTGAATTCTTCTATTCAAATTTATAATGTCTCATTGAGTTTCATGTGTAAGATTTAAATACCAATCAGTTTCATATTCTGTAGTTTCTTTTTCTTGGCTTATGGCTTAAATGACTTGATAGAGATTTTTGGGGTGATTATACCATGCCTAACATATTAGATTAAAATAAAAATCAACTTGATCATCTTCAATATTAATTATAGGTTGAATAATAGGAGGTTATTGTCCTCAAAGTACCATGAGTAAGAAGAAAAACTTAAAACAAATCAAATTTTTAAACAAATCTCTCCAATAGAGTCGCCAAATTTATTGATGAATATTATACCATTAATGAATCAACCCTTTCACTTATCATGAAGGTTAAGGTGAAATCTTACCAGTCTAATCGTGGAATTCTAAAGTTTCAATAATGATCCTAAAAATATGAGGTTTTTTTAATAAGTTTTAAAAAATAATCAATAAGTTATCAAATATAAAATATTCTATTATAACATTCTAAAATCCACTTTATCAAATCATGAATTAGTTTAGATAAGAATTTATAATCTATTCTATCTGACAGAGAAAATCTATGAATTAGATAATCTCTTGAAGAATAGAAACCTAATTCAGTAAGTAAATATTCAAGTAATATCTTTCTTCTTTTTGAAATATTTTTCAAGTCAAACCTCAAAAAATAAACCATAAATATAAAGAAATAAATTTCAGAAAAGATAGATATTCAATCAAGTAAATATCAAACCAAGCAAACTCAAGAAACATAACAAACAATAACTATCAAACAAACTAAAGAAAAGAAACAAAGAACAACTAAGATAAGAAAAGGACAAAAACTAATTAAAATAACTAGGTCTAAACTAAGAAACAACATAAAATAAGAAAAATATCAAGGGCTAAAGGTAAAATAAATTGAACTAAGACTAAACCTAGACTTGAATTAAACCAACTATATAATAAACAAATAAGCAACAAATCTAACTCTAAAACATAACTAAAACAAAAGACTAAAATTTAAAAGAACTCAAAATCTAATCTATGGCTACAACTAATAAGAACTTAAAACTATAAAAAAAAATTTAAGAAAAGTTTAATCAAAATATTGAGCTTTAAACTATTTAGTCTAAAAAAGAAAATAAAATATTAATCTAAGAAACTAACTAAGAACTAAAACAAAAATAATACAAGAAATTAAATTAAGAGACAAAAATAGAAAATAAATTAAGAAGTTATTTAAGATAAATTATATTAAAATTAGAGTTAGTATAAAGTACAACAAAGTGTGTGAATCTCAAAGGAGATTTGTCTTAGTAGAAAATAGAGATTTTATTAAGAAAAAGCAACATCTTTATTTACAATAACTTGAGTGATAACTTTACGATCAAAATAGATCAATGAAATGTTGTAAAATAAAAAATTGTTCATCATTATTAGGTTGAATACTTGGAATATTCACATAGGACTGCAAACAACAATCATCAAAAGACATTAAGCTTGAAAATCTTTAAGTAATCTATCATAAATTATAATAATAAAAATGGATATTCTTGTGTTTCCTAAGCAATTACTAAACATCAGATAAAGTACCACTGGGTTCATCTAAAAAAATTGTACTATCTTAAAGAAGCTACACGTAAAGAAGAGAGATGAATGATTGACTTCACATAATGTATAAGTCATAAATACTTGTTTTTCTATCTCTAAATGAGTCCTTTATCTCCTTTTATGAGTCAAACTTGGTTGAAAAATAAGTTATAACTAAATTTATTTAGTTATTAGTTTATGTTAACTACTTGAATTTTAAAATTCAATCAATTATAAACAATTATTAATTATAAGAATATTTAATTAAGACTTAAAAAATTTTAATTGATCTAGTTTTTAAATATAAACCATGTACTAACCTTAATGGGTGGGGACACTAATCAAATAACAATATAATAGAATACATATTTCAACTATAAAAAAGAGAAATCAAGGATTAATAAAATTTCATTTATATTATACCATAATGCATGCCAAAAATAACTTAAGCATATATATTTATGTCAAAATTAAGTTTGTTGTATCTCCAAAATATTATCATCAAGACTATCAAAAATCTGAAGTTAAAGTAGCCAATTAAAAATGAAAATTTTTACCATGAAAAAGTTTAGCTAAAACAAAGTTAACCCTTAGAGGTCCAATAATCATCTAACTTCAAGAGTACTTCAATCATAGGCTTATCTTGTGAATTAAGATACACACTATATTCCATCTCTATAGTAGGAAACTGAACCAACCTTGTCCCAAAGTTACTTGTGTTATCATCAACTTCCAACTTGATTCTTTTCAACATTCTGACCTCCATATGAGTATCAGGTTTAGGTTTAATTTCAGCTCTTTTTCATGTAATATTTTTCTCTATAATGGAAGGGACAACATGTAATATCTTTCTCCTACTAGCATAACCATGCATTCTCAAATTCAACTTTTTATATCCCAAGCTAGGCTCACTATGGAATGAATTTAGACCTAATATTTTACCTTTTATAACAACCTCTCAGTGATAAGGTGAAGGTTTATCTTAAGGAATGGACAAATTTACATAGTTTTTGATGTGGACTATCTTAATTTCAAGATGGATAGCCTAATTGATAGGATTAAGTTTAACAATTGACTGAATTCTTTTAGGGGATTGAATTGGAAGGTGTTCTGGATTATTTTATAGACGACAGGAATAACTAATTTGTGAAGGGGTTATTTCTCTAAGCCTATGTCCATAAAATTTTCATTTCACCTATGGCCTCTATTGATTGGATTAAATAGAAAATTATTTAAGACATTCCAAAATTTAGGATCTGAAGCATCAAAAGGTATAAACATCCTAGTGTTCTCACAGAATCTACGACCAAATATTCTTGCACAAAAACCAACTCTAGGATAGGATTATGTTAATTAATATTACTATTAGAATTATTTTCCCAACCCCTATCATCACTGCTCCTAGTAGAATCATTTTTATCTCATCTAGACACTTTGAAAAAATCTGAAATAAACTCAAAATTTTAAGACTGCAAATCTACAAGAGTTAAAAAATATACAAGACTAAATATCCAATACACAATCATCTTTCATAAAATTGAACTAAATTGACTTCACAAATTGAAAAAAGTTATAACTATATCAAATACTAACTAAGTTAACATAATTCATAATAACATCATTTTATTTCATAAAAATCCTAATGACTTTCATGATTCTTTTATCCATCAAATCAACTATAAACCAAACCATTCCAAAATAGAATTTTACAACATAATATTTTTGTAGAGTAAAAAATACTCTACATTTTATTTTGATTTCAATTGTGTGCTGCAAATTTTTGTCGCTACACATTTTGGTTCAAGACAGTGAAGTTTTTGACTCAGAGCGTGGGCTCAAATTTCTTGTTGCCTAAATTTTGTCTAAGTGTTAAAATCATGCAGAAGCTGCTAAGTGTCATCGGCTAAGGCACATTTCATAATTTATATAAGTTGGTCAAAATGTGCCACATGTCCCATAGTAACTCAGTGGAGTGCAACAAGTGTCGGCATTGACATCTCATGTTTCTTATACATTTTAAAAGCTTCTTTTCAATAAGCTTTTCTCAGGATCAAGCGGAAGGCACCAAGTGGAAACTATGGAAGGTTTCAAAATGATTTTATAAAAGAAACAAAAGATGCCACGTATCCCTAGCTAAAGAAAGTAGAAGTTGTCACATGTCAACATTTGCAATATCTTCACTTTGTTTCATAGATAAGTAAAGACTGTGGTGGGTCCTAGGTTTTGTTTCTGAGGTAAGCAAAAGCCACCAAATGTAACCATCTATATAAATATGAAATGAGGCCAAAATGATTCTATAGTATAGACAGAGTGATGCAGAGACCAACAAGTGTCACCTTTCACTGGATTCTCAAAAGATAGCTAAAAGCAGTAGAGACCACCACATATCCCTTGTTAAAGATGCACAAAAAGTGCCACCTGTCCCTATTCCCTTTTTGAAGTTACTCAGGCGAGAAGTGATATGGGTCCCATTTTATAGAAGTTGTTAAATTTTTAAAGAAGCAAACTGTGATAGATGTCAAGGATGAAACACTCCTGAGCAAAGACATAGTAAAGAGTATAGGTTATGAGGAAAGTGCCATGTGTCTTCAGTAAGTGTTGCAGAACATGCCATGTGTCATTTTACAGTGCCTCCTAAATAATAAGAAGGTTTTCAAGTAAAGTAAGGGAATCAACCAAGTTTCCTCTCCCGTTTGAAAGTGGGAAGCATCTTGGGTATTTATTTTGGCCAATGAACTTGCAGGAAGACAAAACATTTCAGATCTAAGAAATATCCTGTGTTAGACACTTCCAATTCAGTTAGAGTTCAGTTAGGCTGTTAGATTGGGAATGTGTAGACAATATACAACTAATCCAATGCTATAAATAAGGGTGCTAAGATCACTAGAATCATCATCAGAAGATAGAAAGAATTTTTTGTAAGAGATTTTTATCAAGAGTTTTTAGACTTTTTTAGCTGTGATTAGGGATATCATTGGCCTTTTTTTTGTTTTCTTGAGTTAGAAAGTTTTTATAACTATGCATGTTTCTATGCCTTTTATGAAACTAAAAATTAATGAGAATATTGAATTTTGTGCCTTTGTTTATATTCTCTGTGTCACTGCAAAAGTAGTCTAAGTTGTGAGCCTTTATTTCTATTGTTTTCATCTTTTACATTAATCATGCCTTGTTTGCTCTTTAATGTAATTAAATCTTGCATATAGCTTCATTGTGCTTAGAATCAAGGGTTGAATTAAATTTAGGTGCATCACCATAGTTAGAGTTTCTATAGTTGCACTTGTGTTTCTATTTAATTCCTATCCCTTTTCCCATTATACTCTTGATATAAAGAAGAGCCAACTTCTTTAAAATATGGAGGTTGTTTCAGGTTGCAAATCCCACATTCCTAAAACTTCCCATTGTTGGTGTTAGAAATAGTGCAATTTTAATCATCAACAGTTTTTTGGCACACCTGGTGGGACACCATCTTGATGTTTCTTTCAAGACCGTATGAACCAGAGAGCTACAAGGAGTCAGAGTTGTGGATTAATAACAAGATCTCAATCTACTGTAAATCTAGGTATTCTTTTTCCACAATTGGTGACTAGTCCAAGATAAAGAGTCAGTCATTTTATACCAATACGAAGATTAAATATGGGAGCTCCTATACCCCCAAGGAATTATGTAAGTTGGAACACTTGCAGTCTTTTGATCCTACCAATACCACTAGCCACTTGGGACCCTATTCCAATAAATGCCTTGAAAGCTCTACCTAAAGTTAGTGGGCAAGATTTCAAAACACCTGAAGAACATCTTCAGGATGTGTCTGATGTATGTGTTATACATGTGGTCACCTAGCAGAGTGTTTCCATAAGATTATTAGCAGCTTCTTTTATAGGAAAGGCTTTAGAATGGTCCAGATATTTGACCCCAAATACAATATCTACATGGGATCAACTTGGAGATCTTTTCTTTGAAATATTTGAAGAAAAAGGTGAGAAATATTCTCTGTTGCAAAAATTGATTACTATAAAAAGGGCACCATAAGAAACAATGACTAACTTCAATTCGATATTTCAAAGGACATGGAAAAGAATCCCTGCTACAACAAGACCATTACTAGGTATGGCTATAGTGTTTTATCTTAAGGCTTTAAATTTAGATATATCAGTCATGATTCAATCACTTGGAGGTCAGACTCTGCTAGAAGCTTATGACTATGTAGTCAGAGCTGAAAATAATTTAATATATGCTATAAAGTTGCCTCTAAGGTATCCCATACCCATGTTTCTAGAGATTACCTTACCATTGCCTCAAGAATCCCCTAATTCCATAGCCCCACCTATGTCTATATATAAATGTCCTCGACCACCTGTTAAAGAACTTGTCCCTGCCTAGCCATCTAAGATGGATGATATCAAGAACATCTTAAGGACATTTTTTAATGAGTTAATTAACATAAAGAGACAACATAATCCTTACCCTAGACCCCAATATCAAGGATATCAAGGAAATATATTTCCATCATAGCCAAACCAATATCAAGGTCCTCAAAGGCAAAATAACCTTCATCCAGCAAACCAATTAGTTATAGTCCCTACACCCTCACAGACTGTTCCCCTAAATCTAAATAAGGAGATTGTTCAAGGGCATAATAATTATGTGGATGGCACCAATGCCTAGTGTTTCCCTTGTAATAATGCTCATATACCTACATATTGTCCCATGGGTAATCTACAATAATAGGTAGTAGAGCAAAGAATAATGGATGGACAATTTGTAAGTACTTCAGATGCACAAACTTACAAGTCTCCTGGTATGCAAAATTCAGTCTTGATGGCTCAGATGCAAGGGATGTCTTTGCAAAAAGAAGAAGAAATAGCCCCTAAACATGTTTTTTTTTAATTGGTTGAAGATGAAGAATCAGTATTCTTGAATGAAGCTTCTACTTCCAAGAAACCAGTGGTGCAATCAGACTACTATACTAGATCAAAGAGAAGAATGATGGAACAACCTAAAGTTGCAAATAATCAAGTTATGGAGAAACCTCCATTTTGAGGTAAATGAAACAAAACTGTCATATAGGAATTGCCTCAGCTAGTGCAGAACCAAGTGATTCCTATACAAGTTCAAGAAAAATCAAGGTATCCTTATTTTCCAAGAATTCAAGCATTAGGACAAATGAATGTGGTGGAACAGTTGAAGAGGACTCCAACACACGTATCAATTTGGGACATATTAACTATTCCTAAACAAAAGACACTATTACAAGAAGCTCTACAAGGCCAAATGGTGCCTAAACATAATGGCATCAAAGAAGGACTTGTTGATAAAGAAAAGCTCAAGGACACAGTTCCTCTAAAGACAATAGCCTTTTTGAACAATGCAGCAGAGGTAAGTAAATCCAAACCAGAGCCCTTCTATTTGACTTTGATAGTTGGAAGGAAACTCTTGCATAATGTGATGATAAACTCAGGGGCTAGTAATATAGTAATGCCTAAGAAAATAGCTGATGCTTTAAAAATAAAGTATGAGCCACTTACTAAAGGAGTTATGCAGCTAGATGGCAAATCAGTACAAACAATAAGGAGAATTAAACAACTCCCATTGCAATTATATACTTGTCTCAATATAATTGTCAATCAAGATGTAGTAGTCATAAATATACCTCTTATTTTTATTTTATGTTTATCCAAAGATTTTATAGCCAAAATAGGATGATATATGTCCCTTGATTGGGCTCACCTCATCCTAAGAACCAAACATGGTTCAAAGATGAAAATTCTATCTGAACCACTATCAAAGGATCACATCACCAGTGAACCAACATCAAAATTAGAGGCAGATCATCCTATGTTAAATAAAGAATAAAGGGTTTTTGTTGAAGAGTTGGGTGATTGGACTGAACATGACCAAGAAGAGGAAAAGAACCATTTGTTAGCTATGATGCATAATGATCCATATGTAAATTATGACTCTACTGTTCTGGGTACTTATGTCATCTTTGATGAAGATCATGAAATCTCAAATGTTTTTAGGGAAGAAATGTCAACTACTCAAGAATCTAAAAAAGATTCAAAAATTTGGACCTTAAATTTTGATGGGGCTAGAAGTAAAAGTGGTGCTAGAGCAGTAATTTGTCTTGTTGCTCCAAATGAGGAGAAAATTTTGAGAGTTATCCATTTCTAATTTGCTTATACTAATAATGATGTTGAATCTGAATCCTTAGTACATGGGCTCATTTTAGCCAAGAAAAATGGAATAAACAATTTAATAGTAAAAGGAGATTCAGAACTAGTAGTGAAGCAAATTAAAGAAAAGGCAATAACCAAAAATGTAAGGATGAGATCCTATAGACACAAAATTTGGGACTTAATAGAAGATTTTGAATCTTTCAATATTGAAGTAGTTCCAAGAACCCAAAATTCTGAAGCTAATAAGATGGCACAGATTGGCTCATAGTTTGATCAAGCAACTGGCCTATTAGCTAACAATGAGTCAGTAAAAGTTATCCTAAGGCCAACTATCCTAGACAACGATGAGAATTGGCAAGTTTTTGAAAATGATTCTTAGGTACTCTCTTTCTTAAAAAAATTATGGGATTTTTTTGATCAATTTAAACCTAAAATTGAAGAGGCATATGGAGACCAAGTTATACAATTAAAGACTAATAAGCTTCCCAAAGGCCTGATCACTTTAGAAAATTTAATTGATCCAGAAGATGTAGGTCTAGAGAAGAAAAGGTTCCAAGTAAATAAAGTAGATTATTCTAAAATAGAGGTGAGTAAAGGGAGAAAATAAAAAATTAGAAATTCTACAACTCAAGAGGAAAGGGAAAGACTAATTGACTTATGCAAAAGATATGACAGAGTCATAGATTGGAGCTATGAAGACCTTCATGGATATAATAGAGACACCATTCAGCACACAATAGAACTGAATGAAGGATCTAAGCCCATCAAATAGAAATAAAGGCTAGTGAATCCAAGGATTGAACCTCTAATGGTGGATGAGTTGCAGAAACTTTTAGATTCTAAAATAATTTTTCCAATCAAGCACTCAACTTGGGTATCAAATCTAGTACCAGTTAGGAAAAAGAATGGTGACATAAGACTCTGTTTAGATTTCAGATACTTGAATAGAGCATCTCTAAAAGATCACTATCTCTTGCCATCTATGGAACAAATTTTACAGACTGTGGCTAGATCAGAGAGATTTTCCTTGCTAGATGGTTTCTCTGGATATAATTAGATTTGGTTGGTTGATGAAGACCAATACAAGACTACTTTTACTACCAAATGGGGAACATTTGTATATTCTAAAATACCATTTGGCCTATCAAATTTAGGAGCCACTTTTCAAAGAGATATGGATGTAGCATTTGGGAAACTTATAAATAAAATAATCTTGATTTATCTTGATGATTTTACTATTTTTTCCAAGAATGTTGTTGATCATTTTGATCCTTTAGAATTTGTTTTTAAGAAATTTCAAGAATTTGGAATATCCCTAAATCCTAAGAAATATATCTTTTATGTACCTAAAGGCAAATTATTGGGACATATAGTACCTAAATAAGGATTTTCTATAGATCTAGAGAGAGTTGTAGCCATAATGAACTTGCCTTTACCAGTAAATAAGAAAGAAACTCAATCTTTCTTGGGGAAGATTAATTTTTTCAGTTAGTTCATATCTAACTTTGTAGGCTTAGTAAGACCAGTGACACTCTTGTTGAAAAAAGACTTGGTTTTCAAGAGGACTAAAGAAGGAAGGCAAGCCTTTGAAGAAGTCAAAAAAGTAATTTCAACGGCCCTAGTACTTAGAAACCTAGACTTTTCTAAGCCTTTTGTAATGTATGTCTATGGAGGAGAGCTCAATATGGTTGTTGTTCTAACACAGAAAGATGATAGACAGGAGGGAGAGCATCCAATAGCCTTTTTCTCAAGGACTCTTAGGGAATATGAAACCAGATACAACTTTATGGAGAAACAAGCATATGCTATGATAAAAGCCCTCAAAAAATTCAGGCATATAGTATCAAGAAGTAAGATTTTGATACTTGTGGCTCACCCAAGTGTCAGAGAATACATTATGGAGGGTGAAATTATTGAAAAAAGAGCAAACTAGATAATAAAGATCCTTGAATATGATGTAAAGGTCAAACCCACTAAGTTAGTCAGAGGTAGAGGGTTGTGCCAATACATGACTCAAGAGCTTGAAAAGATAATACCTGAAGAAATAGATTTAGAAATAGAAAAGGAAATTGTATTGATGATACAAGAGGTTGATTAGAACTCCTGGGTCACAAACAGGATTTATTTTATGAAATATGGGATTTACCCAAGATAAATCCCTCAAAACAAGAAGAGATACTATAGGATGCAAGGGGTCCGTTTTGTTTTAATTGAACAAGTTCTTTTTAGAATAAATTTTGATGGAAAACTTTTAAGATGCGTAGAGAAAGATGAGGCTAAGAAAATATTGCATGAAATGCATCATGGAGTCTCAGGTGGACATATTTTTTCAAAGACCATAGCTATAAAGATAAGTGAGGTAGGTTATTTCTGGCCTACTTTATTTACAGACTATTATCAACTAGTTAAAAAATGTAAATCTTGTCAATATTATGTGGGGATGAGAAGGAATGTAACAATGCCTCTTAGTCCTATAATTGTTGATGAACCTTTTGCTCAGTGGGGTTTTAACTTCACTAGAATGATAAATCCAGTGTCTCGTATGGGTCAAAAATAGATTTTAACTACCACAGATTATTTTACTAGATGGACTGAGGCAGTGCCACTTAAAGAAGCAACATAAAATGTGATCCTAGACTTTCTAGGGAGTATCACTACTCACTTTGGGGCTCCCCACACCATAATTTTAGATAATGATAAAGCATTTTTAGGGTCTAAAGTATCTGACTTTGCATTAAAGCATAGAATATATATGAAAACTTTCTCTAATTATTACCCTCAGGGTAATGGTTTGGCAGAATCAACTAATAAGAACCTGATTATACTTATCAAGAGAATAGGAGCTGATCATCACAAAGAGTGGAATAAAGTGCTGAATATAGCACTATGGGCTAATAGAATTACACCTAAGTAGGTGATGAACATTTCCCCATATGAATTGATCTATGGCAAGCCTGCTGTAATACCTCTAAGCTTGGAAATTCCTGCTCTCCAACTGATAAAATAGATTGAAATTGAGGAAAATGGCCCCATGTAGGTTAGACTTGCTGAACTTTTGGAAGTTCAAGAAAGGAGGGATGTGGCACATGATTCATTAATAAAGCATCAGAAAATAATTAAATACTACTTTGATAAAAGGACTTCAAATCCCCATTTCGAAGTAGGCTCAATTATTTTGAAATGGGATGCAAGAGCTGCCAAGCTGGGTCAACATACTAAATTTGAAGCATTATGGACTGGCCCCTATAAAATTCATGCATGTAAATAGAAGAATTCATTTGAGCTAGAAATAATGGAAGGTGAACCTGAAGATATTCCTGTGAATGGGATCTACTTGAAACATTTTAGTTAAATTGCGTCTCTAATGTATTATAGTTAGATAGTTTCCCTTTCTTAGTTGCTTTGTTTTCCCATTTTATTTCCCACTCTTTCTTTTAAATAAGTGTTCTTTGAACATGTAGCTATAGCTCAGAGCCTTTTTTAAAAATTTCAAAATTCTTGACACATTAAATATCTCCCAAATCTTTAAATTCCCCAAGGTACCTTGCACAGCCACTTTCATGACATGTCTAACTCATTGTCCCATGAAGATTTAGTAAGATTTGTTAATGGTTATCCAAGTTTAATTCCATTTTGAGACTTGATGGGTCAATAAATACCTCATAACAAGAGTTAAAGCTTATAGTGTCTCAAACATTCTTGTGTATGCTAGAAAACCCCTGTTATTTGCATTTTTAGCTCATAGCAAACATGTTTAACAAAAAGCACCTTCCCTATTGCAAAAGCTTCATACCTGTTACCACAGTTCACTATTTTCAAGAATAGATATAGATATGGAGGGAGCATGGTCTTCGCAACAAGGGTTTGGGATTTACGAATCCATTGATAAGTTTCTTACAAGCAAATCATATGCTTCAGCCCCTACACAACCATTAAAGACCTATCCGTAGACTAGAGTCCCTGAAGTTGGTCAAGCAAATGACCCAAAAAAGGTGAAAGATTATGTAGACAAAATCATTGACCCAATTATTCAAAGAACTATTAGAAAAACTCTCAGAGAAGGGGTACATCAAAGGTTTTTTTAGAGGGCCAAGGTGGGAAAATACAAGACATTCAGAATGAGGATATAGACTTCCCAATTGGCACAATTCATTATCCCAGGTGTGCATCCATACCCTATCTTGGTTGAAATATGCGTCAAATTATTTCATGCACCTTCAAATACCATACAACAGGGTCCATTCACAGTGCAAATTACACCAAAGGCTATCAGAGACATGTTGGCCTTGTACCATGACAAGACAGCCATGTTTCCCACCATTGCCAAGATGCAAAAAATGTGGGAAAATGTCAATACTCAATTGAGGTTTCTAAAATCAGAGCTAAAATTAGGTGATAATGATACAACTATGCCAACCCTACCAACAGTAAGAGCACAATTTGCATAAGCTAGTCAAGATGCACTTTCCATGATGGCTTTCACTTTTAGAATGAAAGATGATATAACTGTCTATGAAGAACAAATGGCTATCCTCTTCAAATTGAAAACTATTGATAAGACTTGAGAGTATCAGCTTGATTTATTTGAGCAGATTGCATATTCAATGGTGGAACAACTTGCCCAGTTTAGATCTAAAGGGATTTTTATGTATTCCTCTTATCTATTTCACCTTATGTTGTATCAAAATTCCAACATCTTTTCCCAACACATGCATCTAAACATGTATGGCCCAAGCTTTGGTCTACATAGGACCACTCCTGTGTCTGAATGGACACATATCTTATCAAAAACTAGTGACCCATAGGAATTCTAGGAACTTTTTTTTGCCCCTACTTTTTGTCATCTGAGCCCATAACTGGTTGTAAATAGACTGTTTCCAAGTGTCTCAAACCTTATGACCTATTGCACTATTCCTTGTGATTATTTTTTTGGATCCCATCATACTATTATTAGAGTACATGATTTTAGTGGGGAAATAGTGTTGCTACCTAATATTTTGACCCTTAGGTTAGCATTCTTAGAGGCCACAAGGTAGGTGTCTATGGTAGATAATGAATATGGCTCTGGCAAGAAGAAGAGGAAAATGTATGATGTTCCATGGGTGAAAAACAAGATGGCACTAGAGGCCAGAGATTTTGAGATCGTGTTTCTTAGAAAGCTAGCCTTCCTGGGTTTCTTTCTAATTGAAGACAAATGGGTATATGACCCAAATGGTTTCATAACTTCATGGATCAGGAGTAATAGGTTTTCTACTAGAATTGTGCATGAGGGCTGCCCCTTTTGGGAAAATAGGAAAAATCTTAAGGAAGATATTCTTGAGTTTTATGTTGAATTGACGAATTTACCCCTTCAACAAGATATACCATGGGAAATTTTTTATGTTAAGCAAATGGATTTTGACCATAAAATCAGATTGAATTCTAGTTTAAAAAGAGCATTAAAGAATAAAGACTAGAACATTGAGAAAATAGAAGCCTATTGGAAATATAGGCAAGAGATTTGTGAGACAACTCACTCTTTTGGAAATGTGGATTCAGATGAGAAATGAGAGGAACTCTAGGATGAATGTCATCTATCTCCTATGTCTAGCCCTGATATAAGCAATTTGCAGACACAAGGTGGAGAGCTAGAAGGCAGAGCAGAACCCAGTCAAACATCACAGGCCCCAATGCAAACTTCAGTGGTAGTCACTGTAACTATTTGGCCCCAATCTCTCAGTACCATTGAAAAACAAAAGAGTGTGGTATCTTCACCACCAAAAGCTTCTCCATTAGCATTAGTCCTTGAGGTTTCCAGTTCTACACAAACACCACCAGTAGTAGTGGTAAATATTGACGAGAAGGGAGCACAACTAGAAGAAGAAACACCAAGGAAACATAAGAGGCTAAGGTTCCAACTAGATTTAGAGAAGAGGGCAGAACCCTCACAACACCAACCATAGATTACCTCAGTTTTTCATCAAGTAAGTGTTATTTATCCTTCTTCTTAATCTCTCTCTTCTCCTTTAGGAGTGATGATTCCATCTATCCAAATGACATCCCCTGCCACCTCTGTTGTGCCCATTTCTCATTTTGCCCCATCTATCCATACTTAGGCTATATCATTGCCTCAATTTTCCCTCTCCATTCCCAAGAAAGTACCTCCTTAGATTTCCCATAGCCAACATTTGGCTATTCCATATGGCTTGCCACAAGGTTATCCTTTTGTGGGTGGGCACATTGCCTCTCCTTTTACCTTCCAAACTTAAGCAAATGCTGCTAGGAAGGCAAGGGAAGATTGAATGGAGAAAAAGAGGATCAAATATAATAAAGCCCTGACTACACCACATATGAGGTCACAATTTGATCTAATATAGTAGCAACTAACGGTAACCCATTTGTCACTGAATATAGTCAAGCCAAATGAGCAGATGCAGCCTGAAGATTACACAATGAATGTAGTGGCTATAGACATGTCCTTTTTTAGACCACAAGATAGGGTCGAGCTACTAAATGAATCTACTTCTACAATAGTTGAAGATTATTTGAAAATATCAAAGAAGCTATAGAAGATGGAGGCTAATCTAGCCAAAGAGAAGGCAAATTGTAGCAGTTTGACCACAAAGATCAATACTAAGAATATTGAAATAAAGAGTCTTAATAAAAAATTGCAAGATACTATTTCTCTTTAGACTCACCAGGCTATCCAGGCCTAAAATGATTCTTTGAAAGTAGGGATAATGCAGGTGAAGGATGTAGTGATAACCTTAAGGCAGGAAAAGCCAGAATTTTAGGAAAAATGTGAGGAAAGCCTACTACAGGTTACTCAACTTCAATAGAAGCTACTGAATGAGTAAAATAATACCACTGCTATATAAGCCCAACTTCAAAGAGAGTGACAAATGAAATAAAAATTGACACTTAAATTGGCTAATAGGCCAAAGAATGTAGGCATGTTGAATCTAGTGAAGGAGCTTTATGAATCAATATGGAAAAGAATCTCTCAAGAGATTATTCAGCTCAGACCTTCTCTAACCTTTTTGCTAAATGCATAGAAATTGTGCAAAAAGGTGGAGACATCAATATAAGATACTCTATCGACTATCTCTGTGAGAGTGTTTGACTCTCAAATGCTGCTGTAAAAGCTATATGATGCAATTGATGGAACATTATTAGTAGCAGGGATTAATGACAAAATGATCACTGCTAAAAGAGTGAATGAAGTTCTCAATTGCAACTCTACAGCAATCAATTGTAGAGAGATTTTAGATGTGATGAAAGAAGGAATCAAAGACATGAAACAATAAATTGAAGATTTGGTGAAATTAGGTCTTCCTTCCCCTTTTCTTGATAACAACATTATGTTGATGATTGATGAAATTAAACCTTTGTTGTTAGCTAGGTAGAATGATCAGGTTGCTTTTTCAGGATTTAAGGGATGATTCATTAGTACCTAAAGTAGAAGCTATTTTGATTCTTGTTTCCCAGCTTGAATTTAAATTGAAGGCTATAGTTTAAATTTTGCAAAATTTTTCACACAAATATATTACCAATCTTGATTTAGCCTTTCACGAATTGCAAAATAAGTAGGGATTATCTGATGATGAGTGGTCTACTTATCAGACAGCCTTACTGAAGCTATGATTTTTTGTCACATTTGATCATGTGGGAGTTGTGGATTCTTTTTGAGAGGCTCAAAAGTCCTTGGGGTCACCAATAACTGTAGAGTAAAAAATACTCTACATTTTATTTTGATTTTCAGTTGCGCACTGTAAATTTTTGTCCCTGCACATTTTGGTTCGAGACAGTGAAGTTTTTGACTCAGAGCATGGGCTTGAATTTATTTTCACCTAAATTTTGTCTAAGTGTCAAAATCATGTGGAAGCTACCAAGTGCCATTGACTGAGGCAAATTTCATAATTTCTATAAGTTGGTTAGAACGTGCCACGTGTCCCATAGTAACTCAGTAAAGCACAACAAGTGTCGGCATTTGCATCTCATGTTTCTTATATGTTTTGAAAGCTTCTTTTTAATAAGCTTTTCTTAGGATCAAGTGGAAGGTGCCAAGTGGCAACTGTGAAAGGTTTCAAAATGCTTTTATAAAAGCAACAAAAGATGCCATGTATCCCTAGCTGAAGAAAGTGGAAGTTGTCATGTGTCAACATCTAAAATATCTTCAATTTGTTTCATCGATAAGTAAAGACTGTGGTGGGTCCCAGGTTTTATTTTTGAGGCAAGTGAAAGCCACCAAGTGTCACCATCTATGTAAATATGAAATGAGGCCCAAATGTTTCTATAGTATAGACAGAGTGATGTAGAGACCAACAAGTGTCACCTTTCATAGGATTCTTAAAAGATAGCTAAAAGTAATAGAGACCACCACATATCCCTTGTTAAAGATGTGTGGAAAGCACCACCTGTCCTTATTCCCTTTTTGAATTTGCTTAGGTGAGAAGTGTAGAGGGTCCCATTTTCTATAAGTTGTTAAAGTTTTGAAGAAGCAGACTATGACAGATGTCAAGGACGAAACACTCCTAAGCAAAGACATAGTAAAGAGTATAGGTTACACAAAAAGTGTCATGTGTCTTCAGTAAGTGCTGCAAAACATGCCAAGTGTCATTTTATGGTGCCTCTTGAATAATAAGAAGGTTCTCAAGTAGAGTAAGGGAATTGGCCAAGTGTCCTCTCCCTTTTCAAAGTGGGAAGTGTCTTGGGTATCTATTTTGGCCAATGATCCTGTAGGAAGATAGAATGTTTCAGATCTAAGAAATATTTTGTGTTAGACACTTCCAGTATAGTTAGAGTTCAGTTAGGCCATTGGATTTTGAATGTGAATACAATCTAGAACTAATCCAATGGTATAAATAGGGGTGTTGAGATCACTAGAATCATCATCAGAAGATAGAAACAATTTTTTGTAAGAGATTATTGTCAAGAGTTTTTAGACTTTTTAGCTGTGATCAGGGATATCATTTGCCTTTGTTCTATTTTCTTGAGTTATAAAGTTTGTATAACTGTGTATGTTTTTGTGCTTTTATGTAACTAAAAATTAATGAGAATACTAAATTATGTGCCTTTGTTGATATTCTCTGTGTCACTGCAAAACTAGTCTAAGTTGTGAGCCTCTATTTCTATTGTTTTCATATTTTACATTAATCATGCCTTGTTTTCTCTTTAATGTAATTGAATCTTGCATATAGCTTCACTATTCTTAGAATTAAGGGTCAAATTAAATTCAGGTGCATCGCCATAGTTAGAGTTTTTTTAGTTTCACTTGTGTTTTTTTTTAATTCTTATCCCTTTTCCCATTATACACTTGATATAAACAAGAGCCAGCTTCTTTAAAATTTGGAGGTTATTTTAGGTTTCAAATCCCACATTCCTAAAACTTCCCATTGTTGGTGTTAGAAATAGTGCAATTTTAATCATCAACAATTTTCAAATTGAAATCACCAAATGATATATAAAACAAAGATTATTGTCTCAAAATATAATTATTACATGAATTTCAACTAATAAACAATATAATTTCTTCAAGGAACTATTATTTCCACATCCATTCTCAAAATTAAAGTCATGATTTCAATACTGAGGTGATGTTTCAACAAAAACTTCATTTTATTTCTTTATTTTATCTAACCCTCTTCAATCAATACTAAAAATTGGTAGGTAAAATTTATGACTTTGAAACCATCATACTTATATGCTAATTTTTTTCTAAAATATCTATTTCCATAATGTTTGACTACATCTATTCAAAAATTTCTATAAAAATCTTCTTATATCACTCTAAACAAATAGATAGAAATTGTCTCCTCAGAAACAAAGTTTGGGTTACTTGAACACGAACAAGAATCTATAAACTTAATATCTTTTAAATCCCAAATAATTATGACAAGCAAGATCAATAGCCCAAAATATGAAAACATTCATGTTACCACAAAAACTATCATACTCAATCATAAATGTATGCAAACTTTTTTTGAAATTAGAACTGATATGCATTCATGGTAACTCGTCAAATATCCATGCATAAAAATGGATAGAATTTGTAACCTTGAGATTCGACCAAACCTTTTGAAGCTATTTGAAATACTATCAAATATCCATATCAAATCATGTGTGAATATCTATAGGTAGAATTTACTTTCAAAATTTCAAAAGATCATGAGAAATCTAGAAAAGGACTAGAAAAACCTATTTTTGTATTAAAAATTTAACTAACTTATTCCATAGTACTCATGTAACTCTATGTCAAGAAAATGAAATTACATGTGCCATAACCTCATTAAAAAAAAAGTAGAACATGTCAAAACTAGAAATTTTTATCATCCATATGTATGATAAAAGATAATCAAACTAAGCAACCATTCCTCTTCAAAATATTGACATAGAGTAAAATCATTTGATCAAATATCAGGGAATCAAACATGTTGATCCATTTTCATAAACTTCAAGGTCTAACATAAACTTTCAACTATAATGGCCATTATATCATATTTGTGAACTGAATCTTTAAACAAAAACCTTTTAAGATAGTACTATTCTTAACTATACCATTGAACATACAGGAACTTCTTTGTATGCATGTAAATAATTAAAAAAAAAAACCTCAACCTTTCTTTCTTTCCACCTTATATACAAACTATGCATAATTGATAATATCTCTAACCATATAGATAACAAAATCTTAAATATATTTAGGAAAATTTTTAGAAACTTCTCAAACCATTTATGTGTAGATAAATTTATAAAACTTTCCCATACTATATCCCACATTTATTCATGAAACCATTCAAAAATAGCTTATAGTTTCCATGAATACCCATGCAGACTAAAAATTATTCTATTCATGTAACTAAGGAATGATTTCCTTCATATTACTACAAATTTATTTAAAAACACCATAGATAACTTCCAAATTTACTCTAAGTCATATGAAACATACCTGGCTATGCATCTTGAAGCTTTTATTCCCAATATCCTTGATAAATATTTATTTGTAACCTCAAAAACCCAATCAACCAAAGCTATTCTTATACAAAAAAATTGCCAAAAAATGAACAAATACCAAGAAATTAAACATTGATATCTGCCACCCCTCCACTATAACCAACTTGGTTACATGCTCAAATCCTATTCGTTCATGTTTAACTGAGTGTTCTTTAGTGATCCTACCAGCTTTACAATTAGAATATCCAAATTTAGTTATTACTAATCCTTCATGCCAAACCTTAACTAACCTCCACAAATTGAGGCATACATGAATTGCATTAAATTTAGTTTACCACCAAATCTCCATGAAAAGCATCAGAGATGTGTTTTGTATTAAATATTCATACCAACTCACCATGCCATGATGGATCATGTTGGCAACTAAAACCATCTCATTACCAACAAAAGTATTGAATATGTTTTGTAATCAACCCATAAACCTTAGACTTAGGTAAATACATATTTCATAATGAACAGTTATATTTTGCAAATCCCTAGGCCTTAACACTGTGATCTAAAGGGTTTGAAACCATGCCATTATAACTTAGGAATGTTGATCCTAAAGTAATGTATATATTTTGAAAAGGATATATCACCTTAGGTTTTAGGCTTAGGAAAAATTTGATCATTGGTAACTTTGCAATAGGGTATACAAGTAAATAATTAGGGCCTAAGACTTATTTGATATTTTCGCAAGTGATCAATTTAGACACAAACAACCTATAGTATGTCAATAATTTACATGTCTATTGGATGACAAAATAAAAATGAGTGATCCATTGTATTTGTGCCTTCACAAGGTGTTTCCATAAATAAATGCAATGTTTTTTCAACTTATTATTTTCAAAACTATGATAATCATAATGAATTCCCATTATCTATTCTAAACCAAGAATCATATTCCTCAATATGCCAAATTTCTAAAATGATCAAACTAAAAGAATAACCCAAACAATAATGATAATGCATATTCAATAAAATCCAATATATGTACTACCAATTTTGAAAACATTCCCAACTAAAAATTATCTCAATTTTTACTTTAACTAAAAATCAAGATAATTGATCACATTTAGAAATGTATATATGTGTATTTTATTCATTAATCAACCATGGTTTTCAGAACCACTTAGAAATATAAAAATGAATTCATCAACCAATTATTATCATTTTATAATAAAAAATATACATTTAAAAATACTATTAATTGATCAGGTCCTCCATATAGTTTTAGATTTCATGACTGGGTCATCTCTATGGAAAAAATTATTGGTTTTATAAAAATTGAGGGGTATGAAAAATATACATAATAGAGTGATCCAGTGAAGTCCTCAAAAGTACTAGGGCCAAACTGTTGCAAATGAGGATGAAAAAATCAATCCATATTGGCTCATTATGAGCCTTGATATACCAACAATACCATTGAAGGGCTTCATGTTTCAAGTGAAAGGATGCAAGTGGAACTTTATTGGCATCAAAAGTATTATGCAGACTAACATATTGTTCTGCTCAATAGATCCATCCAGTTGAATCTACACCACTGAATCAAGGAAAATCAAGATTTGACCCATGAAAATTACTAGAAGAAGAAAACCTAGTGTCTGAAGAGAACTATAGATGTTGTTTGTTGTTCAAGGTGGTATTTAAAAGATTCAAGTTGAGAATTTTTTCATAAAGATCTTTGATTTGGGTCTTGAAGGTGGCAATTTCATCCTTCATGTTTTTTCTCCTATTTAGGTTACTACCATGGCCAAAATAAGTGATTTTTTTACAATGGGTAGGAAAACTAGAGTGAAAACACATTTAGTAAATAATTTTTTTAATTTGGGAAAAATCAAAAGGGGTAAAGGTACTTTTACTAATTATTTTTGCATAGTGGGAGTATGATTGATGAAGGCAAGGGTAATTTCAAAAGTGAAAATGAAAAAAATATAAAATTTATCAAAGAGGGAAAAAAGATTAAAAAATGGAGAAGAATACTATGGAAAAAGATTGAGACAAATAGATAAAAATAAAAGAAGTTACGATAAAACCTAAAAAAAGGGAAAATTGAGATTTACAAGAATTAGGAGTTAAATTGGGATATGGGACTTCAAGGAAGAAAACATGGAGAATGGAATTTTAAGTTTTTGGATAAAGTTTGGGGATGAAAAAGGCTATAGATGGAGAAATATGGAAAAAGAAATAAAAAAATATGTTGAAACTAATATGACAAGTCTTTTGATACTCTATTGGTAATATATGAAGATCTGATATGATAGTTTTCTAATAATCTATTAGTAATATGCTAAAAATGGTATGTTAAGTCTATTGATACTCTACTAGTAATATATGAAGATATAATATGGTAAGTTTTTTTATACTCCATTGGTAATATTCTAAAACTAATAGAAATGGGCCCTAAGTTTCGATGACTACCTAAGGTTTTAAAAATATCTCTCTAGCCACTAGTGCCATCTGAGAAATTACTACACTCCAAAACATTTTTGGCCATGGATTTACCTCTAAATGATAGCTATTAGTTTTCCTCATGGGTGATAACTAATCAATTAGGATGGGGTTATTTCCCTTTTCACTAGTAGGTCCTTTTAATGGGACAACTACTTTAAGGTTCCTATGGTACTCCTCATAATGAGTTTTAGGGCTTATGCCCAAGCACTTCCCATAGTTATGCAAATAAGTATTTACCTTGATCCAAAAAAAATTATTGTGATACAAAAAATACTTAAATTAATTATGTAGTGGAACAGAAAAAAACTTTCGAGAAAAAAAATTTGGCTCTAGAATGTGCTTTGATACCAGATGAGAGGATCCTCCTACAATAAATTAATGAAAATACATGAAATAATAGATTTATTTAATGAAAATTAAAAAAATTATAGATTATTTTAATTAGTAAAAACATCAAAGTGATTATATTGATCACAAGCCACTTCGAGGGGGAAATCTCATTTAAGCAAGCTCAATACAATAATTTTGTGGATGCCTTCATTGGCCTCAACACTTATATACTAAGTCTAATCTAAGCAACTACTACTTCCCATGAATGTGAGATAAAACAAAATAATCACAAGATGACTTACAAAGGATATGTATCCATAAAAACTAATATACAAATACGTTAAATAGAAGGGGTAGCATGGGTTCCTAATAAGATGATTTATTCTTAGGAGGTCTTGTTCAAGCTTGAGATGTTGAGATTATTAGTTATCATTCTTATTTGTTTAAATATTTCCATATATATTATATCATTCCATCCTATATGATTCCTAATTTGAGAATTTTTTCTCTTGGTCACAGTGTAGAGATGGTGTGCATACCTCCAATTTTTGAAGAGCCTCATAAAAGTATGCTTATGGGTTATGCAATGACTATTCCCTACCACTTTTATAGATACTATGACCCCTCTAGCTAACTTATCCCTGAGATTATTGCAACTATACTTCAACCTTATGTACATCTTACCCCTCCCTCAGCTAAGCCTAGTTGAGATCATATTCACACTCCATCTGTAGATGAGTCTCTTCCTATTTACAATCCTATTTCTTCTTTATTTGAGCCTCACCCAATCTCTCCACCATCCATACCTTCCCTTGGTGATGGTTTTATCCCTTTACTATAGCTTGCTCCTTTTCCTACCAAATGGGCTAATCAACCATATTATGATATTCATAAAGTTATTATTCATTGGACCAGAGATTGTTCATTATACAAGCCTTCCCCAGCGTCTATTTCCACTCCTTCTATTAGTACACCTATAAAGTCTAATAAAAGTGTATCTATTTCTTCCACAACATAGATAATCATTCCTCCATGCATTATCATAAGCTATGGCAATATATCGATACCTTGTGTCCAACCATCCTTCATCCCATAGACAAGGTTATACCTCCCCTAGAAGTATTACCTAAATATCCTACCAAATATGGAGTGGTATATTATCTCTGGCACAAATTTAATAATTATCACATTGATCATTGCCTCATCTTCAAAAAAATCTCAAGTATCACCTAATGACCATTCTTTCACCTAATACCCTTCTTACCATAGGTCACCCTTATAAGAAGGCTCCCCCTTCCTCCCCCATGGTTCCATCACCTATGGTACCTTCTCCACCTACCATTTCTCCACCTGTGATTCCTTCATGTATGGTTATTCCCTCACCCATGGATCCTTCTCCACCAATGACCCATTCACTTGTAGCCCATTCTCCATCAGTGACCCCTTCATCTCCCATAGAGTCCGTTCTCGTTCCTTTTCCTAATCATACCATTCATAATATCCCTCATCATCTTGATCCTTCGTGCATTCCTACATTTTTCATCAAGGAGATTTGATGTGAATTATTTTATCAACTTTCCTTGAAGATCAATGAGACTTTGGTTGTAATACAAGTTTAGATTCATTGATACTTATCAAATGTTATGGATAATTTTTGTGTATAAATATAGTAGTATTTTTGAATATAAGAATGATGTTATTTCATTTATTTATTCATTTGATTTGGACGTGTGTTCCAACTTTATATATATCTATCTTCTATCATTTGACATTGTGTCAATTTCTTATCTATCTTACATGATGACTTTAATTTCAGACTACATGTTGATTATGATGTCATTATTATTTTTATGTTCTCTTATGAATTATTTTTCATTATTACATACTTATTCTTCATGATTTCCTTTTCTATGTTATCTTATTCTCTTTCATGATTGTTTTCTATATCATTTCTATAAAAATGGATAATTATTATTGTGACTTACTCATAAAAACTACGCTCCCTTTAATCATTCCTTATTTACATTGTGATAAATTGGAAAATAATTCATCTCATTATAATCTACTTCACTGTTCCACTTTAGATCTCCTTTTATTTCCCTTATTTCCTTTCAAAAACTAAGCATACACATAGTTTAAACTTGAGATAACATGTTAGTTCATAGTTAAGCCTGAGTGTTTTAGTTAGTCATATCCTTAGATACCTAGCTTCCTTTATCTTAATACTAAAGCTCATTCATGTTTATCAATTTATATCTATTGATTGATCATTCCAAATTCATATGGTGGAGGAATCTCAAAATCCATAAACATTCAAAAGACAACTCAATTAACAAAAGATAATGATCTAAAAGGAAACATTCAAAATTTTCAAAAGTCAAATCACACTAATAAACATGATTCTAAGCACAAATGCTTTTTATAATCAAATATTAAACTTCAAATTTGGACTCATGATAGAGTCAAGGTCCATTTGGGTACAGTAGGACAATAGATTGGAAAAGGAGAATAAATAAATATTTTAGTGCTACCTAATTTATCATGTAAGTACCCAATCTTCACAATAGACTGATGGCTCTATAAGGGGTCATGAGGAATAGGGAACATGTTGTTGGAAGGTAGGTCCATTTTAATATTATTTAAAAAAAAAAATGAGTTGATATTATTACCACATTTATTTGCCTACATAACTTTTTGACTATAGTGAATAGGTATACTTTATATATTTATGATCATTAGTAACTTAGTGTATTTTTATGTCCTTAATATGCCTCATTTTTATTAAGGTATTATCATGATATGCCTACATTATTATTCTTACATTCCCTCTTTCATTCCCTATAGTCCTAATAGTTCCCCTTGAGAAATATTATTTTGTTCACTGATCACTCCCCTAGGGATTCCATTTGTGAGTTGTAGCGTAAGATCATGGATAGGACAAGGCATTCCTCATAAAATTTTCTAATACCCAAGTCACAACAAAATTACATGTGTCAAATTTGAGATAAGTCATGATTAATTATGAATTACATGTCACTGAAATGCTTCCCATATTGATTTAGTTTGTTTTATGCTTACCCATTTAATATTTCACTTTTCATCTTCTTATTTTTTGGTTTCATGTAAGAATCCAACCATTTTTCTTTAGTTTTTCATGCTTCCCAACTTGAATTAGTGTGATTAATTTAAGTCCATTTTGCAAATTTTGTTTCTCTTTTATACTTCCCAACATGATTTAGTATGATTGATTGACTTAATTGATTTTTTTATACCATTTGTATTTCACGTGCTTTCCATTTTATTACATTATTTTCATACTTCCCAACGTGATATAGTGTGATTTTACTTGTTTTAATTTGGTGCCAATATTTTTCATGGTTCAAAAACATTTTTTGTCCTCTTGTTTACCACTTTTTGGTTAATTATACTTAAGTGGTTAATTATACTTAGCCATATTTTTTTTATTACAGATTTCCCATTGTAAAATAGTGTGTAGTTCATTTGTTGATGATTACTTATACTTTGACAAAGTCATTTTTGCTTATTTCTTTTTAACCATGCATGTGTGCTACATAATGATAGAAAATAAAACACTCCACATATATTTATACTATCATATAAAAAAAAAGAAAAACATATGTGATAAAAATAAATATATTATGCATCAATAACCACAACTATAATATAACTCATGAGACCAAAATCCAACTATCAAAACAAAACATCTTTATATGTCACATATTTTATACAATGGTACAAAATACAAAAATACATTGATCCATATATATGGTAGGGATCCATCATGCATATCTCATGGTCTATCCATGCTACCCATAGATGAATTATACCAACCTTTATACATAGTACACTATAATGAGGATGTTAAAGATCTTAACCCTACTACTTGTCCCTGTATCTTGGACACCCAGGCCTGTACCTATCCTAGTTAGATCATGGTATCCATGTATGTGACTCTCTCTTAAGACAGAGCCTTCCAAGACTACGCCTCTCCTAATCCCACCCATAATAATGGATGCAATCCATCCCCACATGTCTTTAGCTACCTCATCACTTCCTTCACTAGTCTCAACCAACCTGCCTCAGTTGGGGTAGATGATACCATAGGATCATCTAGTATAGTGGGGTCGTATGGTGTCAACACCCTATCTAAAATGTTATGGTGCATTACCATGACTAGAGATCCCAAACTATTAGCATAGGTTCCTAAAGCATTAAAACATGTTAAAAATGAGGATATATGTGATATAATTTGTGTGTGTAGAATATTTTATTATATAAAGACAAGATTTTGGATGAAAAAATTATAAGAAAAATTAATTATCCTATGTTACTGAAGAATAAAGAATAACCAATATTGCATAAATTGAAATAATGCATTTATAACAGTTAGACAAAAAGTAAGCAAAACATTACACATGAGAACACATGTAAGGAATATAATAAGGAATCACATAGGTACCCATAACTAGAAAATATCTATTGACCTCTTAAAAAGTAGGACCCTTTTCTTCTTATAAACAAAACTATATATAGATGTTTTTAGTCTATGACTATTCATTTTCTTCTCTTACTTGGAACCAAAAGTGGAGTCTCTACATAGTATAGCTTATTAATAATCATGAATATACGACAAAATAAACTTATTCAATGACAAAATGAGTGCATAACACATGAATATAGGACAAATATCCTACACAAATTTACAATCCATGTTATTCTACCAACATTTTTTTGGACTTAAAATGTTGTCTCATCCTAATACAACATTGTAGGATCTTCGAGAATGCACAAGTGAATAGAGGATAAAGAAATGGTTGGACCAATAAGATTCACAATAATCACTCAAGGTGCCATTTTTAATTTTCACCTCTTGTGCATTTCATAGCCACACTTTTATGTTTTTAGCTACTATCCTTTATGGGTTTTAAATAGACTAGCATAACTAGGTGGCCACCTTTTATGGGTTTTAAACCAACCTAGCCTCCCTTGTCTTACTAATTCATCCCCAATATAAAATGTTATACATTTTTTTTAAGATTTGTAATCTGTAGGGTACTTAGCTTGATAATGATGGAATGAAAATAGCTAAAGTTTGATCGAAGGAGTCCTTTGATTCAGACTATGTAACCTTGCACTATGTGATGATGTAATGGAGATATGAAGGTGGTATATACACAGGTGTATTGAAAATCTAGGCAACTACATTGGTGAAGGGAGTTAGATCTATTTTGTAAGCATTTCAATCCAGCATCACTTCTTGGATCAAATATAGTAGGGTTCATAATGGATCATCAAAGTTGATGATCTACTTGAGATATGCATCATCTATTATGATAAAGGCTACATTAGTGTTCACAACCCTTATTTGTATCTCTCTACATAACTGCTCCATCTTATCTACAAATCTTTGAGCTTGTAAGACAATAAAGGAACTATGCAAAATTTGAATTTACCAATTGAAAATATTGTCACACACATTATCCCTAACATTGAGGGATTCCTAGAGTACTCCATCCTTTTCCTCCCTAGTTGTAGTATGAATCAACTAGGTTGATTTGGTGGTGGTGGCCTTTGTAAAGTGTACCCTAGAACTGGCTAAGGAGGTATCTAATTACTACTTCTAGTTGAGCAAGGTGTGTGTGACTTATTGATCTTGAAGTATGATAACATCAAACATTCCTTGGTATTCCTCTAGAAGAGTGATGAAAGTGGTAGATTTAGTCTTAAAATATTGACCCAATGTTCTGACTGTATAAATTTTATGTGCTGTGCACCAATCCTTTGTTAACTCAGAGACAAGTGTCTTGAGTTTGCATTGGTTAAACATTACTCAGTCTCTAATTGCTCGAGTGAACAACTCAAGACAAGTTTCCTAGATAATATTAGTAGCTTCATGTAGTCTAGCCTTTAAATTGATGTTCTCGACCTTAGATTGATCAATCTCCTACTCCATAGAGGTAGCTTTCTACATAATAGAATCATAGAGTGCCATAGTACCCTCTAAATATTTATTCAATGGTAATCTAGAAACATATAATAATACTTCTTGATAGAATGGGAATGTTGTTAATATTCTTATTATAGCTGAAGGATTAGGTCATGTCATGGTCATAAGTAGAAGGGAGAAGGTGGTGCATGGGCACCCATAGTAAGAACATCCCATAATTAAACTTTTCCCAAAGGTAAATCCAATTCTTTCTCACTTTTTATAGCTGCATATATTTCTTCCTCTTGCCCTAGCTACTCTGACCCACATGGTTATTGTATAGGGAGTTGTTTTTTCTATGTTGTAACATCTATTATAGTATTGAGTTGTTGCACAACATATTAATTCTATTTTATTTTGGATTTTTATGTTGATTGCTTATTAAGCTCATCCTTGACAACTTTATTTTTCTCTTGTTCCTCCTCTTACATGTTATGTACATGGTCTTCTTCCTAATTCTATTCCTCAAGCATAATAATCTTGTCTTACTTGGCCTTATCCTGAGCCTGTGCCGCTACATCAGTCTACACCTTAGATGAATTTGTTGTTCCTATGATTGAGCCTACTATTTATATACGAATTCATCTTCATCTTCTTTCTTCTTCTTCACAGCTTCATCAGCTTTCTATTGTATGAGAATGACATCCTTCAAAGCCTTATTTTCTTGTACTACTACATCTTATTATTACTTATCTTCTCTTGTTTTGGCCTTGGTACTAAGTGTATCCTCTTTATTCTTTTAATCTTTATCATCTTATTCTTGTGTACCTCTTGTACCTATTTTGCTACATTGATAGCTTTTTGCACCTTCTTAGCCACCTTAATAGCCTTCTATCAATCATCCTTCACATCTTGGACCTTTTGCATGGCCTTGACTTCTTTAGCTTGATGACTTGTTGTTAGTGTAGGTAATTATTTTCTTTGATTTATTCACTAGTAAAAAAACAACAATAAATGACTAAAAAACTACTACAAATTGCATATAAATGACTAAGATTGGTCATGTGAACATTAGTAGTTTGTTGCTGATCATTTATAATGTGACTAAATTTATGACAACCATTTTTAGTCATTTATTGGTTGTTTTTGATTGATCAATTTGGTAGTATATTTAGTCATTGATCATTGTTAAATGATCATTTATTTAGTCATGGTAGTCATTTATTTAGTCATTGTAATCATTAATTTCCATCAATTAGTAGTATATTTAATCATTTTTATTCACTGATTTCCATCCATTGGTAGTATATTTCGTCATTTGTATTAATTGATTTTCATCTATTGATAGTATATTTAGTCATTTTAATCATTATTTTTCTATCAATTGGTCATATATTTAGTCATATTTATTCATTAATTTCTATCAATTGGTAGTACATTTAATCAATTTAATTATTAATTGACATCAATTAGTAGTATATTTAGTCATTTTAATTGGCTGCTTTTCATTAATTGGTAGTAATTAAATTTAGTCATTTTAATTTTTAATTTTCATAATTTGGTAGTTTATTTAATTATTTTTGTTCACTGATTTCTATCAACTGGTAGTATATTGATGCATTGTTTATTAACTATATAATCATTATATTTACTACTAGTTTAGTAGTAAATTTTCATTTATATGATATGAATAATTTATTAAATACCATAAATTGTATAATGCAAAAATAAGCATATTATTAAACTTGAATTAAAAAATAAAAGCAAATACAAATATTACATATACAAAAAAAGCTATAACATGCTATAAATTAAAAGATTGATTCAACATCATGATAAAAAATGGTAATTTGCAATAGAAAATATAATGCTATTTTGATGAAATGTAAGATGTTTTTGATAAGAGAAGTCTAAAAAAAAGGTGTAGAGCCCATAACAAAAATCCCAAAGGGTAGCAAGATAGGTCAAAGGCCACAAATAATAGACTAACAACAAATAGATAAAAGTCAACCATAAACTAGAGATAGACTAGAAGACTACCATGATAGAATCTCTATTTGTTGAATAAGTGTTTTTAGTCATCCTTAACAAAATTTAGAAGCTCCTCCTTGTTAAATTTTTTTATTCAATGTCCTTATCTTCATTTGGGGCCTCCTACATAATCATCAAAGAATAAGCAACATGATGAATAACCTTCAAGCAAATATTATTCAACAATTTCATTTTTTTGGAGTGAGTGTAATCCATTTTTAACTTCCTTTATCACCTTTTTAATATGACTATTGTCATCACCAATGTCATAAAATTCCTCCTTGTCTAAGTCATAAGTGGAGTCATTCAACTCCTCAAAATGGTTGGTTCCCTCCATGTCAATCAGCTGATCTAAGATGGGTTTAACTTTAGAAATACCTGATTCTTCCCCCAGGTGTTCTTTGTCCATACCCAGTTCTAGGAGCTCTTCACCCACCACTTTTTAAATCTTTTTCTTGACCATATTTTTATCTACGATATCCTCTCGAGGGATAACTTTCCTCCTTTTATTGTAATAAATATAAGGACTTGTCTTTAGCTCACACAACCCTTCTATAGCCATGGATTGAGATGGATCAAGGGGTCTATTTTTGGCTAAAGCTAGAGATAGATAACCAGACCCTAGTAGAAGAGGGGAAGGGCCACCTTTATTGAGGTGGGATCTCAAAGTGACAAATTCCTTGGACTTAGAAAGGGACCCATGGGGGCCTAGAGAGATAAATTTGACACTCAGGGGAATATTGTTGTCTGCATCACTTTCATGAGAATCATCAATCATAAGGTCCTTTAAAGTTTTAGAAGGACACAACACTAGGTGAAAGTGATAAAGTTTGAAAATAAGATCTTGGTGAAGTGGAATGGTGGAAGCAATAAGGTTGATAGTAATAGCATTTTTCATATATTTGACAAAAGTATCCAAGGATGACAATAGGAAGAAAGGAAAGTTGACTAGAAACTTATGATGAAAGTGGTTAAGAAGAGCAAAATGATAATGATAGAAACATTTAAAATGACCCTCAAGGGTAAAATACTTAATGATAGTAAAACATACCTTATCATAGGGATAAATTAGACTTTCCCTATCAAAACCTCCCTATTATTTTATCAAATATTCACATTCTTTGAAGAATATTTTCATCCCCACCAGGTCTTGGACTTTGGTGAGTCTCTTCAATATTCTACCCTCATAGCACAATCTTGTGGCCTTTGATATAGATTTTTCACTAATTTCAAATTGAATGCCACCAACCTAGACTTTGTGGTCCCCATCCTAACTCAAGGCAAATTGGGTAGAGATATTATCATCATATTTGTTGAGGCATTATAAGAATGGGGAAATTCCTCCTTCATAATAAATACACCAAAGCATGGCATGTTCTTTGGTCTCAATGCAAGATAACGGCTCCATTCTGACCTTGTCACCTCCCATGACTAAAATTTCCTCTAAATTTCTAATAGACTCAAATGAGACTAGGATTAAAATTATCCACTGATGTTTATAAAAAATAGTGTCAAATAGTCTAGAAGTACTGAAAAGGCTATCATTAGATAACCATCCTTTAATGTCACTTGAATCCCCAACCCATTTTTTCATATTTTACAAGCTAATCAAGTAATGATTAGACATGTAGGGAAGATTGTAAAGATTTCCTATAAGAAGAGGCACCATCAAGAGATGAATTTTTCTCATGTGGTATTGTGAAATAAGAGTTTGAATCTTAGATTTTGGACATCGAATGGGATTTTGCTTTTAGAATAAACTATTTATTGCTAAGCTTGGTCACCTCACTATTAATATTAATTCATGTAAAATATTTCATAATTTTTCTATATTTTTAATTTGAATACATGAATATAATCTTGACAAATCAAAAAATTCATGTTTATAGGTGTAATCATTACCACTGATGATATAAATGCTTTGACAGCGTGTACCATAGTACCGCTCTATCATATCAAGACCACTGTGGGGTAGCAGTATGGTAGAGTTATAATTTTACTTTCCCCACTATACTGCATACCTTCACTTTTCATTTTATAGGACAACGGGTTAGATAATCTCATAACACCACCTTGTGCACACCCTTTTAGACTCCTGCATGATGATGGGTTAATTCTAGCAGTTGAGTGATTATTCACCACCATACCATAGTGTCATTATTTACTCTTTGTGGGGCTAGGGTTTAATCTATTTGTTATAATGTTCTCATCACCACCCCATGTTATTCATATTTGGTTGCCATGGTATTGTGATAAGCATTTGTAGATTGACCTATATGTTCTGTTATCCCATGCATACCTGTATTGACTGTTGTGGTAGTGAGGTATTATATTTTTTATGCATTTTAGGTGGGAATATATTGGTATATTATAAATTCATTATTTTAGATATCACTTTATTGAAAATATTGAACAAATTTCTAATTTTTTAGTCTCTTAGTTTTAGTTTTCAGTGTCAATTAGACCTAAAAGAACATTTGTTTTTTTCTAATGAGGAGGCTTAGTTAGGTAGAGAGAATTTTAGCATAGGAATTAGGTATTTAATCATTGGTCCCAAGGCTAATTATGATAAGGGAATGTGTCAATTGATAGAGACATATAAAATAAAAGGTTAAAAAGCTTAGATTATGTTAAAGGTTTTTATATCTTCAAAGAGATGGGTTGTACTGAGCCCTTAGATTTTAAGAAATATTATGGATTGAAAATGAAACAAAGGCTTGCTCAAGGACAAGAAAGATATTAGGTAGGGGGTGTTATTAGGTCACTAATTATTCTATTTATAGCCTCATCCATAACCAATTGTATATATTTTTCCTATATGAATCCATAGAACTATCTATGACTCATGTAAATGAATTAATGATTATATTTGTGCATTAATATATACATGTTGTGTTATGGATTAATGATGTTTTTTATTTGATTAGAATATAATTGTGTAATCTTAATATATATTTGAAGGGTAGAATAAGACTGTAGGAATCTTAGTTGGTCATAGCACTTATAGATAAGCCCATCGTAGCTATCAACTTGTAGGTTTCCACCTATAGGTTTCTCATGGTAACTGCAGGCTTTCACCTACAATTTACTCATAGCAATTACAAAGCTATAAGATTTCCACCTACAAGTTACCTATAATAACTATATACTTTCACCTATAGGAGCCCACATCCACTACATAGAACCAATTATTGCTATGATAATAATTAATTGGTTTTTAAAGACATATATATCTATTTTAGAAATAAAGTAAATGATTGAAGAGGATCTTCCATATAAACTATATGGATCCCTCACATGTATAGAAACTTGGATGTGATACAAAAATATGAATAAGATAAAGATAATGGAAAGGAGAAAAAGAATCAAAAGAAGATAGTGACTCATTTTCTTCAACACTCTTCATCTCTTTTCTAGAATTCAGATCACTTCATATAATAAGGATACAGACCAGTCTATATAATTAAAATTAGAGCACTCTATAGGATATAGAGCACTCTACAAAAATTAATAATTAACAAACCCTCCTTAGTGAAAAGGGTCCTCAGGGATTAGGTTGGTGAATTGGTTACAAAATTAGAAATTAATACCATACCCATGCATGATAACATGGAACACAAATAAACAACTTTAAGATATGGTCACTATATTGTATTGATTATACAATGAATAAAATCATCCAATTCTTTCACAATATCAAGAACTCCAAATGGTTACATGATAGTCAATGTCTTATGACAAGATACCCTCCTATTTATGTTGCTCATTTTTATAATACACTAATTGTGTTCTCCTATCTAGATACAGTTTCTAATTAGAAAGCTATAGATTTTGTGTTTAATGTAATGAGGGTTTTGAATTACCTCTGAATTCACTACAAAGGGCATCCCAAAATTTGAATTCACTATAGAGGGCCTTTTTGACTTCAAATTTGTTACAACAAACTCTAAATTATTTTCCTACCTTTTTAGAAGTCTCCAAGTCCTCTCCAAACAAGTTTTATCACCCATGCAAATAGTTTTTATACTTATATGCTAAATACCAAAATGCTTCATGCCATCAAATTGGCACACAAAGCCTCTCTAGGTGGCTCTAAATCCATTAATAATTAAAAAATCCTCCTTAGTGAAAAGGAGCCTCAAGCATTAGGTTGGTAAATTGGTTACAAAATTAGAAAAAAATACCATACCCATGCATGATAACATGGAACACAAATAGACAACTTCAAGATATGGTCACTACATTGTATTTATTATATAATGAATAAAAGCATCTAATTATTTCATAATCTCAAGAACTCTAGATTGTTACATGGTAGTCAATGTCTTATGGTAAGATAACTTCCTATTTATGTAACTCATCTCTTATAATGCATTGATTTTGTTCTCCTTGCTAGATATAGTTGCCAATTAGAAAGCTATAGATTTTATGTTTAATGTAATGAGGGTTTTGAATTACCTCTAAATTCACTATAGAGGGCATCCGCAAATTTGAATTCTCTATAGAGGGACTTGCCAACTTCAAATTCATTGCATCAAAATCTAAATTCCTTGCCTACCTTTTTAGAAGTCTCCAGGTCCTCTCCAAATAAGATTTATCACCCATGTAAGTAGTTGATATACTTATATGCTAAAACCCAAAATGCCTCATGCCATCAAATTTCCACATAAACCCTCTCTAGTTAGCTTCAACTTAATTAATAATTAACAAATCCTCCTTAGTGAATAGGAGCCTCAAGGATTAGGTTGTTGAATTGGTTATAAAATTAGGAATTAATACCATACCCATGCATGATAACATAGAACACAAATAGACAACTTCAATATATGATCACTACATTCTATTGATTATACAATGAATAAAAGCATCTAATTCTTTCACAATCTCAATAAATATAAATTATTACATGGTAGTTAATGTCTTATGACAACTTACCTTCTTATTTAAGTAGCTCATCTCTTATAATACATTGATTTTTTTCTCCTAGCTAGATATAGTTTCCAATTAGAAAGCTATAGATTTTGTGTTTAATATAATGAGGATTTCAAATTACCTATAAATTCACTATATAGGACATATCCAAATTCAAATTCACTACAAATTCCTCATCAACTTCAAATTCATTGTAGAAAACTCCAAATTCTTTGCCTACCTTTTCAAAAGTCTCTAGGTCCTCTCCAAATAAGCTTTATCACCCATGAAAGTATTTGCTATACTTATATGCTAAAACCCAAAATGCCTCATGCCATCAAATAAGCACATAAACTCTCTTTGTTTAGCTATAGATCCATTAATAATTACAAACCCTACTTAGTGAAAAGGAGCCTCAGTGATTAGGTTGGTGGATTGGTTACAAAATTATAAATTAATACCATACCCATGCATGATCATATGGAACACAAATAGACAAATTCAAGATATGGTCACTATATTGTATTAATTATATAATGAATAAAAGTATCCAATTCTTTCACAATCTCAAGAAATCTAAATTATTACATGGTATTCAATGTATTATTATAAGATACCCTCCTATTTATGTAACTCATCTCTTATAATACACCAATTTTATTCTCCTAGCTAGATATAATTGCCAATCAGAAAACTATAGATTTTGTGTTTAATGTAATGAGGGTTTGGAATTACCTCTAAATTCACTGTAGAGGGTGTCCCCAAATTTAACTTTGCTATAGAGGGACTCATTGACTTAAAATTCATTGCAGCAAACTCTAAATTCTTTGCCTGCCTTTTAAGAAGTCTTTAGGCCCTTTCCAAACAAGATTTCTCACCCATGAAAGTAGCTTCTATACTTATATGAAAAAAACCCAAAACACCTCATGCCATCAAACTAGAACACAAACCCTCTTTGGTTGGCTATGGCTCCATTAATAATTAACAAACCCTCCTTAGTAAAAAATATCATCAGGGATTAGGTTTGTGAATTGGTTATAAAATTAGAAATTAATACCATACCCATGTATGATAACATGGAACATAAATAGACAACTTCAAGATATGGTCACTATATTATATTGATTATACAATGAATAAAAGCATCCAATTCTTTCAAAATATCAAGAACTCCAAATTTTTACATGGTAGTCAATGTTTTATGATAAGATACTATCCTATTTATGTAACTCATCTCTTATAATACATCGATTTTGTTCTCATATATAGATACAGTTTCCAATCAAAAAGCTATAGCTTTTGTGTTTAATGTAATGAGGGTTTTGAATTACCTTTGAATTCACTATAGAGGGCATCACCAAATTTGAATTCTCTACAAAGGGTATAACCAACCTCAAATTTTTTACAGGAAACTTTGAATTCCTTGCCCACGTTTTCAAAATTCTCCAGGTCCTCTCCAAACAAGCTTTATTTGTCATGCAAGTAGCTACTATACTTATATGCTAAAACCCAGAATTAGGTTGGTGAATTGGTTACAAAATTAGAAATTAATACCATACTTATGCATGATAACATGGAACACAAATAAACATATTCAAGATATGGTCACTACATTGTATTTATTATATAATGAATAAAAGCATCTAATTTTTACACAATCTCAAGTACTCCAAATTGTTACATAGTAGTCAATGTCATATGACAAGATACCCTCCTATTTATTTAACTCATCTCTTATAATACACCAATTTTGTTCTCCCAGATAGATATAGTTACCAATTATAAATCTATATATTTTGTGTTTAATTTAATAAGCGTTTAGAATTACCTCTGAATTCACTACAGAGGGCATCCCCAAATTTGATTTTCCTATAGAGGGCCTCACTAACTTTAAATTTATTGAAAAAAAAATTGAATTCTTTATCCACATTTTTAGAAGTCTTTAGGTCCTCTTAACACAAGATTCATCACCCATGTAAGTAGATGCTATAATTATATGATAAAACCCAAAATGCCTCATGCCATCAAATTGGTACACAAACCCTCTCTGGTCGGTTCTAGCTCCATTAATAATTGACAAACCTTCCTTCTATTTGTAGAAGTGCATTACACAAAAAATGTCAATTGTACTCCCCACTCCCCCATAAAATTACATCTACCAAATTATAAATTCTACTATACTCCCCACTCCCACCAACAATTTCCCAATTCACTATTAACCCTGTGCCCAATACAACCCACTCCCTCCAATAATTTCCCAATTCAAGTTTTTTTAATTACCCACTTTAATATCATATTGTCTAATTTTTATTTATGTGACTAATTATTTAGTTTTTTTAACTTGATGATCAAATTACTCATTTATTTAGTCATTTATAGCTATTCTACAAAAAATTAGTAGAATTTAGTCAAATTTAGTTGTCTTAATTAAAATTTTTAGTCACGTAATCATTTATTTTCTCAATTATACTAGTGATTTATTATGGAATATTATATTTTCTCAAATGAAGGTTTCCTACATTTAAGGGATATGCCTGCTTAGGTGGAGATAGTGTGTCATATATGTCATAGGCTTTATCGAAATACTAAGATTTAACCCCCTTGACCGGATTTTCTGGGTATGGGAGTTACTCTTCTATTTTGAGCACCTATGACTACCTTTTATGAAGGAGTTACATTTATATTCTAGGGGTGATTTGAACACCATTCAAGGATTTACTTTCTCTCTTATATGTATGCTCTACTTGAGCCTTATTCTCTGAATGACTAATCAATTTTTCTCCACTTTATTTTGTCTTTTGCAATATTCTCATTTTATGTGATTTCTTCTTGCTTTAATAATATAGTGGTGTGCATAATCTTCATCTTGTGTGAACCTTCTAGATTTATTTCATGTTATCTAGACCTAATGAAATATTTGATACTTGATTATTAAGCTTATTATTTTTAGGCATACTCCTTCTAGTGCTTCTTTTCATCTTGTCAAACTCATCATTTTACTATGCAAGTTACTTCTTCCCATGATGTTTGTTGTTATTTAGTTATAGGTTGATCTCATATGATCTCTTAAACCATTTAGGCTTACTCTAAAGGTGTCAAATCACTTGGATGTACCATGGAGATAGAGATAAATGCTTTCTTGTAGCCCAAATTAACTAGCCTATCTTTGGGTGGTGGTGAAGTTGAAGAAGGAGAAGAATGCACTTCTTGTACCATGGTTTTCCTACCAAATGTGTGTTCTTATAGGGTAGGATAAACCCTACCCTCTTATCAAGTTTTGGGTCTATGCACTAGAGACTCATGTGGAATTTTTGACAAAGGCACAAAGATGTTGATGATTACAAAAGTGATGTAAGGTTTCTACTAGAAGAGGTCAACCCTTCTCTGCATTTGTTCACCCTCTTTGTGCATAGTGTCAAAAATAAAATATGTAGGGCATGATGGTATTTCCACCCAAAGACTTAGAGGGACCTTATTATGAATTTAGACCATATAAAATGACTTTTATAAAAATTAATCCTTCTCTTCCTCCTTATCATAGAAGTCACATGCCATATCTATGACCATCACCTAGTAAACCACATTCTCATCCATTCTCATTTGATTTAGGTCACTAGATTGTGATTTAGGGAACTTTGGGATCATCCAGCTAGGTTGAAGTGTTCTTCATCTTATGATTTAATAGAGGTGATGTTTGTTTTTTTTTGGTAGAGAGATTGCACTTTCTTTTCTACTACTACAAGGTTGTGGTTTTTGATTGTTGTTATTCTAAAAAGATTGATGTGTTAGGTGGTATGGATTCGAGTGGTGTCACATCCATAGATTTATAGGCTTTTTTATCTCATGACTTCATCCTATGCCATAGACATGGTAACAAAATATGTTAGGGGTCTAAATGGTAACCTCGGCAGTTTGTGAATGTGAATGAAAACACCTTTTGAGAGCAAAGTGATAATAAAATGTTTTCCCAAGTAATGCATAACATTTGGTAGTACCCATGGATGTGAAGTAATCATCTCCAAACACTCCTCTTATAATGTATTGCATTTTACCTCATTTTTTAGGGCATCACACATAGGTGTCCATATTAGATTATAGATTGTTGTGCTAGCTAGTATTCAGTGTTAGGGTACACCTCACCTTTATCAGACTTCCATTAGATGAAACATAGTAGAAAGATGAGAAACTAGTATTAGAAGGTCTTCTTGGAAGTCATGTGACACTTGTCGATGTTTGTAAGTATTTACAAAATATTCATTTCAATTAAACTACTCATTATGGTGGATCATGTGATGTATAATGTCCATCACTCCTTTAGGAATTTGATTTATAGACTTGGTGGTCTTATAGAATCTCCATGTGATGCACTCAACTCAAATAAACACTAGTTCATCTTAGATTTATTCAATTGGGATTCCTCTATACCCCAAAACATATAAGTTTTTGTCCTTATAAAGGATAGGAGGCATTTTTGTCTTGTATGGAGCAAGAGAATCACCTCGTATAGACATGCCTAAATCTTGGGCCATTACTTTGGTATTGATGATTATAGTGGTGTTAGGGGTAATGTAAATGTTACTATCATTATAGTGGTCAAACAATATTTTAACAATCTCCCACAAGTTGTTGAAGGTGGGTAATCAAATTAAGAACTCAACATATGTATTTTGGAATATATGTGGAGCTACAAGATCTAGTGGTTGTACAACATCTATAGGATCTAGTCAAAAGAGTTTTTTCTCTACCACTTGGAGATAATCAAATGGATCTAGATCAGTGTATATTGTCTAATGAAGCATAAGGTAGATACCCATTGCTTATTTTTGAGTATCTATCAATTTTTTGATGAGCTATGAATGATCCATGATATTTGAATTCTAAAATTGAAAAAAAAATCCTTATTGTGCAGTAAAATTTAATTTGGCTCTGAAACTTTAGTTCATAAAATGTTTGCAAGTATGAAATTTAAATTTGGTTCATAACCTTATGCCTTTATAGATTTTTTACCTATTATTTTCCATATAAATGGAATGCTAAACTATCCCTTTAATATCGATGTGAATGTTGATATGGAAAATCTTATCCGATCTAGAAATTAAGGTAGTTAGTCATTGGTACATGCATCAAGATATGTCATTATATTATTTGTTGTCTGTACTAGAGTATAAATAAATGATGTTAACCAATCATCAAATTGGTAAATATTAGATCAATAGAACCTTGGCTTTGGCATTAACTACTTAGATTGACCATTATACAGTTGAGATCTTGCATAATATGACTTGACCATATATTTCTCAAACTTAATTTCTAGCTTTAGCTCCTGATGACATCAACAATGATACATTTGAATTTTTATGTGCATGGTTTGTGCATGTTATACTTATTATATTGGTTCTAAAATACATTTAATATATAATCTAAAAACACACACAAGAAAATTAACACATAAAAAACATATAAAAATGGGAAATCCAAATCTACTCAGTGTTACTCATCACCCACTCATTTGGCAAAAACAAATCAATTAAGAATATTGGTGGTAGGGCTTAATACTACAAATATTAACCCACATTGGAAAAATAGTTTCCTAAATATCTATTAAAAAAATGGTTCCTTGCTATGATATTTCGTATATAATATAAGGCCTTTTCGATCTAATCTATAATTTACTTGGGAATGCTCTGAAGTGACTATCATATAAAAATTGGTTAATCTTTGTGAAATTCCTTATGGCATAGGTTCCTATCATGCCATGATGTATGTCTCTACTTATGAATTTATTGCATCCAAGTTGATCTATGTCAATACTCATACATCTTATTTAGTTTGAGAAGACTATTTATGAGAGACTCACAATTCCCTAGTCTCATAACCATTACAATGCATAGATTGGGTACCAAGTATTCCATCAACATTATTTATTCAAACCCATAGACCAACTAAAATAGAATAAAATATGTATCCCTCTTATAGTGAGTTTGATAAGCCCAAATAATCATAAGAATGTGATCTTCCTAATCATCCCTGTTGACATCATAGATCTTTATCAACATCTTTCCCAATATTGTATTAGAAGAATTAGCTTGGCCATTATATTGTGGATAGTGTGAAGTAATTTTATGATGAGAAATCATGATTATTCAATAATATATTTGATGGTATTCTTTAGGAAGTGTGTCCCTCAATCATTGATGAGCTTGATGGGGCATCCAAAATTTGTGATGATATTTTCATAAAAAAACTTTGTTGTGTCCTTTGCTCCATAGATGGGTGTCATAAAAGCTTCAAACTATATGATAAGGTAATATGTTGTAATGATATTATAACATGATTTTTTATGTTTACTTAGAGGATTAATAAATCCTACAAAATTTATGCCCCACTGCTCAAAAGGTTGATTAGCTAATAAAAGTTACAAGAGAATTTCATCCTTCTAGAGTGGGTTACCAATTTTTTGAAATACATCATAATGTTTTGGTACTCTATCTACATCCTTAAAATGGTTTTGGCACCATATCCCACTCTATAAAAATTTCCTTCTAGTATCTTCTCTATAAAAATGACCTCTTAATATTCCTTGGTGTGTTTACTATAAGAGATTTGGTCATTCATGTTCTAGAAATACCATGCAGAGGACTTCATCCTTCCGAAAATGATATAGGATCTCATTTATAATAGTATATGGCAAGGCTCTAGTGATAAACTACTTCTTGTCCCTTTCTTGGTAGTGCATAGGGAATACTCATTATTCTAAGAAATTAGCAATTGCCTCAGAATTATAAGGTATTGTATAAACTCAAAATATATGGGAATTAGGAGAATCTTCCTATAGTTTATTTGTTTCTTTCTCATTTGTGATGTGATTGAGATGATCTGACCCAACATTTTATCTACCTAGCTTGATGTTGATGTGAAATTGAAATTCTTGAAAAAACATCAACCATATTGAAATGCATCCTCTAAGAATAGGATTATCGAATAGATAGTATAGAGCTTGATGATCTGTGAACTTCAAATGGTGTCATAAGAAGATAATGTTATATTTTTTGTAGTACAAACACTATAGCTAGTGCTTCCCTTTAAGTTATCATGTAATTTATTTTTATGTTAGATAACTTTTAGATTACAAAATGAATGGGGTGGTCCAATCCACATTTTCTTAGATATTCAATTACAATACCAACTATGATATTGAAAGGATCAATGTGCACATAAAAGGGCTTACACCAATCTCAGAAGATGAGAATAGGCACAGTGACCAATCTCTGCTTTAGTTCTATGAAAGGTGCTTGACACTTAGAAGTCCAAAAAAACATCATACCTTTGCATAAAAAATATTCCATTGGAGATGAAATAGATGAATATGCATTGATAAACTTTTGATATTACCTTATATGCCCAAAAAAGTATCACACTTTTATGGAGCTAGCTAGTAGAGGTATACTAAAGATGATTGTAATTTTGGTCTAGTCTATTGAAATCCCCTCATTACAAACCAAATGACCTAGTAGGTCACCAAATGGTGTAAATAATAAACATTTTTCAAATTTAAGGAAATGTACAAAGCTTGACAACATTTTAACATGATGCGTAGCTTAGACAAGTATTCTTTAAACAAAGATAAGATGCCCAATCATCTATATATACTTCTAAGAAGTCATGAATGAAATCCTTAAAGGCTATCACAACTACTCTAGAAAAAATTAAGGTACATTATTGAGGCCAAAAGGCATTAGCTTATATGCAAATGATCCCCATTATATGGCAAAAGCATTTTTATATCTATCTTATTTCATGATGGGTATTTGATGATAGCCATTGAACCCATCAGTGAATGAGTAAACTTCATGACTTGTGACAGATTCAAAAACTTCATCTATGAATGGAAATAAGAAATGGATCAATCACACATGCATCATTAAAATTTGATAATCACCATATACTCTAATCTTCCATGTTTTATTAGGCTACACTATCATGGGACTAACCTAATATGCCTTCTCTATGGGATAGATTATACCTATTTCCTACATTATATCAAATTTGGCCTTCATGTTAGATGGTGGAGCCTTATATTATTTTAATACCCAATTCCCAATAGGGGCGTGTGGGGGTTGAGGGGGTAATTCCCCCCCCCCCCACTAGGATTGTCATGGGGGTCTAAGGGGTGATGACCCTAGTGGGGGGCGTTACCCCCCATACCCTCCTGTCAGGAATTATGTAATAGAAAAAATTATGTTTGTGAATTTTTACCCTAATACGTAACCCTCTTTTGACATGGGGGCATTATAATCATAGTGTTAGGAATAAATAAATAAATTGGCATGGAATAATTTCATAGAATTGTAATAAAAAACATAAATAGAGATGCATAAAGAATAGAAATAAAATCCATAATAAGAAGACCAGATTTAACATGGTTCATCCAATGTGGGCTACATCCACCAAGAAACACTTTCTCAAATTTTATTACAAGCCATGAGATTAAAAACCACTCTCAGATCAGTCTTCTCATAATTATAGTTCACAAATATTATTTGAAGTTGTGCTCAACAAACCCTCTTGAATTCACACCTAAATTCACACACTATGTTCTTCCATCTCAAACCCTTTTTCTCATGATGTATTACCTATAAAAAATCTATCTATACATAATACATCAATAGAGCGGTATTAAAAAACAATGGGTAAAATCAGCCCAAAATGGTAATTAAAATACATATAGAGTGTATAGTACATTTTAAATTTACAATATTTAAAATATATAGTAATTTAGAAATAGGCTCTACAACACAACAATCTCCCACTTGGAGACTAATTTCCTTTGAGTAGGCTTCTCAACCCTTCACTATCATCTGTGAAGATCAACCAAAATTGAACATAGCTTCAGTTTTTCCCTTGTGACCACCTTGATCATCATATCTATAGGATTATGACTAGTATGAATCTTCTCCAGATTCAACTTCTCTTCTTCCAAAGTTATCCTGATGAAATGGTACCTCAACTAGATATGATTCAAACTAGAGTGAAAAGTGAAGTTCTTTACTAGATGTATAACACTCTAATATCACTATATAGCTTTCGTTTTTCCTAATTATGCCCCAAATATTCAATAAATTGTAAACAAATCATTTCTTTGATTGCCTCTATGGTAACAACATACTCAACTTTCATGCTTAACAAAGCCACAAGTTTCTGTAGTCATGAAATTCATCTCACCCTTATGTCATCTATAGTAAATACATATCCTATTTTACTCCTCCTAATGTCTATATCTCAAACCATTTTTGAATCTACCTAACCACACAAATTGGTATCCAATACTCCATAGATTAAAACTATCCCCATGGTCCCTCTTAAATACTAAAGGATCCACTTCACTACCTTCCAATGTTCTCTTCTTGGATCACTCATGTACCTACTTATTGCTTCCATTGCATGGAAAATATCTATCCTAGTGCACACTGTGGCATATATCAAGCTACCAACAACTAATGATTATGTTACATGTGACATCTATATTCTCTTCTCCTTTATCTTGGGACGTTGATCCTTTCATAACTTAAAATGACCTTCCAAAGGAGTCCCAATTAGTTTAACATCCTACATATTAAACCTCTCCAATACCTTTTTGATGTACTCTTCCTGAGATAAATTCAATTTTTTTCCTTCCTATCCCAAGTTATTCTCATACCAAGTTTTTGTTTTTCTACTCCTAGATTCTTCATAGCAAAGGAATTACTAAGTTATTCCCTACGTACCTTTATTCTCTGCATGTTCTTACCTACAACTAACTTATCATCCACATGCAGAAAAAGGATAATATAATCACCATCATAAATTTTCTTGATATATATGAAATGGCATAAATGATACCTAGAGTATCTCTAATCCATCATAAAAATATAGAATTTCATGTACCACTATCATGAAGCTTGTTTCAGGCCATACAAGCTCTTCTTCAATTTGCACACCATGTTCTTCTTCCATGTGAGCTCATATCCCTGTGACTGCTCCATATACAAGTGCTCCTCTAAATCACCATGAAAGAATGTAGTCTTCACATCTAACTACTCTAATTTCAAGTCTTCCACTGCCACTATCCCAAGAATAGTTGTAATATAAGTCATCTTTACCACTAGGGAAAAAGTCTCATCAAAATCAATTCCCTTCTTCTATGCAAACCCCTTCACCACCAATTGGGACTTGTACCTTTTCTTTCCTCCATCTCTTATTTAACTCTATTACCCCACTTGTTCTACAATACTCTCTTACTTTTAGGTGGGGTTACCAAATCCCAAGTCTGATTTTCCATTAAATACTTATGCTCCTCATCCATAGCTTGCTCCCACTTCTTCAAATCACTCTAGATATCCATTTTTAGTGAGTAATAAATAATTAAGAGATGGAGAAAAAAAATAGGTTCCCTTTTTACCCTAGAATACTTTCCCACCACAAGATTTGGGGTTCTTGTGGAGTAGGTGCTTGAACTAGTTGCTTGGACACTTTATCATGTACAATGTCCTCTAGTATTGTGTAATCTTTTCTAGAATCCTCTTTTTGATCTTTCAATTTTTATTTATACATGAATTTTTCATAAAATACAACATCCCTAGACCTAAATATTTTATTGTCCATAAGGCTCCAAATCTAAAAACCAAAATCATCCTCACCATAACCAATAAAGGTGCATTTTTTAGACTTAGCCTCTAACTTAGACCTATCATCCTTATCAATATGAACAAAGTCTTCACATACAAATATTATAAAAAATTAATAATCAATATTCTTACCAAACCAAGATTCCTTGGGTATGCCCCCATCCAAAACAGATGTATGACCTCTATTTATTAGATATACTATTATGTTTACTACTTCTACCCAAAATTGAAGAGGTAGTCATGCATGTAACCTCATGCCCCTAACATGATCCATGATAGTCTTGTTCATCCTTTATAACACTCCATTTTTCTATGGAGTTTTTAGAACCATCCTCTATTTTCAAATTTCATTTCTTGAATAGTAATAAAAAAATGCATTGCTAAAATATTTCCCACCATTATCTGACCTGAGACATTTTAACTTGAGAATTGTTTCATTCTCAACCAAGGATTTCCATCTTTTAAACATATCAAACACATCATATTTTCTCCTAATTCCATACACCCAAACTTTCCTAGTTGCATCATTTAAAAAAGTGACATAATAAGATGACCCACCAATAAAAGATACTTGAGTTGGCCCCCATACATCTGAATGAACTAGGTCTAACTTATTCTCCTTCCTCATAGGTCTAACCTTGATAAACTTTACTATTTTCTATTTTATGTACACATAGTCTTAAAAAAACTCTAAATTATATCCTTTCAATTTGGGCAACCAATCTTTCAAAATTTGCATACCCATTTGGCTCATGTGGTCAAGCCTATTATGCCACAAAGTTGCATCTAAATCTAAAGAAACTAAATTACAATAATCAACACTACTTGATAATTATGGGGTAGCAACTTTCTTACCTCTTGATACCACAAGAGCACCCTTGGTCACCTTTCAAGAATCTATTGTAAATGTCACCATATGACCTTCACTACCTAACTATCTTGTGGATACCAAATTCCATCTCAACTTAGGCACATGCCTAACATCATTTAGTAGCCAATTGTTCACATTTTGCATCTTGATCAGAACACCTCCTTTTATTACTATGATATAAGTCTCACCATCACCAAGATAAACATGTCCAAATTCCCCTTGAACATAATTAATAAAATAAAGCCTATATGGTGTAGTATGAAAAGAATACCCTAAATATAAAACCCAAGACTCAAAAATATTATCAAAAAATGGAATTAATGCATCGTAACAAACATTACTTGTTGCCACATTCACCTCCTTGGTGTATTCCTATTTTTTGTTCTTGTTTTGAAGAGACAAAAAATCCTTCTTCACATGCCCAGTCTTTCCACATTACCAACATACTATCATGGCCCTTGATTTTAACCTTTTAGGACCATTTGAATTTCCATGATTTCTTTTTCCTCTAAAATTTTATTTCCCTCTACTCTCTACTACCAAATCATCACCTGAAGTAGAAGTCTCCCCAGAGCTTTTCCATTGCATTTCCTTGCTAAGGATTACTCCTATGACATCCTCAAACTTCAACTTAGCATTATTAGAGATTGAGTTGCTCACATCCATTATCAAGATATTCCAAATATCTAGTAAGGAACACAAAATAAGAAAAGCCCTAACTTCATCATCAAAATCTATTTTTATAGAATTCAACATACTCACAACCGTATTGAATTTATTCAAATGATCAACAATTAAACCATTTTTAGATATCTTCATATTAAATAACTTTTTAATTAAAACTATTTTATTATAAGTAGAGGGTTTCTCATATAAATTATCTAATGTATTCATGAGACCTTCTTTGGTCTTCTCCTATGATATATTAAATGTAAACGAAGATGCAAGGCATAACCTAATGGCCCCAAGTGCTTTCTTGTGAAGCAATTTTGAGATGATCCTCCTACAACAATTTCAAAATGAGCAAATAACAAAAATTAGTAGCTTGAATTAAACCTAAAATAACACTTCGAAATATTTAACTGATCTAAAGCCACTTCGAGGGGACAACCCCCTTTATGCAAGCTCAATATTCTAATTTCATGGATGCCTTCAATGGCCTCAACACTTACTTATATATGAATTCTAATCTTCAAAACTACTACTTTCCATGAATGTGGGATATAATAAAATTCTCATGGGATGACTTACAAAGCATATGCATCCATAAAAAATACTAAACTAATAAATTAAAGAGAAGAGATATCACAGGTTCATAACATCCCCTCCCTCTTATGAAAAGCTTTGTTCTCAAAGCTTTAGATATGGGAATTGGTGTTGAATCTGAAATAGTGGTTCCCATGTTGCATCCTCTGGTTGCATTCCATGCCACTAAATTAAAACCTTAGTGATGGAGTAGGAGTAAAGTTGGTGTATGAGCTTGTCCAAGATTTACTTTGACTCAAGAAGAATGGATCCTTCATTATCAAGTAAAGTAAAATAGTCTACACTCTGATGTTTATGCTAATAAATTTCTTCAGAAAATAGACATGAAGTATTGGGTGAACTCGAGAAGAAGGTTAGAGCTCCAACTTATAAAAAATTGACCCAATATTCTAAAGAATCTTATAGGGCCCATGAAACTTGGGAGATAGATTATGACGCCCTTTGAGTTTTAAGAAGGATTACTTATAGGGTTGTAGGTGAAGAAAAACCATATCACCTATTTGAAAAGTGTACTCAGAATGGTTTTGATCTACCTATTATTTCATTTAATTTTGTGTTGTATGAAGATTTTCCTATAAGGTAATAAGGATATGATCATGGGTTCAAAGAATCATGTTGATATCTTGGACTAATAAACTATTGGGGTTATACAGAAGGAGTATTTGTGGTGCTTAATGTTAGGTTGTGGAGCTAAAAGCTTCACTGATGCAGACACGAAGAGGGTCATTGGAGGGGTTGCTGAAGGTTGTTGAGCGTTAGAGCAACCGGCGTCGGTAGGACAGTGAAGAGAAGCAACCGACGTCGGTCATGGGTCGGCCGGCGTCAGTCACCTCCAGGCAGATAGAGACCGATGTCGGTCACTTATGTGGTTTGACTGCGAGCTTATTACGGGCAATTAGCTAACGAACCAAGTGTTTGCATGATTAGAGCTATTTTTAGACTGAGAGCTACGGATCTAATTATTGTAATTAGATGTCTAATTATTGTTTGGATGAGATCTATATAATAGACTCATGGTTGTATTGGAAAGGTGTTCTAGTTTGAGTTGAGCAAATTTTGCTCCTTCTGTGTGTGAGGTGAGCAAGGGTGTTCCTCCTAGTTCCACAGTACCAGGTGGGTGATGGTTTTGGAGAGTCAACAGGATTCTTCATGTATGTAGGATCTTGGTCACAGGTGCATGGCCTATATAGGAGATCTACATGGTAAGTAAGATCATTGATCTGCAGGTGTATGTGTGTGCAAGGTCAAGGTTCACAAGTGTGCAAAATCGGGTTGATTTGTAGGTGTGCAGGATCATATAGGACAGCAACACAACAGGGAGCAGTATTAGGCAGGATCTACTTGGAGTACAGGTGTGTACTCGGATAGAGCAAAGAGGAAGTCAAGGGAGTTCCTTCCATAAGTATGACTAGTTGAATTTTAGGTTGTTACAGGTTTATGGGAGATCTACTTGAAGTACCTTGAGTACTTGTGGAGTACGTGGAGTACTTGTGGAGTGCGTGGAGTACTTGTGGTGTGCGTGGAGCACAAGAGGTGAACACCAACTCTGTATTTGAGTTGGGTGTTGGGACCTGAGAGGGAGAGCTTTGAGGAGAGAATTACTGTTCACTTGAGGTGTGGTGAGCCTCTGAAGAGGTGGTGGAGAAGAAGTGGCATCTTCTTTATTGTATTCTTTAATGTAAAGTATTAATACAAGTTGTGTATTGTCTCTCATATCATGTGTTATTCTGAATTCTAGTTACTTGGTGAATCTGGTTAATTTCCGCATATTAAGTTGCTTGGTTTGGTAATCATATTGTGCTCTTTTGGTGGAGCAAGATCCTGACAAGTGGTATCAGAGCTTGGTTGTTGGCTCATAGCTTGATACCACTAACAAGTGGTATCAGAGCTTTTGGTTGGGATACTAATAGATTGGTTTAGATTTGGGTAGTGTGTTTTGATTACAGGTCACTCTCAAGGGTTTCTGATTGAGTGGGAGTAGAGCAATGGTAGATGAAAGTAAGCTAAGAATGGAGGAGTTGAAGAGCATAGATGGTCTCTTAAGGTCCTATGGAAAGACAGAGTAGGTAAAAGATTATTGTTGGTTGGTAGCAGATCAGCATGAAGAAACTGAAGACGCAGATGTTGCAGGTGTTATTGCACATGATGCTCTGGGAGGTTTCTTGGATAAAGTTGAATCTTGGATAAAAGATTCGGTTGCCTCTTTCCATGCAGCCCCAGGTAGAGGAGCTGGTGAGCCTTGCCAAAGAATTGGCAAAGGGGAAGTGAAGCTGAAATTGCAGGCGGCCAACACACAGGTGTTGATGAAGGTCATGCAGGTCCCAGGTTTGGAGATATGGCTAATTTCTTCAGAAATATTGGGTGTTGAGAGATGCATAAGAACTCTCACAGTGGATGCACTTGAATTAGCCCGTGGTAAGAAAATAGGTACTCTTTATCTACTTGTTTATATTATTGATTCTTCTTTTGTTGTGGAGATGTGGCTTCGTAGGCTTGGTCACATGAGTAGGAAGGAGATGCATGTTCTTAAGCAGAAGATAGATATATTTGACAGGCTTAAGAACTGGAAAGCCTTGGTGTACTTGGAGGAGATGGCAGACAAAAACTAGTGGATGGTGCTGGATACTTCTGAGCAGGGCAGTTTGGACATGGGTATTGATTCAAAGGAGCTCGCGGGTAAAAAGTCATCACTCACAGGCAAACACAGGTACCGGCATCGGTCAGGAGGAACCAGTGTCGAATAGATAGGTGCCAATGTCGGTCATGTGCAGACCGAAGCCGGCGATGTCGGGCAGGGTAAGACCGACGTCAGTCAGGGGGACCGACGTCGGCAGTAGGTAAGACCGATGTCGGTCAGAGGACCGACGTCAGCAGTAGGGATACCACAGGGTTGGTAGTCAGGGATAGACGCATGGAAATTGACGTCGGTCAGATGCAGACTATGGAGTGACTGAGGTAGGTCACTGTAATAGATTTTGGGTGGATAGCACGTTGTCAAGGAGTCTCAAACACCCATACAGAGGACTGAAGACGTAAGTAGGCCCTCAAATTCATTGTTCCTCTTGTTTATACTTATTGTTGATTGTAGAGCAGGAAGGATCCAGGAAACAGGTGTGAGCTTGGCATGGATGAGGATGTGATTCCTTGGAGGAGAACCAAATAGGTGTTTTTGGTAGGATTGCTAGTGGGAAGAAAGCACAGAGACGAATGGATACCTTAGTTGAAGAATAGAGAGAACGGACACGTGAGACGGAAGACCAGGTTATATGGTCTTGTGGAGCTGCAGGATAGTGGTACATGTTTTGATAGGTGGAGGATGAAGCATGGCTTCAGTCAATGTCAGGGTAACTACTATGGTTTGTCTTACCAGGGGTATGATGATTGTAACATCATTCTATTACTGTATGTGGATGGTACGCTAGCTAGCTGGTTTTGTACATACAAGGTTTTGCTGAGCTGAGGGTAAGATTAGTTCAGTGGCATGTCATGAGGAGTTTGGAGTAGCAGAATTCTTTGACATGGGAGGCATGGAGATCACAGGTTGATTTTGTCTCGAGTGGGAGCTGATGTGAATCAAGTGTTGGCAAGGTTCAGGATGCAAAGCTAGAGCACACTAAGGGCTGGACAGGTACAGTGTCTGAAATTACATGAGGTCTGGTATAGACCTGAGTATTCCCATGCAGTGGGAGCTGTCAGAGAGTTAGGAGCCAATTTAGGGAAGTGGGTTCTCAGGTATTTGAGAGGGACCAGCAGCAGGTATACATGCAGGGTCAGGACTTCACTACATGTGTTTGTAGGTTTGGATGTGGCAGGGTACTCGGATGACAGGAGGTACATCACAGGTTGTGTGGTGGGTTGTCTTCAGGGTTGAGCTTGAAGAGGGATACAAACCAGGAAATAGATTAGATGGGGTACAGGTATAGGTACAGTGTAACTGTTTATCTCCAAGTGGGATATTGTTAGGTTGTGGAGCTAAAAGCTTCACTGATGCAGACATGGAGAGGGCCATTGGAGGGGTTGCTGAAGGTTGCTGAGCGTCAGAGCAACCGGCATCAGTCTGATCAGCCGACGTCGGCAAGACAGTGAAGAGAAGCAACCGACGTCGGTCATGGCTCGGCCGGCGTTGGTCACCTCCAGGCAGACAGGGACCGACGTCGGTCGCCTGTGTGGTTAGACTGCGAGCTTATTACGGGTAGTTAGCTAATGAACCAAGTGTTTGCATGATTAGAGCTATTTTTAGACTGAGAGCTGCAGATATAATTATTGTAATTAGATGTCTAATTATTATTTGGATGAGATCTATATAATAGACTCATGGTTGTATTGGAAAGGTGTTCTAGTTTGAGTTGAGCAAAGTTTGCTCCTTCTGTGTGTGAGGTGAGCAAGGGTGTTCCTCCTAGTTCCACAGTACCAGGTGGGTGCTGGTTTTGGAGAGTCAGCAGGATTCTTCATGTATGTAGGATCTTGGTCACAGGTGCATGGCCTATATAGGAGATCTACATGGTAAGTAAGATCGTTGATCTGCAGGTGTATGTGTGTGCAAGGTCAAGGTTCATAGGTGTGTAGAACTGGGTTGATTTGTAGGTGTGCAGGATCATATAGGATAGTAACACAACAGGGAGCAGTATCAGGCAGGATCTACTTGGAGTACAGGTGTGTACTCAGATAGAGCAAAGAGGAAGGCAAGGGAGTTCCTTCCATAAGTATGGTCTATTGAATTGTAGGTTGTTGCAGGTTCATGGGAGATCTACTTGAAGTACCTTGAGTACTTGTGGAGTACGTGGAGTACTTGTGGAGTGCGTGGAGCACTTGTGGTGTGCGTGGAGCACAAGAGGTGAACACCAACTCTGTATTTGAGTTGGGTGTTGGGACCTGAGAGGGAGAGCTTTGAGGAGAGAATTACTATTCACTTGAGGTGTGGTGAGCCTCTGAAGAGGTGGTGGAGAAGAAGTGGCATCTTCTTTATTGTATTCTTTACTGTAAAGTATTAATACAAGTTGTGTATTGTCTCTCATATCATGTGTTATTCTGAATTCTAGTTACTTGGTGAATCTGGTTAATTTCCACATATTAAGTTTCTTGGTTTGGTAATCATATTGTGCTCTTTTGGTGGAGCAAGATCCTGACACTTAACCATAGACTACTTCATATGGAATCATTTTTGTTGATGTGTGGTAGGAGGTATTGTACCACCATTCAGTGAGAGGGAACCACTTTGACCACTAATGTTTTTGTTTTTAGGTGAAGTAACTGAGGAAAGTTTCCAATCATTTGTTGACAATTTTAGTTTGGCCATCTATTTATGGATGATACCCAAAATTCATCTTCAGTTGAGTTTCGATACATCAAAATAGTTCTATCCAAAAATGGCCGGTGAAGGTTGCATCATGATCTAAGATAATAGATGAAGGAATACCTTGAAGATGTAAAATTTGGTCTAAGAAAATTTGTGTAATTATGGAGGTGATATAAGGATGGTTGAGGGCACAAAAATGACTATATTTGGAGAGGCAATCAACCACAACGAAGATTACTATTTTCCCTCTAGATTTAGGGAGCCCCTTAATGAAATCCATAAAAATATTTGTCCAAATCCTAGTAAGGATGGGCAAGGGATCAAGAAACCTAAGAATGAGTGTTATTTCACCCTTGTTGTATTAGCAGGTATCACATTTAGCCATCATCTATTGAATTTACTTTTTCATTCCCTTCTAAAATAAGTTATGAAATGGCCACTCATACATTTTGAGAAACCCTAAGTGCCCTATAGATGGAGAATCATGGAGTCCATATAATACAACTTGCTATAGTTTTGTGCTCTAAAGAAGCACCAAATGACCTTTATATCATAGAGAATCACCATCTCAAGAATAATGTGGTATAACTACATGGTTAGTGGCCAACTATTGAATGATCTGAGATAATTAGGATTCATTGACATACCCCTATTGTATAGTGTCCAACTAATTTGTAATAGACATGAAAATAGCTAAAATATAATCTTGATCCACAAATGTACAAGACAAAGCATCAACCACAATATTCTCTTTACCCTCTTGTAATTTATATCATAGTCATAACCCATGAGTTTGATGACCCATTTTTGTTCTGATGGGGTAGAGAACCATTACTCTAGGAAATATTTTAGACTCTAATGATCAGTTTTGATGCAAAAATGATTACTTGATAGGTATGGCTACCACTTTTGTACTACATGTAAAATGGAAATCATTTCCTTCTCATAAGTAGAGAGAGATAAATTCTTTCCAAAAAGAGATTTTCTATGGAATGCAATGGGGAGTCCTTCTTGGAGGAGAATAACACCTAGTGCATTACCACAAGTATCATTCTCAATAGTGAAGGTCTTGGTAAAATCTAACATAGTTAGAACATGTGTAGTACACATAACTTATTTTAATGATTAAAATTCACACTCAAAAACTTATGTCCAAGTAAAATCATCCTTTTTAAACATAGCTATCAGTAGAGCTGCAATCTTTCCATAATCCTTGACTAACTTGTGATAGTATCTAATTAGCCATAAAAAACCATGGAGGCTCTTAAGTGTCTAAGGATGCAACCAATTTATCATAGTAGTTATTTTTTTAGGATCCCCCTGAACCCCTTGGGTTAAAATAATATGCCCAAGATACTCCACTTCATCTTGGCCAAAAGTACATTTGGACTATTTTGCACAAAGATGATGGTCAGAAAGAAGTTGTAGTGTGAGCTCTAGATGTTGGAGACGGTCAGACCATGTTTGACTATAGATGAGGATATCATTAAAGAATACTAGAATGAATTTTCATAGGTAGGGTCAGAATATTATATTCATCAATGCCTAGAATGTTGAAATAGCATTAATGAGGCCAATGGGCATGACCAGGAACTCATAGTGGTCATCATGCATGTGAAAAGTTGTCTTAGGGATATCATCATCATAAAGTTGGATTTGGTTATATCCAAAGTGGAGATCCAAATTGGATAAAAAGTGAGTACCATGAATCTCATTAAGAAGGTCATCAATAATAGAGATCGAGAACTTATCCTTGATTTTGAGGTGATTATGTACATGAAAATCAATGCAAAGTTGCCATGACCCATTTTTTTTGGACAAAGAGAACTGTGGAAGAAATGGGTAGTAATAAGGCTTGATGTTGGGAGTAAAATTTCTAAGAAGGAGATGAATATGGTGGTCCTCTATTTGTGAAGGTGGTAATCCCACTAGTTTGACAAAGACACATGCATACCTCTATAGAATGGTTTGGAGGTTAGAAGTAGTAGTGGAGACTGTTGAGGGTTGTATTTGAATGGAATGGATTTAGGAAATGAAGCCATATGAATTATTCTTAAGAATATTTTCCATATGATGTGAACTTATGATGATGAAAGATCCAAGTTATAAGCCTTTTAATGTGTGTTTTTTCTCATTATCAAAGAAACTACATCCAAAATTCATCAAAATCCCATAATATGGGTCCCAGTGTGCATAGCTACTAGACTCCCAAAACAACATCACATCCACCTAAGGAAAAGGAAAACATATTGAAGCACAAGGTATAATCTCTAATAGAGATACACACATTTTGAGACTTCCCTTTACAAGGTAATGTGCCTCCATTGGCAATCATGATTTCAAATTTGGAATAAGGATAGACAAAAAAATCAACCTATTTGGCAATCTAAGTGTTGATGAAGTTATGAGTGCTACCTAAATCAATGAGTATTGTGAGATGATTATTTTTGAAGTAACCCTTGACCCACATGGTTTATGGGGTAGTGACTCTTACTAAAATATGGAGAGAGAGATCTAGTTGGTCCTCTAGAGAAGTAGGTTCTACAATTAGTTGAGTTTCTTCTAGATCATTTGTTATATCTTGAACATCTTTCCAATCATAAATTTTAGGTGGAGAGTTCACATCTAATAGGTAGAGCCTTTATTTGACACATCAATTTCCTAAAGTGAATTTATCATCATAGTTATAACACATTCCTTTTTATCTATAGGCTTTCATTTCTGCTTCAATCAAATGCTTAATAGGAGTGGTTTTAGGGGCTAGTGTTGTTTGAGATTGGTGTGGAGTTATATTTTTGAAGGGAACAAAATTAGATTTGAATCATTACTGAGCTATGATATTTTCCTCTACCAACTTAGCCAACCCTAAGGCTTCCATCATTATGTTGTGATAGAACATTTTGACCTTAGATCGAATTACATCCTTTAGTCAAATGACAAAGTAACTCCTAAAGAATTCATCATAGAATCTCTATATATGATTAGCTAGTTTTTAAAATTTAGTTTGATATTCTCTCATTGTACCTATTTGGTGAAGTTTAGTGAGTGCTCTAGTAAAGTCATCAAAAGTATTAGGGCCAAACTATTATAAAATGAGGGTGCAAAAATTGGTCCATATGGGTTCATCATGAGCCTTGGTATTACAATGATACCATTGAAGGGCTTCAAGTTCCAAGTGAAAAGATGCAAGAAGAACCTTATTGGCATAAAAATTATTATGTAGACTAAAATATTATTTTTATTGATAGATCCATTTAGTTATATCTACACCACTGAATCAAGGAAAATTAAGCGTTGGCCCATGATAACTACTGGAAAAAGAAAATGTAGTGTTTAAAAAAGACTTTGAATGTCATATGTTATTCATGGTGGTATGTTCAAGACTGAGGTTGAGAATTTTTTTATCAAGATATTTGACATGGGTTTTGAGGGTGATAATTTCATCCTCCATGGTTTTTGCTTATGTTCAGGTTTACTACCATGACCTAAATAATAGGTTTTTTTGGCAATGGATAAGAAAACTAGAGTTAAGACACATTTAATGAGAAAGGTTTTGAATTTGAACAAAAGTAGAAGGGGTAAATGAGTTTTTAATAAAAATTTTGCATAGTGGGAGTATGATTGACAAGGGTGAGGGAAATTTTAGGAGTGAAAATAGAAAAACTTGAAAATTTGTCAAAGAAAGAAAAAGGAGTAGAAAGAAATGATGAACATAGTGGAATTTTTTTGAGGTTAATAGACAAAAATAGAAGTTATGGAAAAACCAAAAAAAGAAAAAGAAAATTCAGATTTGTGAGAATTATGAGCAGAATTGGGATATGGGACCTCAAGGAAGTAAATGCAAGGAATAAAATTTTAGGTGTCCATATAAATTTTGAGGAGAAATAGGGCTACAAATGGAGAGATATTGTAAAAAAAATTACCTTTCTTTTTCTATTTCTATTGCTGGTTACTGTGCTCTATAAAACATGTCTACTACAAATATGTTGAAACAAGTCTACATATCTATTATGATGATTTCTTGATACTCTACTAGTATTTTTGATACTCTATTGGTAATATTATGAAACTAATAGAAATCGAACCCAAGTTTTAATGGTTACCTAAGGGTTTTAAGATATCACTCTAGCCACCAATGTTGTCTAAGTGAGTACCATTTACCAAAAACAATTTTGCCATAGGTTTATTTCTCAACAACTCTTGATTTTCATCAGGGATGGCAACTAATCAATAAGGAAGGGGTCATTATCCATTTCACTAGCAGGTCCTGTCAATGGGCCAACTAATTTAGGGTTCTTGTGGTACTTCTCACAATGATTTTTAGGTCTTTCACCCAAGCATTTTCCATATTTATGTGATCAAGTTTTACCTTGATCTAAAATATATTATTATGATGCTAAACAAAGTTATGCAATAAAAAAGAGTTATGAATTTCTAAGAAAAATACTATAAAGAAATTGTGAAATAAAATAGATTTTAAATTTTTTAGAAAAAAATTCATGGCCCTAGAAAGTGCTCTGTTACTAGATGAGATGATCCTCCTACAATAATTTCAAAATGCACAAATAATAGAAATTAACAGCTTGAATTAAACTTGAAAGAACACTTGGAAAAATTGAATTGATCACAAACCAATTTAAGGGGACAACCTCCTTTGAGCAAGATCAATACAATAATTTTGTGAATGCCTTCAATGGCATCAACACTTACTTATATATGAATTCTAACCTAAGAAACTACTACTTCCTATGAATGTGAGATAAAACAAAATGGTTTCATGATGACTTACAAAGCATATGTGTCCATAGCAACTACTAAACAAACAAAGTAAAGAGAAGGGATATCATGGGTTCATAACAAGTTCCTAAGCCTCATCTGTCATACTCACTAGTTACTTTAATTTTCCTCCCAGTAGAGCATGAAGGTCCTTCTGATAGAGATAATCCTCCATCTACATCTTCTACAGACCAAAGTTTTGTTCATTGAACTTTTCAACCTTTAATCTGTGATCATCATCCATAGCTTCCACATTAATTAATAACCCTTCCTATGACTCAAAACTTTAACAAATACCACCTAAAGCTATGATACCAATTGTTAGGAATAAATTCAAAAATTGGTGTGAAATAATTTCACAAAATTACAATAATAAATATAAAGAGAGATGCATAAAGAATAGAAATAAAATGCACAAAAAGAAGACTAGATTTAACATGGTTTACCTAATGTGGGCTATATCCACCAAGAAACACTTAGATTTTTTTACAATCCATGAGAGTATAAACCACTCTCAGATCAATCTTCTCATAATTACAATACATAAATATTATTTGGAGCTGTGCTCAATAAACCCTCTTGAATTCACACCTAAATTCACACACTCTATTATTCCATCTCAAACCCTTGTTCTCATGATGTATTACCTATGAAATATCTATCTATACATAATACATCAACAAAGTGATATTACAAAATAATGGGAAAAATAAACCCAAAATGGTAATTAAAATACATATAGAGTGTACAATATATTTTAAATGTATAGTATTTAAAATACACAATAATTTTGAAATAAGCTACACAACACAATATTTGATAATCACTACATATTCTAATCTCCCCTATTTTCTTAGGCTGCACTACCATGGGACTAAACCAATCTACCTTTTTTATGGAATACATTATACTTGTTTCTTGCATTAAGTCCAATTTAGCCTTCATGTTGGGTGGTTGAGCCTGGTCTTATTTTAATTCCCAATAGGGGGGATGTGGGGGGGCTAATGTCCCCCCACTAGGCTTGCCATGGGGGTCTAGGGGGTGATGACCCTAGTGGGGGGTATTATCCCCATACCCCCTATTAAGAATTATGTAATAGTAGAAATTATATTTGTGCTTTTTTACCTTAATATGTTACTCTCTTTCGATATGAGGGCATTGTAATCATGGTCGCATATTGTGTGTGAGTGAAGAGGATATTGTAGTGGATGTATTTTAAGTTTTTCCTTTATTTGTTGGACTAAATAATAAAAAATATTGGTTATTTATGTGTGAATGTATTTTATATTACGTGAATCATGTTCAATATGTGTCTCTATTATGTTGTGTTTTTTGTATTTCATTTCTATCTTTAATTCATTAATATTGATCTATAGTATATATTCCTAAAAATTGGTATCAAAATCAAATGTTTATTTGGCAGATAAACTCGTAGGAAAAGACGGTTCTTAGTTTGAGTGGGAGTAATGGCAGAAGAAGGAAAGTTTAACATTGAGAAGTTCAATGATCAAAAATACCAAATATGGAAGATGCAAATGGAGGGCTATCTATATCAATTAGGATATTTTTCCTACCATTGGGTGGAATAGCAAACAAGTCAGTGACTATGAAGGATGAAGATTAGGAGGTTATTGATAGAAAGGCACTAAGAACAATACAAATGTGCCTAGTAGCATCAGTGGCCTTCAATATTTCAAAAGAAAAGATAATAATAGATGTATTAAAGGAATTAGATAGAGTCTATGAAAACCCTCAACCTTTAATAAGGTATTTCTTATGAAGTATTTATTTAATCTAGAAATGTCAGAAGGTGGGTCTATTGCTGATCATTTAAATGAATTTAACATAGTCACAAATTAGTTAAGTTCTGTGGGAGTAAATTTTGATGATGAGGTTAGGGATTGTTTTATTATGTGCTCATTTCTAGAAAGATGGACTTGCTTGGTCATGGTTATGAGTAATTTTATCTCTGGTTCAAACACTTTAAAGTTAGCTAATGTTGTTGGTGTTATTCTTTGAGAGGAAATGCAATACAAATGTATAGGTGAGGAATTAGGTAATGCCTTGAATATGAAGAATAGGGTACGATAAAAGGATAGAAGAAAGGGCCCAGGAAATCATGGAAAGTCTAAGAAGGGCATATCCAAATCTAGAAGAATGTTAGTGTGCTATATTTGTGGGAAAAAATGATGCTTGAAGAAATATTGTTAGTTTTAAAAAGGAAAATAAGGATATAAACAATAAGATAAAAATAAAAAGGCAAATGTAGTAGGTGATGTGTTATAAGATGATTTAATCTTTTATTTAGATAATATTAATGATTCTTGGGTGTTAGATTTATGGAATTCATTTCATGCTACACCTCACAAGAAATATTTTCAAGAATGTTCAAGGTGATTTTGGATAGGTTTATTTGGGTGATGGTGAACTCTGTAAAATTTTAGGAAAGGGTAAGATACAGATAAAATTAAAGAATGGAAAAAAATGGTTGCTGAAAGAGGTGAGGCATGTTCTTGAGTTAAGAAAAAAATAATTTTAGTATGGTAATTAGGAAGTGAGGGTTGCAAAATTACATTTATATAAAATTAATGGAAGGTATCTATAGGATCAATGGTAATAGAAAAAGGAGATAAAGTAGGTACATTATATTTATCTAATGATAATGTTGACTCTTTTATTAATTTGGATTATATAGAAGTGGATAAAAAATTATGGCACCACTAAATTGGGCACATGAGTGACAAGGGGATGCAAGTTCTCCACTCAAAGAATTTGTTTCCATATTTGAAGAAGGTGGATTTGGATTTCTATGAGCATTGTGTATATGGAAAATAGAAGAGAGTCAAATTTATCAGAGTTAGGAAGATAAAGAAGGATGAAAAGTTAGATCTTTTACATATAGATGTATGGGGATTGGCTCAGGTATCATCCCTTAGTGGTTCTTCTTATTTTGCTCCTTTTATTGATGATACAACTAGAAAAACTTAGGTTTATTGCATACAAAAAAAAATGATGTTTTTGATACTTTTAAGAAATGAAAATCTTTGGTTGAGAATGAGATAGGAAATAAGTTGAAGTGTGTTAGATTATATAATGGAGGTGAATACTACATCAAGTAATTTGATAATTATTGTTCATCCTATGGGATTCATAGCAAGAATATAGTTCTAAGAACACCATAATAAAATAGTGTGTTAGAAAGGATGAATAGGATAATCATGCAACATGTAAGGATCATGAGATTACATACAAGGTTGCCCTTATAATTTTAGGCAAAGGCTGAGGATACTATTGTTTACTTAATAAACAAAGGGCCATTAAATTTTTTGGATGATGGAATTCTAAAAGAAGCATGGATAGGTAAAAAGGTTGATTATTATTTTTTAGATACTTTTGGTTGTGAAGAATTTGTCCATATTAATAAAGAAAATAGAGCCGAACTTGAATCAAAATCCAAGAAATATATTTTTATTGGACATGGAGTTAATGATTTTGGTTACTATTTATGGGATTTTTGAAAATCATGAAATCATTAAGAGTATAGATGTGATCCTTAATTAGGACATGTATAGAGATCAATTAAAGAAAAAGAAACAAGAAAATCCAAATACTAAATATGCAGTACTTGATGAAATCATTAGAAATGAAATTCCAAAAGTACCAAAAAATTAGAATGTGAAACAAATACAACAATAAGTACCTCAAACTCTAGGAAGTATAGTTAGAAGATCTACCATAGTAAGTAGATTCCCTGAATGATACTCTCGTTCACTTTATTATTTATTATTGATTAATGGTAGTGAGCCAAAAAGTTATGATGTAGCAATATAGGTAGAAACTAGAAATAAGTAAGAGCAAGGAATGAAAGAGGAGATAAAATCCTTGATATATAACCAAACTTGGGAGTTGGTTCAATTGCCTATAGGTAACATATCATTGAAGAATAAATGGGTTTATAGGTTGAAGGAAGAATATGGAGGTAAAAAGAGGTACAAGTCAAGACTTGTAAAGGGGTTTGTATAAAAGAGAGGTATAGATTTTGATGAAATATTTTCTCCAATAGTTAAAATGACTTTTATAATAAATATTTTAAGTTTGGTAGTAGAATAATATTTTCACTTTGAATATTTTAATGTGAAGACAATATTCCTTCATGGTGACTTGGAGGAGGAAATATACATGGAACAACCATAGGGATACAAAGTCAAAGGTAAGGAGAAAATGGTGTGCAGGTTGAAGAAGAGTTTGTATGGCCTAAAGCAAGCTCCAAGAAAGTGGTATTTAAAATTTGATATGTTAATGATAGAACAAGATTATAGTATACATCATTCTAACCATTGTGTTTACTTTATGAGATTAGATGATGGCAACTATATTATCTTGTTATTGTATATAGATGACATTCTTGTTGCAAGGTCTAACATGTATGATATAAATGTGCTTAAAATAAAACTAGAATATTAATTTGCAAAGAAGGATTTGGGCACTGTAAAGCAAATCCTTGGTAAAAGAATAACAAGAGATAGGAAAACTAAAAAATTGACATTGTATCAATAAGAATACATCAAGAATATGTTAGTCAAGTTCAATATGTAAGATGTAAAACTAGTGAGTACACCTTTGGGAGGGCACTTCAAATTAAGCAAAGAACAATGTCCTAAAATGTAGGAAGAAATAAATTATATGTCCAAAGTGACCTATGCTTCAATAGTTGTAATTTTAATGTATGTTATGGTGTGCACTAGACCAAACATTGCTCATGTTGGAGTTATCAACTAGTTTATGAATAATCCAAGAAAATATCACTGAAATGTAGTCATGTAGATTCTCAGGTACTTGAGAGGGACCATTGATAAACATTTATGACATGAACATATATTACGTTATAAGGATATGTTTATGAAAACATGGCTAGATATTTAGATGGAAGGAGGGGCACCAAAAGTTATGTATTCATTGTCAGTGATAGAAAAATTAGTTGTATTTCAAAATTGTAGAAGATAGTTGCTTTGTCAAATATAAAGATAAAATATGTTGTAGTTATATAAGCAAGGAATGAGATGATATGTATGAAATGGTTCATGTAAGAGTTGAGGTAGAAGAAATAAGATTTTAATTTTTATAGTGATAGCTAGAGTGTGATTCATTAAGCAAAAAACATAACATTCCATTCAAAAACAAAACATATACAACTTGGGTATCACTACATTTATTCAGTTTTGGAGGATGGTCAAATGAAGTTGGAAAAAGATCCATATGAGTCATAATACTATAGATATTCTCTCAAATACAATAAAAAAAGAGAATATATAGAGTTTTTCACCTTTAATAAGTCTTCAAGGATAACAAGGAAGATGAGAAAATTCTAGGGTCAAAGTTTAAAGAAAAGTCCAAGGAAGATTTGTAGTGGTGGAGTTTCAAAAATCAGTCTCCAAGTGGGAGATTATTGGATGGTGGAGCCTTATCTTATTTTAATTCCAAATTACCGATAGGGGAGGTTTTCATGGGAAATGGACCCCAATAGGGTCACCATGGGGGTCTGAGGGGGCAATGACCTTAGTGGGAGGTATTACCCCCACACACCCCCTATTGAGAATTATGTAATGGTAGAAATTATGTTTGTGCATTTTCCCCTAATATGTAAACCTCATTTGATATGAAGTAATTTTAATCATGGTGGCATATTATGTGTGAGTGAAGAGGATATTACAGTGGATGTATTGTAGATTTTCTCTTCATTTGTTGGATTGAATAATAAGAAGGACTGACTATTTCTATATACACGTAGCCCATATTGGGTGAATCACATTAAAATCATGTCTCTATTATGTTATATTTTTTGAATTTTATCTATATCTTTAATTCATTAATATTTTTATGTAGTTTATATTCCTAACACTTCGCTTTTAACTTCATGTTTGGATTAAACTTATATGGCCTTTTTTTGATGGGTCATGAGCACTCCTTGAGTTTGATATGCATTTCACCTAGAAAAATATTTATTCCTTTTACTTCTAAAATTTTTATGGTAAACACATCTTGATAATCCCACAAGAGTTGCATACATTCTGAAACTTTAGATTCAGTCCAATAATCATGTAGACACCGAAATCGTGTCAACTCCCCTGGTCATTCCCCGTCTTATTCTTCTTCGCCTATTTAACCCTTGTCGATCACTTGTTCCACCAACCTTGACCCTGGCAGCATGTAAAAATGAGCACAGAGCTAAAGCTAGACTCTATCCCCATTGTGCATCTGCCGACGATGGTCTTTACCTGGCCGATGTCACCGACGTCGGTCACCTATCGGCCGACGTCGGTAATCCTGCTGACGTCGGTCACCTTGCCGTTATCCGTTATCAGTTATCATTCGGTTCCCGATCAGTTTCCCGAAACGGTTGTCAAACCGTCTCTCGAACCGTCCCTTGCCTTCATCAGCCTCTGCCAACCATTCGAAAGGCTATTCAACCATTTTTCAAATCAATCAAATCAATCAATCATTCAATCGACCTGTGAACTCCGACATCCTAAAACTCTGGAAATCAACACTCTCGTGATCAACCAACTCCGGCATCAATCAATCGGCATTCGTTTCAATCCGGCACTGCACAGAGAACTTCAACTATGGCTTTCATCATGTCTTTTGGCAGGTAAGTATTTACTCTGTTTGTTTTATTTCTTCTTGGTTATTCTTTGTTCATTATTTCTGTCATCCCGAATCTTCAAACCACAGACCCAAGTTCTGCATCTCTCCTTTACATCCCTGCCCACTATCTGCATCCATAACTCTGTCTAGACTCGACTAAAACCCCCAGACTCTGTCTAAACCTTGTCCCGACCCTATCAAGAACCTATCCCGACTCTCTCAGGCCTTTTGCAACTCATCCAGAACCTGCCCCTACTGACGCCGGTCACTACCCCGACCGACGACGGCACCTAGACCGACGCCGGCACCTTCCATAACCGACGCCGGCACCACAGAGACCGACGCTGGCGATTGTGCAGAACAGTGCTGCATATCAGGTACGCACTTTATTTTCTGTCATTTTATCTTTCATTATTATCTACTTTCATCCAATATTCTGCTTTTTTTATCAGTGGGTTGATATCCTTCTAGGAAGTCTTTATACTTCTGGGATCGGGCGTTCGCCTGACAGCCCACCGTATCTTTGACTAACGTTTTTTCATGTTTTAGCCTTTTCTTCGCAGGTGTCATTCCTCCACAGCCAAAGAGGAGAATCTTCCAACGTCTGATTTCGGTGCGCACGACTTTATCAGGTACTTCTAGCCTTGACCATTTCTTTTAGTTTCTTATTTCTTCTTTGAATGTAGAAAGCAATTTTGCATAGAAACATTCTGGCACACCCGGTGGGACCCTAGGTCCTCCTTGGGTTCTTTCTTTCTTTCGTTCATTTAGGTGCATTAGGTTCCTTCCTTTTCGCCTCCTTTTGTCTCTTCTTAAACGACATCATAAGCAGGACTAAAATGAACATTTCTTTCTTTCTTGCACTTCTAGACTAGCTAAAACTCATATTCTTCGACTCTTTCTCCATTCGTCTTCATACGAACAAATATTTCGACTTGGGCATTAAAACACTTTGCATTCATTTCTGATTGCCTGCATCTTTTAGACCACACATAGTAATTAAACCGCATATTGAATTAATCTAGATCACTTGATGTTACACGACCAAACCACCTGCACAAAACAAACATAAAACTTACCTGAGACAAGGCCCGACTGGAATTTCATCCCCCAGCGGATACCTTACCCATCCCGGTGACCCTACTTGGATTTCATCACCAAGGGGGAAGCCCACTCCGTTCTCTGGCGGAGGATAAACTCTAGTGGAAGTATATTTTGGCTAAGCGAAACCAGCTAACCACTGGAATCGTGAAGTGAGGGGAGCTTGCTCCTTAGCACCAAGCCTGTACGGAAGCTAACACAGATTTCTTGAGCACCATAACAAAACCCGAAACCATCCATAGACTGCTTCTTCTAGGACCCGACTCACAAAGCCAATCTTCCTCTACACACATTCTAAGGCATAAGCCACTATAATCCTAATAATTTACTTCTAGGGTTTTAGGATCTGCTTGTGTCTTCATCTTTTGGTTCTTATCTGCTTGTTTGAGCTTGTGAGGATGTTCTTCCTTGCCTTGAATGGTTCTGACTCGTAGCCAAGCCAAGGCTCTAGTCGATCACGCGAGGCATCATCCTCTTCCATCTACCCCGCCTACAACCAGCCCTATAATGGAGTTCAACTCGGAAACTGAAAGAACTCCTACCAGACCATCTTCGACCCAAACGCCTATTATTCCAGAAGGGGACCAAGATTTCACATGATTCTTAGACCTCAATACCAAAGCCTTGCAACACTATCTCGCGAATAGCCGAACGTGAGACCCCTTAGGCAATCCAATTTATGGAATGCCGACTTCTCTCCTCGAGACTGCGGTCGTATCAACAACGTCCGTAGTCCAACCCTTAGACACCCAGGCTGTTGCCTCAACCAATGACCAACCTTTTACCAACCATCCAAGTGTGGCCTCTCCTTCCATCGTTGGGCCCACTTTCACCGGGGTTTTGGCCCCCAATCAATCTCAGTCCACTCAACCACTTTCTACCCCCTTTCAAAACTTGGTCGTCTCTATTCCGCCCACCCTTACTCCTATCAACACTAGGGTGGCTACCCATCCATTGACCCATGTTACCTCTAGCCAACCTCCCATGATAACATCAAACCTAGCCATGCATTCCATCCAACCATCCTTAGTCACTTCTTCTGTCCCTACGACTTGTCATCCGTACGTTGTGCCCTTATTGGTACAACTGACTACATCGTATACCTCTTCCAGCCTCTTTCAAGCACCTTAAAATCTAAGAGGCGCTCCACCCGCCAATCCGTCAGTAGATATTATCAAGATGCTGATGGATAAAATGTCCAACTTAGAGACCTCCATTACCGGCTCACGCAACACTCTCTCGTACGAACAAATCTGCAATGAGCCCATCCATCCTTCTGTCCCCATCAGACCATATCCCAGCCAGTGGGAACTTCCTAAGTTTTCTCGTTTCCAGAGCAAGGAAGACCCACAACAACATTTACGGGCATTCAGACATGCCTGTTACCTTATCGCCCACGACGATGCGTTACTCTTACGCACATTTCCCATGTCTCTCTCGGGTGCTGCACTTGACTGGTACAGCTCTCTTCCCAGCCATTCCATCCTCACATTCACTCAGCTGGCCTGGCTCTTCCTCGATCATTTCTCCATCAATATCACCAAGAAGGTCTCCATCACAGACCTCTATTCTATTCGCCAGTTCGAGGATGAATCTATTGCTGATTTCATCGCTCGGTGGAGGGGCCTTATTAATCAACTTTCATTTTCCTTACCTCAGCCTGAGCTTATTGAACTTTTCTCTCAAGCCTGTGCTAGACATATTTCTTCTACCTTGAGGGTTCAAACCTTCCGCACTTTTGATGAAGCCTTCACGATGGCTCGTAAACTTGAGTTACGTGTTGTCGAGGAGAATAAAGTCAAGTTGCGGAGTAAGAATCCCAACTCCAAAACCAATGACCCTTCTTCTAAGCCCTCCTCGTCTAATCCTAAATCTAAAACTTCAGCAAATGCTGTGGTTGTTAGATCTTCTTCTTCTTCGCCTTCAACTAATCAACCTAAACCATCCACATCTATGAGCGCCACCCACCAATTTCAACAGAGATACATACAGCGACAGTTTACTCCACTTGGAGAATCATATGCGTCTATGTTGGAAAAACTCGTCAAACAAGGGGCCATCAATCTCCCTCAGATCTGACCTCCACCACAATTTGATCCCTCACGCGCCATACCTGCGTGGTATAGGGAAAATGACTTCTACCACTACCACCGTGTTAAAGGTCATGACACGGGCAACTATAAGACCCTTAAAAACATAGTCCAAGACATGTTGGAAAAGGGTGACCTCATCCTCGACAATCCTAACACCCCTCCTAATCAGGGTATCGATATCTTCAAACAACCGTTCCCCAATCATCCACCATCCCAAAACAACATCCAGACCTTGACTGACAATACCCACGAACATAATATTCGAACAGTCAATACGGTCTCGCCCCTCATTTCTAACCAACCCCAAGAGGTGAGTTCATCCATCAGTCCATCACATGTGGATGAACCTCTCTCAACGGCTAGTTCTCCCTCAACTTCTCTCATTTTGGAGGATGCCTCGACCTTACCAGCACCGCCAGTTTCACCATCTTCCTTCTTGCTGCCCATGGAGGACCCAACCTTTCCTACTCCTCGACCACAAGTGGAGGGCACTATCATCCCTGCCCTTTACCCGCTTGAGGAGCTTCATTCTCCAGTTTCTTCTCCACCCAGGGAAGAACCCATCTCTCCTTCGTCTCCAACCAAACATGAACCTGTCACGACTTCACCATGCTTTGGGCCCGAGACTAATACACCCGTCTCACCTTCAGTCCCACAACCGTCGGCATCTTCTCAAGAGCCCAAACTTCATCCCACATCTTCTCAACCATTTTCCCGACTAGTGGAGAGACTCGAACTTCTCCCTTCTAGGAAAGTGGAACATCAGGGATTGTGGGATCGTCTCACAGCTCTTCAACAAGCCCGGGCCCTCTCATCTCATGCTGCTAATCCTCCCATGGCAGAACCTCCTAAGACTATCAACAAAAATCAGATCTCCACTTCCAAACCGTCTACATCTTCATCAACTTCATCAAAACCAAAACCCTCATCTACTCCGCCTAAACCTATCAAAACACTTGGCGTTCGCCCCGTCTCCAACCTCACTCATCCACAAGTGAAGGTGGACTTAACCCAAACTTCAACTAATAGTAGTCTTCAACCTAAATCACAAAAGACTGCCAAACCACAGAGGCGAACGCCTCCTCTTCCGTCACCATTGCCCTCCATTTTGGGCCCACATCCTTCAACCTTAACCAGAGTCCTTCCCACTTCAACCTCTAATCAAAACCAGTTGCCTCCTTTGCTTCCTTTACCTACCGCTAGCCTACCCTCTTCCAAAAGGGTGATACCTCTCATGAAGAGTGTACTGTCTCCACCTGTCATCGCACCATCAACCCAGAAGGTGGTACGAAAACCCCCTCCAACTTCGCCCAAGCAAAAGTCACCGACATCGCATACATCGATGAGCACGGACCCTTTAGTGGGCTCATACTCTTTGATCTTGCAACGACTTTTGCAAACTTCTAGCATAACTCTTCCACCCATCAAACCCTTTCAACCTCTCGGGTCTAAACCTTCCTGGTTCGACGACATGAAGATTTGTTTATATCATCGTACACCAGGACATGACACTGAGACTTGCTATGCCCTCAAGGCTGTCATTCGCCGTTATCTGGAAAGACACTCTTCTCTTTGAGGACACTTTCGACCGCCCCCTGACTCCTTCTCATAACCCTTCAACCTCTTCAAACCCATCCACATCTCATCAACCGGTTACAACCCCTTCATCATCTTCACCTCCCATCTTTGAAATCAATGCCATTCACATCGCCACTAGGTCACAAAAGGACAAGGCGAAAGAAAAAGCTGCCATTCCTTGGACCTACCCTTTTGTCAATCCACCTCAACCGCCTAAGCCTAAGATTTCTATCCTTGGTGCGCCTCAACCCTCTTCTTCTTCTTCTTCTTCTTCTTCTTCCGGACCAATCCACGACTCCATGTTGAAACAGCTTCACCAGACGCCTGTGAAGATGTCCCTCTACGATCTCATCCAAACCTTGCCCCAACATCGTCAGGCCCTCATCCAAGCCTTGCAGGCAGCGGAGGTCCAACCCGAGGATCCCCAGCCACTTGCTGCCCTTGTCCACTCCTTAGCCCATGTTGCCTCCATCACATTCAGCGATTCTGAGATTCCCACATCCAACACGGAAGATCAGGACGCCGCCCTCTTCATCACTGCCTATATCGATCAGACACGCATTAAATGCATTATGATCGACGGGGGTGCTAGCATCAACATCATCTCCACCCATGCCTTTGATCAGTTGGCTCTTCCCAAGAATTGCATCTCCAAAACTGACGCGATCTTGCATTCTTTCAATGACACTACTGCCACGACCATTGGCACAGTCATCCTTCATATTCGCGTTGGTCCACGCACAGTCCCAGAGCTCTTCTACATCATCGAAGGAGAGTTCCAATACAACATCTTGCTGGGCCAACCCTGGATCCACGCCATGGCCTGTGTCCCCTCCACCCTGCACCGTTGTGTGAAGTTTGAGCATGACGGACAAGTCCACACCATTCCCACTGACCCTTCGCCCTTCAAAACATGCAACACCACCTACCGTCCAAATGATGTCCTCATTCCTATCAAGCCATCAACCCCGGCACTGCCTCTATCTGTGGAAGCTTCGACCAGTTCGCAACAGGTGGTCGCCCTTACACCTCCCCTTCAAGTGACAACCACAGACCCCATGGAAGACGTCTTCCAAAGACTTTCATTGGGAGAATATCGCTTGCTGGTTTTAGACATGTTCCAAACTCCACAATAGTATGGACGCCTTCATCACAGCCCTAGCTACGACCATCGGATCAGGATGATCATACCTTATGGTCCCCCTCACCTCTGCACCAACCTCATCTATGGGGGGCTTAATCTAGCTCTTACTGATGGTAATCCTCTTTCTTCACCCCAACCTTTCACATTAGATTTCTCATTTCTTGGCAATCCCGCCTTTGCACACACTTACCTTTACAGGTGTGCATGGAAGGGTTTTGGTTTCAGACGCTATGAGCAGGGCTCCCATCAGAATATCCAACCGCTCAATGATGACGACGCCAAGAAACAGTATGGTCTGGGATATCACGACCCCACTCAAGACACTGTAGACCTTTGTCCTGAACCAATCCTTGACCAATCTCCTCCACACTCGCCTATTTCGCCACCTTCACCTATGGAGTCAGTGGTTTCCATTCCTCCTAGTTTTTTTTTTCCATAAACACCATCCGCCTAGACCCCTTGACTTATCAGCTCAATGGGGTATCCAAGTCTCTCCCTCTCATTCTTCCCAGCATGATCGAAGATGAGTCGGCAACCATTCACACTATTCACTGCGTTGACGACGATGCCATTCTTTCTTACATGGGTGCTGATGATTCTTTCATCCAGCGCTCCCTCCCTTCTGAGACCCAGGTTATGTTAAATGAATCAACCATTGACATCAACCTTCCTTCTTCTGATGTTCCTCATGTCTTAAAGATCGGCCAATCTTTAGACGCTCAGGAGCAGCTCGACTATACCCAGTTCCTCTCCGACCATAGCAAGGCCTTTGCCTGGACTTACAGTGATATGCCTGGCATCGACCCCACCATCGTTACCCATAACATTGTCACCAAACCAGAGGCTAAGCCTATCAGGCAAAAGCTTCAAAAGATGCATCCTCGCGTTGCCCTCCTTATCAAAGAGGAGCTTCAGCATCTCCTTTCTGTCTCCTTCATCCAGCCCATCGATTATCCACAGTGGGTCTCTAACATTGTCCCAGTCACCAAGGCAACTGGGGGGATTCAGATCTGCACAGACTATCATGACCTTAATCTAGCCTGTCCTAAAGACGACTTTCCTCTTCCTAACATCGACCAGCTCGTTGATCTTATGATCGGCCATGAGATGCTATCTCTTATGGACGGGTTTTCAGGATACAATCAAATCCTGATTGCTCCGAAAGATCAGCACAAGACCACTTTCATTACCCCATGGGGGACTTTTTGCTATCGAGTCATGCCTTTCGGCTTGAAGAACGCAGGCGCCACTTATCAGCGTGCCATGACCTACATTTTCCACGATCTCCTCCACAAAATCATGGAAGACTATGTGGATGACCTGCTCGGCAAGTCCAAACTTCATCATGACCATCTGACCATTCTCAAAATCATCTTTTCTCATCTTCTTCAGTACAATGTTTGTCTTAACCCCAAGAAATGTGTCTTTGGGGTCCTCTCTGGCAAGCTTCTCGGCTTTATCGTTTCCTTTCGTGGCATCGAGATAGATCCCACCAAGATTTGCGCTATCCTCGAAATGCCTCCCCCGACCAATCTCAAGCAGCTTCACAGTTTGCAAGGCAAGCTCCAGTCCATTCGTCGCTTCATCTTGCAGCTTTCTGACCGCTGCCAACCTTTTCATCATCTCCTTAAGAAGGATGTCTCTTTTACATGGGATAAGGACTGTCAAGAGGCTTTTGAAGCCTTAAAATGCTATCTGGTCTCTCCACCAGTTCTCATTCCACCTAAATATGACCAACCCTTCTACCTTTATATCTCAGCCACTCACCATTCGTTAGGTGCCATGATTGCGCATCGAGACGAGTATCACCGTGAGCAAGCCATTTATTATATCAGCTGAACACTAGTCGACTATGAAACTCGGTATACCCATATCAAGAAACTCTATTTGGCATTAGTCTTTGCTGCTACTAAGCTTCACCACTATCTTCTCAGTCACAAAACCTTTGTCATCACCCACACCGATCCTCTCAAGTATATGCACTCCAAGCCATATCAGAATCAACATATGGCTCGGTGGCTCATGCTACTTGCTGAGTTCGATCTCGAATTCATCCAACAGAAATCTATCAAGGGGCAAACCATCGCTGATCAACTAGTAGATGCCCCTCTTCCTGATAATCAACCTTCGCAGTGTGAGTTCCCTGACGAGTCTATCACTGCGCTTTCCTCCGACGACACCACCTATCAGATGACTATGTTCTTTGACAGATCCAAATGTCAACTAGGTGGAGGTGCTGGGGTCATTCTCATTCCACTCGAAGGGGAGCCCATGCCTCTGTCTTTTAAACTCGACTTTGATTGTACCAATAATATGGCCGAATACGAGGCCTTAATTTTGGGACTTCAGACCGCCCTCTCTCTCAGCATCAAGTCCATTAACATCTTCGGCGACTCGCAGCTCGTCGTCAATCAGGTCAACGGTTCATACGTCTATAAAAATGAAATTTTGCAAAGGTACAAAAACCATGTTGACATTCTCCTTGCATCTTTCGACCATTTCCTCCTACAGACTGTTCCTCGATCTACGAATAAGTTTGCTGACACCATGGCTTCTCTCACTTCCCATATCCCAACTTCCTCATCTGCATCTAGACTCTTTGTCACGGTGCGTCGTGTGCCGTTGCCTTCATATATCTCTCCTCACATTCATCATGTCAACACTATAGACCCTAGCCCACAAGATGCTTGGTATAAGCAACTTGTGGACTTCTTATCTCTCTCTGTCATTCCTCCCAACCTCTCTAGTAATGCACGACGAGCTTTTATCAAGCATACTGCTCGCTATACCATGCTAGGGGGTCTTCTCTATAAGCGAGGCTTCGACGGCCTCCTTCACTGTCTCACCTCCACTGAAGCATCTCAAGCCATTCAGCAAGTCCACGATGGGATTTGTGGCAGACATTTCAGTGGGAATTCGGTTGCCAAGCGCATCCTTCGTCTGGGCTATTATTGGCCTACCCTTCATCAAGACTGTAGCGATTATGTTCGGCATTGCATCAAGTGTCAGCAGCACTCTAACTTGCTTCATCTCCCCAGTCATGCCTTACAAATTGCTCAGGATTTCTGGCCTTTTTCTCAATGGGGTTTAGATCTCATCGGTGAGATTAACCCTCATTCGTCTCTTCGTCATCAATCCATCATCACAGCCACTGAATATTTCACCAAGTGGGTGGAAGCCATTCCTCTCATCTCCACAAAAGCCGACAAGATCGTTGACTTCATCAACACCCACATCATCTGTCATTTCGGTGTCCCTCATAAAATCATCACTGATAACGGTAAGTCCTTCAAAAATAAAACTGTCCAACAGCTATGCGACTCCTTCGGCATCAAACTCAGTTTTTCTTCACCTTACTACCCACAAGCAAATGGGCAGGCCGAGGCTTCTAACAAAATTCTCACCAAAATTCTCATGAAAGTGGTCAGTGACATAGGCAGGGATTGGCACATTCACATTCCCTTTGCTTTGTGGGCTTATCGCACTAGCATCCGAACCTCTACGGGTGCTACCCCTTTTTCTCTCGTGTATGGAACAGAGGCTGTCCTACCTCTTGAAGTAAAAATCCCGTCTCTCTGCATTTCTCTACATGATATTCTTTCCAATGATGACTTTCGTCAAGATCGCTTAGCTCAACTTGAGTTACTTGACGAACGCCGTCTTGCTGCCCTTAATCATCTCCATGTCTATCAACATCGCATCAAGCACGCCTATGACAAAAATCTACGAGAACGAGATTTCAACATCAAAGACCTCGTCCTCAAAGAGAATCAACACGTGACCAATATAGAGCGAAGTAAATGAGGTAAGTTTGCTCCTAATTGGCTCGAACCTTTTATTATCACGCACAAGTATGGATCAGGGACTTACCGTCTGTCTTCTCTTGATGGACGACCAGAACATGAGCCTCTTAATGCGTTGCATCTGCGACCATTCTTTTTGCTAGTCGAGTACTCGTCCACTTGACACTTAACTTGAGCTCGTCCCTTGAGCAATCCCCATCCTCTTAGTCCTCCTTCCTTTCAACCCTATTCCTCTTAACAATTCCTATAACCCTTTTATGATGTATGGATGCTTTGTCCTAATAAAAGGGAGCCCTTGACCTTCTATAATCTTGTCCATGACTCACATTTCTATAAAAACAAATCAAATGTCAAAACATATCCATGGTCACTATATCAATATCAAATCAAAAAATAGACTGCTCCCTCGAAGGACAGCTGTACTATCATTGCTGTAATAAATAGACTGCTCCCTCGAAGGACAGCTATTTAAAAGCCCTTATATTAAACAAAAATCTAGACCACTCCCTCGAAGGATGGCTATGACTACTCTGGCAATAAACAACACTATTTTAGAAGCTTCCCGCATTGATCAGCTTCACAACTTGACCACCAAGCAAATGACATCTCTATGCAGGCTTCCCGCATTGATCAGTCTGCACCTTAAAAAAAAAAAAAAAAAAAAATGAGTCATGGACTTGACTTATAGTTGTCTCAGGGTCTCCTATAAAAAGGGGCAAGGTTACCTCTACTCTTAAAACAGGTTACCCTCTTTCCTCCTCCTATCACCTGCTCAAGGGACTTCGAGCTCACTTTAATATCTAAGTGATTCGATTACCGCTCTAACATAACTATGGTCAACGACGTCACGCATGAATGGGGCTCTTGGTTCTCATAACCCCTATCTATGCTATCTTTTTGGTCCTTGTCAATGAAAGAGCAATATGCTTTTCACTTCTTCTACACTTTGGTCACATTCACCTTTATCACTTGTCAATCAACTCAACTCAACTCTCTTTTCAGACCATCAACATGACCTAGCCTATTCACCCTAGTTTCTATGGACACCAATACACATGGAAACTATCGACCCGCCACAATTTATGTTCAGCATAAACCAATACTTGCTGAAGCATAAATAAACCTCAATTCATTTTTAGCATACATCCATCACGAATATGGAATATTGCTAGGGCTGAAAAACCCCTCAACCAATGTTGCAGAATACACCATTTGGAAAAGGCTGCAACATCTTTTTTTTTTTCCTCCTCATTTCATCATAACCACGACCAATCTATCAACCATTTTTGACCACCTGTCTACTACTCGGACCCTTTGTCTGAACTACATTGGTCTGAGGCCCTATCACCGGGGCTATGTAGGCAACACTCAGATGACACGACTGTCTTCTGGGGTTAGCTCGACCATTCTCGTTTGTTCGTCTCTCTGATGAACAAACCTTCTTTCCTTCTTTTAACAATAACCTTACCTTTGACCATGATCACTTTTATCCCTTTGACCCTCCCTCCCTTCTTGGGAGAACTACATTGGCCTGAGGCCCTATTACCAGGGCTATGTAGGCAGCACTCAGTTGACATGGGGTCTTCTGAGGATAGCTCGGCCGCATCCTTTCATCCATTCATCCATCCATCGACCACCAACCATTGGAGATCATGCCTATCTCCTCCGACCTCAACCACTTCCAAGACATTGTTGCCTTGGTTGTTTTTGCATGTATGCTACCTCATGACTGGTTAGCAGAATTGTGCGTAGACCTTTTTGGACCCTCACAAGTATAGGATCGCACACCGGTTGATCCACACTACTTGGGACTTTTTCATGATTCTAGGAGCACTTCCTGAGCCCGAGATACCTAGACCGGGATGACCCATTTTGGAGCTTCAGCTTAGATTGAATAACCTGATCAGCAGACGACTAAATACTGGGGCCCAGTTATCTCAATTTTGGCACTCCTCAACCCTTGACCTGCGACACTTTGACCTAACCATCTCGTGTAATGGTATGCGCGCAATCACGACTTTTGCAGCGTTCACCCTCACCCCTTTTTTTCATCCACTCTTTGTCAAATCAGCACCCGATTCCCGGTTCCCTTCCCTCGACTCCTGCTTTGAGGGGGAATACCTTATCCCTCACTCAGGGCAATCCGCTTCTTATTTTTGTCTTGCATTTCATTCGAACAACCAACAAGACGAAATCAACCTTATCCCTCACCTGGGGCAATCACTCCTGTTTTTGTCTTGCCGTTCATCCAGAACAACCAACAAGACAAAAAGGGGCAAATGTAGACACCGAAATTGTGTCAACTCCCCTGGTCATTCCCCGTCTTATTCTTCTTTGCCTATTTAACCCTTGTCGATCACTTATTCCACCAACCTTGACCCTGGCAGCATGTAAAAATGAACACAGAGCTAAAGCTAGACTCTATCCCCATTGTGCATCTGCCGACGATGGTCTTTACCCAGCCGATGTCACCGACGTCGGTCACCTATCAGCCGACGTCGGTAATCCTGCCGACGTCAGTCATCTTGCCGTTATCCGTTATCAGTTATCATTCGGTTCCCGATTGGTTTCCCGAAATGGTTGTCGAACCGTCTCTCGAACCATCCCTTGCCTTCATCAGCCTCCGCCAACCATTCGAAAGGCTATTCAACCATTTTTTGAATCAATCAAACCAATCAATCATTCAATCAACCTGCGAACTCTGACATCCAAAAACTCTGGCAATCAACACTCTCGTGATCAACCAACTCTGGCATCAATCAATCTGCATTCGTTTCAATCCGGCACTGCACAGAGAACTTCAACTATGGCTTTCATCACGTCTTCTGGCAGGTAAGTATTTACTCTGTTTGTTTTATTTCTTCTTGGTTATTCTTTGTTCATTATTTCTGTCATCCCAAATCTTCAAACCACAGACCCAAGTTCTGCATCTCTCCTTTACATCCCTGCCCACTATCCGCATCCATAACTCTGTCTAGACTCGACTAAAACCCCCAGACTCTGTCTAAACCTTGTCCCAACCCTGTTAAGAACCTATCCTGACTCTCTCAGGCCTTCTGCAACTCGTCCAGAACCTGCCCCTACCGACGCCGGTCACTACCCCGACCGATGACGGCACCTAGACCGACGCCAGCACCTTCCATAACCGATGCCAGCACCACAGAGACCGATGCTGGCGACTGTGCAGAACAGTGCTGCATATCAGGTACGCACTTTATTTTCTATCATTTATTTCTATCATTTTATCTTTCATTATTATCTACTTTCGTCCAATATTCTGCTTTTTTATCAGTGGGTTGATATCCTTCTAGGAAGTCTTCATACTTCCGGGATCGGGCGTTCGCCTGACAGCCCACCGTATCTTTGACTAACGTTTTTTCGTGTTTTAGCCTTTTCTTTGCAGGTGTCATTCCTTCACAGCCAAAGAGGAGAATCTTCCAACATCTGATTTCGGTGCGCATGACTTTATCAGGTACTTCTAGCCTTGACCATTTCTTTTAGTTTCTTATTTCTTCTTTGAATGTAGAAAGCAATTTTGCATTGAAACAAATCACTTACATGTGCTAGTTTAGGAATCTCCTTGCTCACAATGTTTTTTAAATGATTTTTACTATGTTGCTGATAAATATTATGCTTTTCCTCAAAAATAGATTCTTGTAGAATTCTTTTCCCTTCTTTATCTACAATTTATATGTTGTGAAAATTTTCTTCTTTAGTGGGTTCTATGATTGGATACTTTAATGGTTCTACTAGCCATTCAGGGTCAAATAAATCAGTCAAATTGATATCACCATTAGTATCAAAATCTTTAGTTTCATCCTCTTCATTCTATATTTAGTGGCATGGTTGCATAAGATATATTTCTTCCATCTTGGAAACTTTATCTCTTTGTAATTCTATATTCAGATCATAGGCTACATTCTTTTACACATTGGACTTCATTTGGTGCTTAAATCTTCTACTCATCCATGGCATAGGAAATGTTTAATTTTTAGTAGTGCATTATGAACCAAGGGATTCTCATCTTCAAACACAAAATTATGTATGAAGTCACTCTACACTTGTTCCCAATGATTTATCTCCCTCCTACATTCTTAATGCATATACCATGTTGAGGGGGAAGGGGTAAACATATAATGAAATATATGAACCCAATACTTAGGTGCCACATGTTCTTAAGTCCAAACCTCAACACATTTGTGAATATGGATTTTAGGGCACTCATCTTCCTCAAATTAAGGATAATTACTTATGATGACCTAGGGTAGTTAATGTTAGTTGAACATAAGTTTTCATGCATCATCCCAATCGATTTGATAATATCTATGAATTATCCACCATGTTGTTATAACTCCCTTCATAGCATAATTCAAGGTACCGACCTGATGACTAATAAGAGGAACACGAACTTGTAGGAACATAATGAATTAATTGATGTCTTTGGTTACATAGTATGAAGTACGTTGTATTTCTATGGTGAAGACCATTCTCATAGGTTAGACTTAATGATCACTATGAGATAAGTTGAGTATATGCATATCTTAGTTTCCACTGATAGAAAAATATATTTCTCAATGCAAAGTTCCTTTTCTGGTTGGCTCTATATAATCTTGTATATGATCATCTACTTGATAGAGAAAATCAACTACAAAGTGAGTAAGCAATTTAGTAGACATGGATGCACAATCATCTATGAAAAATTGAGGTGCTAATGATTGAGTAACTACTAGTTTGGGATTTCATTCTTCAGATGTCTTCAACTATTGAGTGATTAAAGATTGTATCTAAGGTTTATTATGCTCATATAATAAATTGTACCTAGTTATGCACAGAGCTTTCAGATTTTCCTTAGAGTTTACCTTCATCCAACTAGTTTCTTGTGTGACATACAGAGAGTCTAGTTCAACTAGAATGTAGAGTTTGTGAATCTTATGTAAATGAATGACTATAATCTTATCTCCCCAATGCACCTCTAACTAATTTTGCATAGTATTGATAGTCATCTAACCATCATATGTCCATTTCTTGCTAATTAATGTAGGATAATGATTTGTTATTTTCTTCACATTGATGAATTTAAATTTACCTTATAGGTTTAGTTCTAATAATTTGATCTCAATGTCTTCTAATATGCCAATGGGTTCAATTCTTTCATAGTCTACTAAACTCAGATTCACTAGGATATAACTTAGAACTAGTCTTTTGATTGCCTCCCATGTAGATCTAGGGATCATGTTAGCTATGCTACAAAAACTAAATACAATATTTGGAATTTCATATCTTGGAACATCAATGTCAATTGGCACATCTACATTTGATGGCTTTTTTTTACATACCAAATAAGTTTTTTTGTTTTTTGTTGTCCTCGCTGTGCACACTCTAGTAAATTATGTCTAATTTTTTTGATATTATGATAAATATCTTCATTACAAAATATACTTAAGAGATTTAATAAATCTATTAGTGCAGTAATAACCCCATCCTAACATATAATGTACATAATCTGACCATACATTTGGGCATCTTTTGCTAAAACATCTCCTTCAGTACTATCTTCATGTTGAATATTTTTCAACATCTATGTAGCTTCATACATGATCCCATTTTATATAGCTAGGTCTGGGTATTTATCCTATTTCAATTTATGGATTCCTTGGTCCTAAGGCATTTTGAGAGGAGATAATCCTCTTTTTACATGCCTATGTCTTGTAACGACATTCAAAAATGCATCTTCTTTAGGTTGTGCATTTACCATGTTAATATTTTTGATTTCCTTTCCCTTTATTTTATTTTCCAAAATAGTACAATATTATGTCTCATGATGCTCATATACCCTGTAATATTCATAATAATAATGTCTTTAAGGATTCAAAAGGAAATTTCATTGCACATGATTATACTCTCCACACAAGTAACATTGAAAAGGAGGGTGTCGATAATTTTTTCCTCTGCCACCTTAGTAACCCCATTTGTATCCTTCCCTAGATCCTCCTCTATTCAAATTATAAAATCCTCCATAACATTCCTATTACTATGTTTTATTTTAGTACTAATGTTGATGGGTATTATCTCCAATACTAAATTATTATTACATAAATGGTGGGGTCTAACTATTTTATTTTTGGTGTGTCATTACTGGATTCCAAGGTGATGAGTACTAGTAGTGTAGTGATGGTGGCGTCCAAGTCAATTAATGAGGGTTCCATCTATCTAGACCTTGAGGTTAGTACTAAGGCAAATTAGGAATCCATTGTAGACCTACTTGGTTTGCATAACCCTTGTTGACCTCTAGGATTGGAATCATCTACATCACCGAGGACACTTGTGTAATGATGATAAATAAATTCTTTGTGATATCTTCTTTGAACTCCTACAAATCCTTACAATTATTTTCATCATGATTGTGTGACTTAAAAGAATTATAATAAAAAATTTGTGGGATTTTGACACATTATTTTAGGAGTTGGCACTGTGTTATTGTGTGACCTACTACTTTATAGATTTCATAGAACTCTATCTTGACCTTAGGACAATCATTCGTATGATTTGCTTCCTTCCCACACTCCATACCACTATAGATCTAGCTTAGATTTATCTTCTTTATGATATTGTTCCATCATCTTCATAAAATATTTCAATGTATTTTTAATCTTAGAACCCATAATGAGAGCTTCCCCATAATCTTCAATTTAATCCACCCAAAGAATTGTATCTCTAGCATATACCTTCATGGCATATTGAGTTTGCATTATAGAAAACCTAATCTTGGAATGTAGTCTTTTGATAAGCCACATAAACTTATCTTTATATTTTAAGTTAAACTCCACCTTATTCATAACATCTTAGAATGTGAAATCATAATTGTAGATTGGTTCTCCTAACTTCTTCCTAATCTCCTTTAGGTTTTGAATAATCTGGCTTGCACATTTATTTATGTTTAATTCTATAATGAGCCACTCCTTAACCTATTATAGACATTCCTAAGAAATTTATTTGTGGTACATAAACTTAAGTGATCTTCTATTTAGTGCCCCTATTAATTTTTACTTCTTTATATCCTCATTGATAATACCCTTAGCTTGTCATCTCATCTCACATGTTAGTAAGTACTTCTCAAGGTCTGCAAACCCATAATATATCCCTATGTTGATAAATGCTCCAAAAACACCAATATTATAAACTAGTGATAGAGGGATATATTACATAGATATTAAAGTGGGAGTTTGTATCATGTGTGATCCTACCTACATACTAAGATAATTTACTTATGAACTGGGTAATTTTTTTTTTCCACTTTGATTTTTGGTATTGTCTATTTTTCTCTACTTGGTTTCAATAAATCCTTTGGCCTTCAAAGAATTATGAATTAAGGATATTTCAATTTCAATACCCCAATGATGAATTTTTTCTAAAAATGGAACTTACTAACTATTTTCTACCTATTCTTTTGGTTGAAAACTTTTACTAGAATATAACAAATCGGACTGGAGGCATGTGTGATTTTTTGGTGAATGATTATTTCCTAAAACTTATTCTTCTTATAATCTTGAACCTATGATTAACTTCTTACTTTTTTATAATTCTTTTATTAATACTTCATGTACTTATTTTGATAATACCCATTCTTGTAATTATGCACTACATCGATAATCTAACTGATCTACTTCTACACTATTCTCACCTTCATCATCAAACATCTCTTCTTCCTCTCATTATTTGTAATTTATTTCTTTCTAATGATATTCATATTATTATTTCATCTCATCTTTATTTGTTCTTCATTACTCATATATTTATTCTCATTAATCATATATTCCTAATCATTCTTCATCTATCATACTTCTACTCTTAACTCTACTCATAGCTGCCTAGGTATTTTTCTATTTAGTCCATCTATTCTATTTTCGTAGCTCACATTCTAAATCCAAAATCTTATTTTGAATATTCTTCCCTCATGTATCCATTCTATATTTAGGTTTAATATTTATCTACTCATCTAATCATCATTCACTATTATGTCATACACACCCACATATGCCTGAAATGATTACTCTATATTGGCTAGAGTAGGCACCATGGCCTTATCCATAACCAACATATTCATAAGGATGGGTAGTCACTACAAATATTTTACTCAAATTCCTTTGATGAACAAGTCCTTCAAAACTTCAAAACTTATGTATCCTTGTATTACAAATTTGGTTATATATCTATTTACTATAGTATCAACCTAATGATCTATTATTTTTGTCCTGTCAATTTTTAATCTCTATAATTGGTCTATCTTTTATTCAATCTAAATTATATTTTATTTTATCCTTGGGTTAATGTAATAATATTACAACCATGCTAACTAGTTAGCTATCAATTTAGTTAAATTGTACAAAAAAAATTTGTAAATCTCTCTGTAAATATGCTCTAGAATAATTTCTTGAATGGTAATACCAATCATTTTAAATTCTTATTCTATGAAATTACACATCCTTTGGTCTAACCATATCTCAATATCTCTCCATATTAGTAACCATCTTATCATAATTTCCTCCAAAAAGGAGAACCACACTCACTGCACCATTCTTAGAAGAGGTTATTGAAGCATCATAACATGCTAAAGATGAGGATAGTTGTGATATACTTTGTGTGTATATAAAGACTTATTATAAAAAGATAGTAATTTAGATGATATAATTATAAAAAACATTAATTATCTTACGTTATTAAGGAATTAAGAAAAAACATTATTACATAAACTAAAATAATGTATTCACAATAGTTAGATAGAAAGTAACCAAAACATTACACACGTGAACATACACAAGGAACATAATAATAAATCACACATGTAACCATAACTAGAAAATCTCTATTAATATCTTAAAAAGGGGAACCCTCTTATTCTTACCAACAAAAGTATATATAGATGTTTCCCATCTATGACTATTCATCTTCTTCTCATAATTGGCACCAAAAGTGAAGTATCTTCATATTATAACCTATTAAAAGCTATGAAAATAGGATAAAATAGACTTATACAATGAAAAAATTAGTGCATAACATATGAATATAGGACAAATATCCTATGTAGCTTTAAAATCCATGTTCTTCTACCAACACCACATGATTTGCTCTATTATAGGGTCTCAATAATCCAAAACCTAGATAGATATAAAATCACATATACATCTCAAAATCTATCTATCTATAATCATATATAACTACTATTCTATCTCAAAGTCTAAAAATTATAATATTTCTCACATATCCTAGTGTCATCCCCATCTGATCATATGTCAAGCATGACCTCTCCATCAACCCATATCCTAAGCACATAATTCATGGGATGCATCCCTATCAAATAGAATATTGGAGTCACCACCCACACACACCATAGGCCTCTCTTCAATGGTGCTTCTATCGACTAACTCTACCTTGGACTAACTGTTGGGTCCTCCTACATGACCACCCTAATTTATGCTCAATCTCAATGATGGCATATCCATCGATTGTATATTTGACATGGTCACTGATCCTCTTATTATATTTCCTACTATGGTACCTATTAAAACCATTAATATACATCCATGCCCTCTCCTCCTCTAGATGCCAACTATCATGATCAACTTGTCCATGGTCTAACATGTTATAGCCTAATATTTAGTCTCTCAATTATTAATCCTCTTCCTCCTCTCCCCCTTAGATCTATTAGATTCCATGCCTAAACATAGGAAAATCTATAGGATCTAATGGGTGTGGGAGACAAAACTATCCTAGCAAGTGTGTCACTACCTACAACTCTACCCACTAGGTATAGTGGCTCATGATCTAGAATTGAGCTAACCTTGGCACCATGGTCACCCAACTGGGATAAATAATATTAATATGTGTAAGTATTCTACATGATTTCTCATTGTGTGACTATCTCTAGTAATGGAATGTGGGGAAAGACCCACACTACATAGTCATGTCTCCATCTAATAACCTAAGGTAACCTATCATTGACCATAAGAGGCAATCCAATTGTTTGATACATTGATAACCTATTATATATCCATTTATTTTGTACGACTACTTATCCTATGGTATCATTCCCTCTAGAAAACATCTCATACATATCATATACGATCTGTACCCAGATGACATACCCAAATTAAAGAGCACCCCATGATCTAAACTGGACTAGCATAAGGCTATCACATACAATAGTACCTTACTATCCAACTTATGACATAACACTTGTACTATCACAAGTCAAGTCACATCCTTATAGATATATAATCTATGAAACATATACATTGAATAAGCTCACTCTTAGCCCTAGGTAGACCCTATCTAAATATGTCTCCCACATGGTTAGTGCTTGCCTCTGCTCTAGATCATCTAGTGTCCCTATGATCACTAGTGTCCCTCCTATAAGTAGTCCAAGAAATGCATGGCCATCCTCTAGTGTGATACCTACCTTTACGGTATACTCATGTGACGAATTTTGACTAATTTCCATAAATGCCTTGGGAATTTATTGGTTCAATCCCTTCCTACCTGATGCCTCATTCGACCCCTAGTGTCCCTAAGAATTTCCTAGGGTTCATTCTGGTATCTAGATTTTTCCTAATCATAAAATTTATATAAATCACTTAATTTCAAATAAAAATACTCAAAAAATTGAAATTTTCATTTGATTACCTATGTTTCACTCATTATGGCCACTATGAGTCCTCCCCATCTCAGTCATCATCTCCTCACCATCCTAGTTCTTCAATCTCTCACTAGGTTTGTCAAAACTCTATTTTCTCAAAATAGTAAAAATACCAAATGAATTCTTTTTCACCCTATTTATATTTACTATTCAAAATTATTTACCCTTTAAATATTTACCATCATATTTCTTATTTTGATCATATCTTTGTCTCTAATAACTCTTTTTCTAAACCATAAAATGTTCTAAAATCCTGACATCATAGAGAATGTTTTCAACTATTATATGTCTATGTGGATTTTTTCCATTCTTTTTTACTAATATTTATTGGTTCACCTAATGTTCTTCAAATTGGACACCTTCACATTTATTGCATCTCCTTCTTTATCTACATCACTAAGGTAAGTAAAGGTATGTGTTTTTCAATTCTATCCTTTCTTTTATCTTATTTGCTTTTAACCACACTTTATTCAACTTTAGTGTTATGTGTCTCTATGTTCTTTTCCCGAAGCACCATCCCATGCTGCACTTACATGACACATGATGAGCTTCAAGTGGGGCATATGTATACACATAATATTTTCAAAATTTATCAATTATTGATGTTATTTATCTTGAAGGAACCCATCAAGTCTCAATCTATGTGAGTGCATGCCCTAAGGGGTGCACCAAGAAAGGGGTGGGTAGACTGTTGGTGCTTCTCAAAATTGTTGTCCCTTTTTTCCACTTGATATTTACTCACTTGTCTCCTAAAACCATTCCCTTAAGCTTTATATCCTAGTTTTTACCCTCTTCTAGTATTTTACCATCTTCATTAGCCATTCCCTAACTTAACCCTTTTTGATAGTTTACATTAAATAGTCAACCACATCAACCTTGTATTCTTTTTGACAAAAGTTATTAGGGTCTAGGTTGGACCCTAGCCAACCTAGTCCATGACCTAGTTTGTTTTTGTCAATTATGATAATAGGTCGATCGGGTAGACCTTGTTGACCTAAACTTTCAAAATGGTTTACGGTTAGATAAAATTATATAAACACATTCATATTTCTATTTTTAAAATAATAAGATATATTTCACATATACTTATCCACCATTCTACTTGAGGAGAAAACTTAGGGTTTTATACTTTATTTAGAGATACAAATCTTATCTTATGAAGAAATATTTTAGATGAATTGATAGGTAATGTATCCTAAAGATGATTTATCCTTATCATCCTTGCATACCAAATAATGTCTTGAAAATCACCTTCTCCAAGGGAGAGATTGAAGCTCGATGGATTCGACTTCAAAGGTAAGTATTCTTAACTTTGTTCCTCCTTTGTAAAAGTAGATAGATATGCATTTTCACTTGTATTCCATGCATTAGTATTTAATATATATTGACATGAGTATATGTCTTCTATGCACGCTTAATTTTCATATTTATTACCCCCACTTTTTGCTATAATATTTGGTGATCATTAGATTAGATTTTACTTTACTTGTTATTAGTTTAGTTGACTAGATTTGATTGACTAGAGGCTTTAGAACCCTCCCTGTTGGTCTTATTTATGGTAAGAGATCCTTTAGATATGTCTAGCGGATCCATCTTGGTCATGACCCTGATTATCTAATGAATCCCCAATCGAAAGTGTAAGTAGGATTTATCTTCTCTGAACTAGGATAGATTTATAGATCTATTACATTTCCCATTACATATAGGTTCTTTGTTAAATTTGTTACATATGGGACAAGGAGGGTTATTTTTTCCATTTGCATTAGTCATCTTCAATGTCAATTCATAAATAATACATTTAAGCCTTAACATACCTATAAAATAAATTAAACCACTTGAAGGACATGTAATTTTAACTCTCTAATTTTTTTAAAATCATATCCACTACATTATCATTGAATTTTTTTTTTCAAATGCCCAAAATTGTTGATATGTATTCAATGAAAATTGTGAGAGACATTCACCCAACACAATTCTATACTTTTTTGTGGGAGATATTTCATTCTGATTCATGATTTGTGCTAGTTGCCTCCACTATAATATGTGATAATGTATGCATTAACATCATACAATCTGAACATATTTTGAAGTTTTAACACTACTATCACATTACACATAGTTTCCCCTAGTAAGGTTTTGATCCATGCTAAGAGTATTTTAAAAATCTATTACTGAATATTAGAAATGTTGAACCAAAATTTGAAAATTGGGACCTATTCATGTCTCAAATATATGGGTCAATGTATCCACTATAAAAAGATTCACTTCATTCCTCAAAAAAAAATAAAAGAAAAAATAATTTGGTTATAATACATAATATAGAAATTTTTGAAATCATTGAATAATCCAATTTATTATAGTAATTTAGAGCATACAAAATAAAATAGACTTGGTATATACTAATAATTATTAGCTAGAGACTACATTAATTTTATGCAAGGAACAAAATTTTAGTCTTGTTTCAAATTTATGGGTAAAGGTCATATTTGTTGATTATAACTCATGGACAAGCTAACACTATTGTTTATTAAATTTCCATCAGTCCCCATAATTTGCCAATGTTTATGGTTGTCCAGTTCAAAAAATATACAAACCCATACTGGGATGTCAACAATCATAAGAATGTTCTAATCCCAAAACTGCCTCCTGGAAATTGGAAACAAATTCCATTTAAAATAACTTGGCCTTTAATAATACACAAGTCACAAATACAGGTAACAATGAAAAAAAATAATAATAGACATTGGAAACATTGAATAACAAAGAATGCATATTATTAATAAAAAACATTCATTTCTCATGGAAATTGGAAACACATTCCATTTAAATTGGATTGGTCCTTAATAATACACAAGTCATAAATCCTAACAATGAAAAATAAACATTAGGCATTGGAAACATTGAATGGTAAGGAATGGATATTATTAAAATTTGTTCATTCATTAAAAGACCTTCTCATCTCCTCTCCTTTATTTTTTTAACAATATGATATAATGTAATTTAATGCACACATTCATATAAAAAAAAAACAGAGCTAAAGTTACATTCTAATTTAATTTTTTTGAGATTTATGAAATGTAAAACCCTAGGTTGTTAATGTGTTGGAATAATAAAATAGGGAATAAATATAACAATATCAAAATCCTTTTATTTATTTAATAATACATTTATTTGCCTATCTTATAAATATAAATGAATTATAATAGATGTATTTAGTTGTAAATTGACTAAGACTAATAAGTGATAAGATATAAACTATATAGGAACTATGCAAGGTGTTGTAAACAATAATTAGGAGTCAGAAACCCACTTAGATAATAGTGTGGTCTTCTAAATAGTAGAACACTACTATAGTGTATTTTATTCCATGTTTGTGTCCTTTGGAAGTAGAGATAATAAGAATATAGGTGGACCTTTACCTAGTTTTGAGATGTATATGCATATGTGAGTGAATGTTGGTTCAGCGTCCATTCTTTATTTTAACTAATTTTGATGGAAAACACTAGGCCTCCATGTTTGGTAGGGTATTTGAGGAGAAAAAATAGACAAAGAGTGACATTAACAAGGTAGGTTAGATGTGACAAAAAAAATCCATGTGATGAGAATTTACTACATACTAATAACTCCAAAGGGGATGAAGCCTGATGTAGTTCTCCCAATCTAAGTGAAAGTGAAAGTGAATGTTAGTATGAGTGTTATTTTGTGTATTTTGAGTGTAAATTGAAATTGGAAATATGAAAAATTTGATATTTGGGCTGCTATATATGGGTGTATATATAAGTAAGGAAAAATGAAGACCAATGACATTTATTTTCACAACTATTTCAAAGTTTGTTTGTGAGTATTTCAATCTGATTTCCATCTATGGGACAAATTAGTGAAAGTGATCTATATATAGCATTACAGTGCATATCAATATGAGAAATATGTCTAAGATGACCCTAAGTTACTTTTAGGAATAAAAATATATCCATTGTGAGAGTAAAGAGCAAGGGAACATTAACACTTCCCTTTGGTCAATAACTCAGTGCATTATAGTCCAAAAGATTGTGCTAATGTCCAAGTGGTAGGAATTGGCAAAAAGGAGACCAAGGTGCCTAGGGAATGGCTTAGTGATGCTTTTAGTATATCTTGGAATGGGTTAGACTTGTATGAAAATTGGAAAAGGATCAAAATATGCCCTAAGATAAGTCTAGGGATAATCTAAGGATAAAGTGGTCTCAATTGACACTTATTATATTAAAAATACATTTTAGATGACTACAATCCCCACCTTTATTCTAAAAATGTAGTAAAGTGAAATGAATGGGATAAAGGAAAAGAAATGTACCTAGACTTAACTAGTAGGCAAATACTATGAATCTGGGTCTGAGTCTACGAACTATGCTCCATTACATGTCCTATAAATGAAACATGAATAAATTAGTCCCTAATTATTAATTATAAAAATTAAAGACAAAACTAAGTAAATTGATAAGAGAAAGATGAAAGGAATTAATACACCTTATTGGGTATATGAACCAATGTTAAAACTTGGTGACATATTGTGTGTGTGTATATATGGTGTTAAAATTATGAATAACTTAGACTAAGATGATGAATTGGTCAATCCTCATGTGTGGGTGGCTCAAGAACTCAAGCCAGCCTTGAATCCATCATTGCCCACCCCTGCTTGGTGGATCATATCTTGTTAATAGCTTGGATTGGACTGATGAGTTATCCATCCTTCTTATGTAGGTGGTTCAAGAAATCAAATAAAATATGACTCCATCATTTCCTACCCATATGTAGTATATGCATATGAAACTAAAATTGTGTGATGTAACTAAAACTATGTGATGTATCCAAGACTATGTGATGTAACTCAAACTATGTATGATGGATATGGGACAACTCAATAAAGTTTAAATTTAAAATATTTTATGGGCCACTCGAGATTGACAACTACTATAGATGGAGTGAGACATTAATTTGGTGGAAACTTGGTGAAAAACTAGTGCAAATGATATCTTGAGTGATAATGTGGAGAATGACATGGAGTTGCCATTCCATCTGAGATTACTAGTGCTAAATTGAACACATGGGAACAATGTTTTGCACACAATCGTCCAAATTTGATATCTATGTATATGGATTCTAGGCTGAGTCATAATAATCTATGTCTGAGTATATAAAACTCAAATGAGGTTCACAATACAATGCATGATTCCCTAAATTTGAATAAACCTATATAATCTATGTAAAAACTATGTATATACTGACCTTATCTGATAATCTATGACTAAGACTATGTAAATCTAAATGCTAACTACTGTATCTTTCTAACAATTCCAAAATTTCCTAATTATAGGCCTACTTGATACTACTGTGGTCCTTTAGTCAATAGTGTGTTAAGCTAGTGTCCTTTGTGTTATGTTATTGACCCAATGTGATGTTTTTGTACAAAACTATGATTGATCTATGTGACTATTTTTAACTATGGTTTCCTAAGCATGGGTTCTATATTCTATGCTTATGTGCTAAAAATTGTGTTCTAAGTGTGTTAGGATGGCTTGATCTCTATGATAAACCCCTATGAATTATCCCTCTTTTGAGAGGAGTTATCGAATCACTAAAATAACTATCCTAAAAATAAAAGCTATGCATCATGTGTGTTAGACTAAAAACATATGATATCTATGTGATAAACCAATATAATATGTATACATGACATTAGAATGTAAAGTAGTCTAAGAATAATTTGGTAATATATGATGTGTGTTAAATTTATCATTGACAAGGATGTCAAGATAGATAAAATATTTTAAGCACATATATGAACATTAAATCTAAGTATAATCTATGTAAACTACCTAGGGGGATGGGGCATGATGTCCATCAAGGCACCCAAAGAGGAAAGGGAGATACATGAGGTCCCTCATTGCATCACAAATGGATTTGAATATAATAATCAAGAGACAAGTATCATGGCCATTACACATACATGAAATCATACAGATAACCACATGAGGCACATAAAGTAGGCCAAGGGGCCACAATACAAGGGACATGGGCACATGCCACTAAGTTTTAGAAAGAGAAAACATATAAGGACATGTTCAAATGTAAACATATGAAAAGAGAAAGTAAGTTTGGCTTAGAGCCACATTGAAGGACATGTTAAAATATTTGCATAAACAATTAAGAAGCACACATAAGGACCTATGCACATGTCCAAAGCATACAAACAATTAAGGAAGTGGATTAGAGCCATAAAATATTGGCATATTCAAATGCCCTTGAATATATGTTGAATCAAAGAGATACAATAAAATCTAAACGTGGAAAGATAGAAATGAAAGAATGCATAAACATGTGGTACAAATCCATATAAGATAAGAGATGTACATAAGCTGATTATATAGTAGTGGTAGTCATAAAAAAATCAATGTAGTATAGGATGATCAATATCAAGATATAATCAGTGTTATATATGTGATGTGGAGTCTAAAACTATATAACCTGGTAAACTAGAATCTATGTGTATAATGCCCCCAATGGGAGAATGTATCAATTTTGAATCTATGTATCTATGTTTGTGCCCCCAATGTGCAAAAAATAACAAATCTAGATCTGTGTAGAGGACCTGAGTCCTATAATGATTTTTAAACACTCAAAGTGAACAAGTAAAGCATGTATGTATGATAAAATTGACTACACTATCATAGATAACATATGTAGTACATGATAAATAGAAGGAATGTAAACATGGAAATGCATACAATATAAAAATTTTATTTTTTGAGAAAATATTTGAATGTTTTTGTATTTTTAAAAATAACATATTTTTTTTTTGTGTTTTTTGAGTATAATATATGTACAAGGAGAGAAGAACATACTAAATGATGAGTCTTGTAAGAAACTCACTATCACTATGTCTTGTATAAAATAAAGGAAGAGTAAATACACATGTTATGTGAGGACGTATCTAATATATATGAACTAGATGTACTGAGTAATCTATAGCTAAAACTATCTATGGAGTGGGGCAATGAATCTATGGATCTAAATGAATGGGCCTATGAACTATGGGGTTCTTAGGGATCCATATGGTAGAAGAAGTTGTGACTGGTGTGGTTTATCTATATTGTAACATTGATCTAGATGGTAATTAGGTATAAAGAGGCTCTTTATAATCCATAACATGTCTCTGATGTATGGGTTTCTGTAATAAAGGTCTCTGTGGGAGAGTGTGTTTCTCTTAATTTTTGCTCATTTCTTAATTTTAAAATAAGATAAGAAAATAGTAATAAGCATGTGGTATAAATACCTGATTGGTGATACATGTGTAATCTCAAAGAATATGAATAACTCCTCTTTATCTTGAAAGGAATAACTAGTAGATAAGAAATCACTAACAAAGGGGTTATTAGCAACATAGTTGGGTGGACTAGCTAGCATGGCTATATCCAAGAAGTGTAAGCTTGTTAGGAGGTTATTAATCCATTTTTGATAAAAATTAAGTTGAAAATGATAAAATTAAGGTATTTTCATAAAGAAAATGAAATTTAATACATGAACAAATTTGAATGCTTGTTAAAGAAAATGAATAAATATAGCAAACACAGGTCAATACTCATGCTAAAATGGGTGAAGTCAAGTTCAAAAATTAGAAAAGGATTTGTGAATAGGTAGGAACCTAGAAATTTAAGTTTGGTTGGGCTTAAGGGGATAAAAATAACTTGTTATTAATTTCTACCATAGTGACCATTGGTGGTTGGGTACACTGTCAATGGTTAAGTTAACCATTAGTGGTTGGGTAGCCATCAGTGGTTGTGGGTGATCATCAGTGGTTTTATTAACCATTGATGTTGCCTATGGGTTTTTGAAGGTATTAAAAAAAGTTGTAAAAGGGGTGAATGGTCTGATAATGGTTCTGTTAAGGATCTAGAATCTAGGAAACAAGGTGCAGACATGTCTAGTCAAGTTAAGGGGTTAGAAATCCAATGAAACAAAGAACAAGTAGACTATACCTATATATTTTTAGATGGTTTATGGTTGAATTTTGGGGTAATTTTACTATAATAATAGTAATTTGTCCAGAAAATAAAATTTTATATAGGTTTGAGTATCTTTTGATGTTATTGAGTTGCTAAAGGAAGACTAGATGCTAGAAAGGTTGAATACCTATATACAAAAAGATTTGATATCTTGAATATGGATTTATTTCACCTCATACTCCCTTAATTTTATAAGAAAAGAGAGATGGAGGATATAAGGTTCCCTAAAGGGTGATGCTATTGATTTTGATGCTTGGGAGTTCATTATCACTGTACAAGGCAAATATATTAAATTATGCCTCATTATCTCACACATAGCTAGTGGTGTGTTAAGAAGGTGAGGACCTGAGCATCAATGATTAAGTTAACCATCAGTGGTTGAGTGTCTAAAGGTAAATGGGTAAAAAAAGGGTTAAAAATGTTGGTTAAAGGTTAATTTATTAGGTTGGTGACTTTAGTTAACTAGGTGGTCAACTAGACTCAGGGTATGATAGAGTTAAGAAGGGTTCCAAGGCATTTCAACATCTAGTATGGTTTTATAATGTCTACATTTTACCCCTTTTTATGGTATATCTTTGAATTAAAAATCTACAAAAAACTTATTATTTGTTCAAAGGTTTTTTTTCCCTGAGTATGGGAGGAGGTGTTCCCCCTCAAACTGGGAGTTGATGCGGTGGAACAAAAATTGAGTCAGGTTTTGATAAGTGGTATATGGTGAGTCATGAGGTTGGTTAAAAAAGGATGCAGTTGGGAATTTGAAACATAAACATGAGCACAAAATGTGATAATTAAGATCATACAAAGACTAAAATTGCCAATGTTGGTAAAAAATAAGGTCGAATCTAGAAGGACAAGTTATAGGGTAATCAATCCATAGCATTGATCATAGCTGATTGAGTGACTTTATAAGTCTCCTAAATAGGCTTAGTGTTTTCACGTGTATTAGATGTAGGAGGTGGTCCCTTAAAAATAAAAATGGTTTAGTTGTACATGAGTTGGTGTAAATTTAAATGGTCAACATGATAAGGTTGGTCAGTGTGGTCAAAAAGATGAATGTAAGGTTTGTCACAAAACATGTAATTATTCTAGTAAAAACCAACTAATATCAAGGTATAAATGGTTGAATGGTTTATTATAGAAGGCTCATATCCAAATTTCAATTTGTGGTTTGGGGGAGATTAGGTGATATCCAAAAATTTAGAACCTAGGTTGGGTGCTTAAATTTTTGTAAAAGTGATATCCTGACTTTCGACAGTTAAGGTTTCCAAGATCGATCGTGGATGGTCACATTGAGCATTGATGATTAGGGTGAAACCCTAAAAGAATGGAATATAAGAAGTGAAAACGAAATTTCATTTTCACTTTTGACATTTTAACTTTCATGCTTCCATGTATTTTAGTGATTCAATGTTTGGCATTTAGTTGTGAGAGTTGACTGAGCAATTGAGTGAGGTGTTGATTGTGGATTGGTTGAGCATGTGTTTAAGTAGATTAGCTAGGACTAGATATGTAGGGTAGATGTAGACATGGAAAATTAGTAATATGCGATATCTAACATTGATAGTGATTGATGAATGAGGTAGATGATGTTTTTAAATTATTAGTTAGTTGATTTGGTTGTTATTGAAGTTAAATTTGGGTAATTTGTGATTATTTTGCTAGGGTTTTGGGAGGTTTGACATAGGTTTAGGTTCTAATTATAATTGAGAAAATTAGCAAGTGAAATTTAAATTTGAATGAAAATTTGGGTTGGCAATAGGTAATAAGTTAGATCTAAGTGATTTGGTTTTTGAATTTGGTTGTTTGGATGGTTTTGGGAAGATAGGTCTTGGGGTTTACTACTGACATTCACACATAGTGACTATCAGTGATTAGACTTGACTATCAATGATTAAACTTAATCGTCAGTGGTTGACCAAAGATATGAAAAACCCACCTAACTATCAATAGTTTCTAATACTTTTAGTGGTCGAATAATGAGGGAAGTTAGATTGTAAATGAAAATATATAGGAAGTTGTGTTAAAATGTTGAAAAATGGTGTGGGGTAATTAAAATACTACGTGTAGGCTTAACATAGGGTATGTAGAAATGATTAATGTTTTGAAAAGATTATTGTGTATAGATAGGTGTTAGTTTTGATGGATTTGGGTAAATTGTAGGAAAAGTTTATGAGTTTCAAGCTAGGTGTTGTTTGGTAGAAATGTTATACATTTGGTTTGTTATGTTTGTTTAGGTTTTGAAATAGGTAGATGTTGGTGGTTGTAGGTTGATAAAAGGTTGGTGTTTGGTGGGTCTAGGTAGAATGATTGAAAAAGAAGTGTGTGATAAAATTTGATTATTTTTTAGGTATGAGACCAGATCTAGATGAAGGATTGAATTCTTGAGATCTTTTTAAATATTTATGATGGGATGACTAGGGATGAGTGGATGCACATGGAGGAGTTTAGCCTTGGAGCCCTAATTCACTATCAACACCTACCATGGGATATGTCTATGATCGTGGCCCTCATCGAGAGATGGGACCTGACTACGAACACTTTTTTTTTTCCAAGAAGAAAGATTACCATCCTATTAGAGGATGTGTATAGGATTACATGGCTACCCATTTAGGGGGAGCTGATTTACCACATTAAGAGTGAGGAGAGGGATTACCATATGGAATTGTTATATGGAGAGGATCGGGTCTATGCTAGGTAGAATTTCAATGGATTTAGATATAGGATTTTATACCAGTGGTATTTAAAGGACCGATGTTTGATGACTATGATGATGATGATAATGTCATACTTTTCATTATCAGATTTGAGTAGTGGATGGTTTCCCTATCTACTATTAGGAGTATTGGTAGAGATGTTTCTAGGCATGATAGTGTTTAAGTGGGCTCATATTTTATTGGTCTATATTTATAG